>JAGXJF010003375.1:0-388430 GCA_019208055.1 Stipa capillata
CTCTGCCCGACTGAGATGGCACGTCCCGGATGAGCCTTTCTGTAGTAGTAATTAGCTAGGTGTTTACGTCTCACTTTTGACCATGATGTCATGTATACAGTGACCACTGGGTACTTGTGGGTTATCGTTGGGGCATGGAACAAGGTCTTTTACTTTGAATCCATAATGAAAACGAAACGTGACTTCTCGATGATACGAAAGTACATCGATGATGCCTTTGTGATCTATAAGGCGTCAGGAGGGGTTAATTACAAGGTAAGGGGAGCAAAAAAGCTCACCCATAAATTTGATTTCCTGTGCAAACAACAACGAGAAGCAACGAACACATGTGGGTTCCACATTTGCGCGCACATGGAGGCGATTGCCCTAGTGTGGACTGAATATGGAGTACATAAGGTATTGATGGATCTAATATCTACATCGACAGTCTATTTAATAACTACTTTGTTTCCATATGAAATTAATGTTCTCATTTTTCACAGGAATTTCATATTAACACACAAGAGCAATTTGATGCAAGCCAGGACTTTACACGCATATTGGCGCGCTACGCATATTTCTTCAACAATTTTGTAGTAAACCCCGCTAGTGAATTCTACTCCGGCGTACCCCCATCTACATAAATTTGCTCGAAGTGATTCTGTATTGTTCTTTTCTAAAGTTTAGACTTGTCAGATTTGAGATGTCAACATATTTGAGATGTAACAAATTGTTTAGCCAATAGTGCGATGTAGAGTGTGTTGTATATTTGAACGGACTTGTCAAACTGAGAAGTCAAATTGAAATAATTCTTTGATTCCTGTTCTACATTGCATATATGCTTGTGATATATATCCTGTGCATGCTGGGGCTGTACAGAGGCTATGCAGCTGGGGTATATTTTGTTTTTCAGAGGGCATGGCTAGCAAAATGACTTGAGGCTAGCCAGGAAGCAGGAAAACCCTGCCTGGTTGGTACTTACCATCGCTGACGGGTGCCTTTTCCACCCGTCCGTGATGATCTCCATCACAGCTGACGAAATATCATCAAGGACGGGTAAAAAAAGGACCCGTCAGTGATGATGTTTTGGTCACCTCTGATGAAATATCATCAAGGATGGGTGAAAACAGTACCAGTCAGTGATGGTAGCACTATCACTGACGGGTCGATATTCCACCCGTCCGTGATGATGTTTTGGTCACTGTGATGAAATGTCATCACGGACGGGTGAAAAAAGTACCCGTCAGTGATGGTAGCGCTATCACTGATGGGTCGATATTCTACCCGTCCGTGATGATGTTTTGGTCACCTGTGATGAAATGTCATCACGGACGGGTGAAAAAAGCACCCATCAGTGATGGTAGCACTATCACTGACGGGTCGATTTCTACCCGTCCGTGATTATGTTTTGTCACCTGTGATGAAATGTCATCACGGACAGGTGAAAAAAGCACCCGTCAGTGATGGTAGCACTATCACTAATGGGTCAATATTCTACCCGTCCGTGATGATGTTTTCATCACCTCTGATAAATACTCATCACGGACGGGTTGGAAGTGCACCCCGTCAGTGATGAGCTTTATCGGTGACCGGTAATAATAATACGAGTCATTACTGACCTTTAGTTGCTGATGGACCAAAAACCCATCACTGATGTGGGTTTTTGGCCCATCAGTATTGACATTTTCTGTAATAGTGTTCACCAAGATTTTGGGCTGAAGCTGTCAACACTTCACGGACCCGGAATTGCATATGATTAAGGGAACGCGAAGTCGCCAAGGACCGAAGGACTCGTCAGCCCGGTGGCACGGTACCTGTGCCGTACGCACCAAAGCGGAACGATCCGACACCCGCCACGTGCGAGCCGGCCGGAAGCGACCAATCTTCCCAGAACCACATACGATTCCATGACCCGGTGAAGGTCCAGAGTCGTTCCCGAATCCTACCACGACAAACAAGGTCGGAGGAGCCCGGCAGTTCTACCCACACCCTAACCTAGCTCGGAGGCTAGTGGGTCGCTCGAAAGCCCGGTAGAACACGCCCACACCCTGCCTGGCCGGCACAGCATCTCAGCCAGCGGGTCACTCAACCAACACCTGCTCGACTTAGTAGAACAAGGTACGGCTTCGACTCTTCACGGCATACCCGTACACTTCATATCATTCACACATTGTGCAGGGGGCAGCCTGATCTAACAACTCGGATATCATCGCAAAGCTCTACAATACGATATTACTAATAACAGTCCACGATGGGACAACATATTACATCAGTCGGTCATATCCGAAATCATATCCGAGTACGGAGTAATTAAACGACAGCGGAAGAACAGTAAATGAGTCCCACAGCGGCACAGTGACCGCCGAACAAAAGCTACAACCCAATCCCATGAGTCGAACACTACCGAGGAAACACAAGTTCAGGCATCGTCGAAATAATCTTCGACCACCGGCTCACCTGCAAGCTCTAGGAATAACCTAGGTGAGTACGAACGTACTCGCAAGACTTATTCGTGCTTGATTAAATGTCCTACTCATACTAGTACAACAACAATTAAACATGAATGCTTCTCAGAGTAACAATATACAAATAAACCTCTAACATAAGGGAATGAACATTACGGGTAGGACAATCCCAGCCAACAAGATAGCTCATGATTCAAATCCAATCGATACAAACAGGTAAGGAGCACGATGAAGTCACCTCAAGTTGTATTACGACGAAATACCAACTTTATTCATCGTGACCCTCCCCAAGACTCTCAGGTAACACGGTGAAGTCACCTCAGGTTGTATTACAACGAACACCAACTTTATTCATCGTGCCCGATGAAGTCACCTCAGGTTGACATCGTGAAATACCAACTTTATTCACCGAATCTCTCCTCGACTCTCAGGTAACACGGTGAAGTCACCTCAGGTTGTATTACGACGAAACACCAACTTTATTCATCGTGCCCGATGAAGTCACCTCAGGTCGGCGTCGTGGAATACCAACTTTATTCACCGCGAACCTCTCAGTTTTCACATCCCACTCGAACAAATTTAGATGATTAGGGCAACCCTTACGACTCTCGACAGAGCGAACCTTCCTACACATGCTAGTTTGCGAATTCCAAACAGCGATTTAAACAGCACTTCATCACACGCATACATAATAATATAAGACATGGAAACAACGAATAGAAGGAAATGCAACAAGCTCTGCTTGCCTTGTTCGAGTTGTTCCTGATCTTGCGGGGAGCTGTAAGCCTGGTGGTCACCT
This sequence comes from Stipa capillata, assembly GCA_019208055.1. Classification (NCBI taxonomy): domain Eukaryota; kingdom Viridiplantae; phylum Streptophyta; class Magnoliopsida; order Poales; family Poaceae; genus Stipa; species Stipa capillata. The sequence continues at coordinate 3,244 of JAGXJF010003375.1, forward strand.
TCTTCGGGTTCTGTTGCGATTAACACGAATACCGGAAAAAGGAACGGTAAAAGAATCCATAAGGCCCAGCATGTATGCATGATTTTTATGGGGGATGTGCATGTCATGAAGATGCTAGGATGGCTAGGGTTCCGTTACGACAAGGCATATACAACTAATGCAGTTGATGTTATCCTAATGCCTTGCGCATGCATGCATGTAATATTAACCTTTATGTTGAGTTAGGGTTAGTTATTTACTACTAGAACAAATGGTGTTAGGTTAACTTGTCGAAGCTACGGGGAACACTAATTATGCATGCATGTGAAATTACAGTACTGTTACTCTGGTACAAACCTAACGCACCAAATGTTACTACGTTTGGAGCTAACATCGTGGATAAACATGTTACCGAAGAACGAGGCTTCGGAGGGGAGGAATTAGCTTAGGTTCGATGGGGCTGTAGGGAACTTGCTCAAGTTAAGTTTTTGGTTCAGCCAAGTTGTAGGAAATCTCTCAAGCTTTCTATCGATATAAACTTTGCTAAAATCCGAGCTACGGATTAAGAGTTATCCCCTTTCGAACCTCGTCGGAACAATCGATAAAACCCTAGGTAACCTACTGTGCATGTGCTCAAAATAAACTTTTGATTCAGCCAATGTGTAGAGATTTTCATAAGCTTTCCAACCATATAAAATTCATTAAATTTGGACGTGTGGTTTGAAAGTTATGCACATTTGAAATTTGGTACAAATTCTGCCCTAAACAGTCCTAACCCTAATTGCTAGGTACACCCGAAGCCTACCCGACCAGATCTATAATTCTAAAGTGCACCCGAGAACCACCCCGGGGATTCCACCCCTTAACCCACGTCAGCAGGCGGTGGGACCCCTATGTCAGTGGCTCGGGTGGTCGGGGGACCAACCCGAGCACTCCACGCGTCCCACCCCCGCTTCCCTCTCTCTCTCTCTTCTCGGAACCGGCCGGAGGCGAGGTCCAGACGGCGGAGCACACCGGCGGCTCGCCGGAGTTGGGCATCCAGGCGCTGGGGGGCTCGGATCTACTCGGAGGAAGTGCCTGAGGCACGAGGAGCTCACCCTGAGCACGTCTCGGTGGTCGGGGAGGGCTGAGGAGGTCGGGAAGACGGTCGGCGACGAGGGAGGCGGCGGCGAAGCTTCTGGTCGTCGCGGCGAGGCTGCTCCGAGCGGGGATCTGTGAAGGGGAGCACGTGAGGATGTTAAGGGGGAAGAGCGGTTTCTCTGGAGCAAGAAAATGGGAAGGGGGAAGAACCAGAACGGCGAGGAGAGGCTCGTCGGAGTAGTGACCGGAGTTGGAGGAGACCGCGGCGGCTCGAGCTTCCGGGGACGGATCTGGAGAGAGGAAGGGGGTAGGAGTTAGAGGGGGAGATGGGGAAGCTCAGGGGAGAGGAATCGAGGCTCGGGGCTCACCGGGGAAGGTGGGATTGCTCACCGGAGCTGAGCACCGGAGCTCGGGGAGACGACGGCGCAGAGAAGATTCTCAGCGGGGAAAGGGGAGAAGAGGGGTGGCACTAGGGTTCCGCGGCTCGGGGGAGGTTGTCCGAGTGGAGGGGGTCTTTTATGGGGCGGCGCGGAGCTTCGGACCGCCGGTCGGAAGGAGCACCGCCCTAGCTCGGCCTCTGGCCGGCGGCGACGTGGAGGGGGAGGACCTGGCAAGCGGGCCCGGGCGCGGGGACGAGAGGGAGGGAGAGGCTGACAGGCGGGGCCGGCCTGTCAGCGGGAGCAGAGGGAGAGGGCGCGCGCGCGGGGGAAGTGGGCCGGCCGAGGCGGCCCATTAGGCCTCGGCCTGCGCCCCGTTTCCTTTTCTTTTTCATTTTTCTTTTTCTTTAACCACAGATTCATTCCTCTTGTCATTTTATGTACAAATTCTTCTCCAAATAATTTGAAATTTTTACTGGGGCTCTAATATATTATTTAGGAGCTACTGGGAGAGTTTGAATCCATTTGGACAAGATTTGACCTAGTCTTTAGTTCAAATTTGAATTAGGGCTCAATTTAGGGTTTACACTGCGACTAGGCTTTAAACTTTCCCAAAATTTATGAAAATTGGCAAGGGGCTAGGGTTTCCACTTTTGAAACTATTTGTGAAGTTTGGGAGGTTTGCACCCACTAAAAATCGTTCTATCGTCGAAACCCTAATCTCAGCTCCTTTTAGGGTTTTAGGTTTAGGGACGGGGACTCCTCGAAGGATTCGATGACTTCCACCACCCTTATTAATGACATTTTCAATTCAACTACTTCGAATAAGTTGATTGGTGTTTGTATAAATATCCACCGAGGATGAGATATTAACATATTCTATAAAGTACAATTATATTCTTTTCGGGTTTAAACGAGATGGTGCGGGGATGATGTCATGTATGCATGCAAAACAAATATCTATTCCGTTACAATTGGGTATTACAGGTATATTTTGTTTTTCAAAGGGCATGGCTAGCAAAATGACCTGAGGCTAGCCAGGAAGCAGGAAAACCCTGCCTGATTGGTACTTACCATCGCTGATGGGTGCCTTTTCCACCCGTCCGCGATGATCTCCATCACAGCTGACGAAATATCATCAAGGACGGGTAAAAAAGGACCTGTCAGTGATGGTAGGATTATCACTGCTGGGTCGATATTCTATCCGTCCGTGATGATATTTTGGTCATCTGTGATGAAATGTCATCACGGATGGGTGAAAAAAGCACCCATCAGTGATGGTACAGTTATCACTGACGGGTCGATATTTTACCCATCCGTGATGATGTTTTGTTCACCTACGATGAAATATCATCACGGACGGGTGAAAATAGTACCCATCAGTGATGGTAGCTCTATCACTGACGGGTCTATATTCTTGATGACGGGAAAATGGGGCGGGAATCCGCATCCACGTCATAGAGACAGATTACATAGAATTGAATGTGTAAATGTAAATAAGACAAAAGAAATCAGGTATTGCGAGTCCATTACTTCCAGAATTCTTACATTTATATAAAAACTCTGTTAATTACATCTCTCACGAGAAAACCCCTTATTAAGAATTCCAACATATCTATTACAACAGACTACAACATATGACTATTACAAAAATGTAAAAGAAAATCTTCTCGCCGTTGATGACTAATGCCTGCTCAGGGAGACTTGGCTTTAGCCGTGGGTATTTTGTAGCATCGTGCTTATGCTTTAGAGTGTATATTTTAGCATGTCGCAACATGATGCTAATGTGTAACCGACATGAAGGTTATATGTTTGTGATATAGAGTTTATGTTTTATATAACTTTGCTCCACTTGTATTACTACTACATCACGTAGCGCTCGTGTGGCACCCATGTGTAGCGTAACCAAGATGAAGTTTGATTTCTCCTTGTTTGTATTACTACTAACGCCGCGTGGTAGTAATGTGACATCCGCGTGTAGCGTAACCAAACAAGGAGTAGACTACATATTATTCATTGCTCATGTTATAGTATTTGTGAATTAATATTTTTTTTATGTTCAACTTTGCCACACTTTATCTTTGCGGTGTATATTTTATACCTATCCTGATTTGTATCCATATTGAGGACCAAACCAAGAACAAGGCCTTTATTCATCCTAATCTTGGTTTGTATCCATTTCGAGGACCAAACCAAGGAGAATTTAATAGGGTCTTCGTGCCTATTTACCCTTGATTTGTATCCATGAGTAGCAACTGAACCAAGAAACGAGGTTTGAGCACTCGTTTGATCTTGATTTGTATCACTAATGGGACCAAATCAAAGGCGGCAACAAAATAAAAGAACACCACGAGAAATGAGAATGGCAAGGCTCCTTAGTTCGTACCGCGATGGCCGAACCAAGTGCTAAAACATCAAGAAAATATGAAGAACACTCCTTGGTTTGTACCACCGTGGCCAAACCAAGGGCTAAGAGGAAGACATCATCTTACCTCCTTGGAGATACCAAATCTTCTCTGCTTCTCCCTAAGCTTCACCACTTATATTGTGTGTTTATGTGTGAATGAATTAGAGAGGAGCAGAGTTCCCACCTTGAATGAACTAAAAAACTACCGCCTAAGCATGCGTGATGATCCTCTATTTATAGAGAATGGGAGGAGTGTAGCCAATCTTGGAGGAGGTTACGGCAACTCCCTCACTTTCGTTTCTCTAGGATTTGTTTGCTTTTTAATTAGCCAGACGTGTGCAGCGCTATGGGGACATGGGCAGTTAGTGGAAATTGTGCGCATGTTTGCAGCATTGAGTACTCTTAACACCTTTTATGCAAAAACCTGCTCACAAGGTATATGCCTGCATGCATGCATGTACTACTACTCAACGTGACCTGTGTCCTCAAACTTGATTATTAATGAGGCTCTAGACACATGCATTCATGGGTTGAACGTGGGTTGACCAGCTGGTTATTATTATTATTTTTTAATTGGTTAATCAACCAGCTGAAGTGTCTGAGCTAATGTAATAGCTATTCTCTATAATTATAAGGGCGCTTAATTATTTGATACGTGTGGTTTATTTCCAATTTCTTTTCTCATGACTTAGGAGCAAGCATATTTGAGCTGTTACGAGGTCCATGCGCTTCTCTTTTGAATGCACGAAGCGATGTCCTCCATATGACTATGCGTCTCTGATATTCGGTTGACGATCCGAGTTTACATTTTACTAGCGCCGCTCTTTTATTATGAGCGCGACATTTGATAAGAGTTACTGGCTAGTATTTTAATGATAATTTCATAATGTCTGCATAGTAATGGAGTTTAGCCATTAAAATCAATTCATTATTATATTTCTATACAGTTGTCGGTTCACGTCAAAATCGATGTCAACAATTCTAACTGTCCATGATGATGTTTTGGTCATCTGTGATGAAAGGTCATCACGGACTGGTGAAGAAAGCACCCGTCAGTGATGGTACAGTTATCACTGACGGTTCTATATTGTACCCGTCCGTGATGACGTTTTCATCACCTCTGATGAGTACTCATTACGGATGGGTTGAAAGTGTACCCATCAATGATGAGACTACTATCACTGACGGTTCCTTTTTTTACCCGTCCTTGATGAGCTTTATCAGTGATGGGTAATTTACCCATCACTGATAATACGAGTCATTACTAACCTTTAGTTGCTGACAGGCCAAAAACCCATCACTGATGTGGATTTTTAGCCCGTCAGTATTGACATGTTCTGTAGTAGTGATTGAATCCACCTGATAATATTTATTAATGAGGCTTAGCACTTCTTTCCAACATAAAGAGTTATGTTGATAAATACAAATGATCACTGATGTGCCCGCATCATCCTCCCTTTCTTCAAAACAGTGAGAGACCCAATATTTTAACTCGATTCAAGGAATTCACAACAAGTGAAGACGGTGACCATAGCCGCTACCTGCGACGGTCTATGGCCCACCCCCGCCCTGTGCGACATGCATACGACACAATGCGTATGACTCACCACGGCCTGATTGAGGGATCACGATTCCAAAAACATACGCCACAACGCGTATGACTCACTTTGGCAATGGACCGTACATTCACTTTGCACTTCACTTGAATCGAAATAAAATAACAAGTACCTCCATATGCATCCAACCACACTCCCCATTTCAACATACACGCATGACAGACGGGAGGTGGGGACATATGTTGGACAGCAAGAATATCATCACACGAACCACTACGATATGATAATAATACTAGCTGTCCACATGGTGAACTATATGAACACATCATTCGGTGATAACCGGAACATAGTCAAATCTGAAAGGATTATACAACAACGGAATAGATAAACCAAAATCCACAGCGGTGCATCAACCGCTGCCCAAAAGCCAAACGACATCCCATGAGTCGATCGCCGACCAAAGAAACCAAGCAATTTGGCATCATCGAAGTAATCCGCTACCACTGGCTCACCTGCAAAGTCTAGGAATGTCCTAGGTGAGTACAACGGTACTCGCAAGACTTATTCGGGCTTGATTAAATGTCCTACACATGCGTGCTACAACAATAATTAAACATGATGCATCTCCAGCCAACAAGGTACAAAAATACGAACATGGCATTAACGGTATGGAGGAAATGATAACATCCAACTTGCAATTCAGATTTCATACAACTCGAGGTACGAACATGAAAACATTCATCTTTTTACTTCGAATTTATTTGGGGCAGCCCACACCCCCACTTAATCATTAATCCATCTCACAACATTTTCGATTAATCTCTCAAATCGTTACCGGCAATACATCCACCATGGGAATAACGAGTGCTGTTCACTCAGAGGTAGCTAGGCTCCAAGTGACCGAGACTTACCCTCAGATAAGCCCATAGCAGAGATTCTGGTGACGTTCATGCGGTGATAAGGGAAGTAATACGATGAAGTCACCTCAAATTGGTATAGCGACAAAACTCTATTTACACCTGGGTCGCTGTCAATAGCTTCAATTAATACCAACCTTATTCATCGTGCACACCCTCGGCTCTCACATCTCACTTAAGCAAGTTCAAATTGATAGGGCATCTAGATTGATTCGCAGCCACAACAGGATATAACATACAACACATCCTAGCATACTAGTTTCACGAATTCTGACCATCATATCCAAGCAACGTTCCACCCACAAGCACATATAGACAAGCATATGAAATAATGATAATAAGTTGCAACAAGCTTTGCTTGCCTTGGTCACAAAGGTCCTGGTCTTGAGTAGGATCAAAAGCGGGATGTTCTTCTCCTTCGGGCTCTATTGCAAGCAAGATGCGAATACCGGAAAAGAAACGATAAAAGAAGGCGATAAGTTCCAGCATGAATGCATGATGAATTAAGCTAGGTATGCATTTCTGAAGTGACTTATGGATGCTAGGGTTCTATGGCAGCAAACGTTTCCCGATTTGAAGTTGTAGAAATTTAATGGTAGCCTTAACAATGCATGCATGTCAAATTACGTTGATTGCAAGCTAGGGTGAAAATTACTATTCATAGTGAATGGTCATGTCCTGAAACCTTTATATTACGAAAGTACTTGGAGATACGAGTCTAACGCAACTGGAATCACTCGATTTGGAGCTATAATCATCTAGTTATGAATTATCAAAAAACGACGCTCGGAAGGGACGAACTTTTGTATACCCAAAGTTGGCCTGAATTTTAGTTGCAAATTTTGAAATTGTGTTTGAACCAGATTGTAGATAATTTCATAAGGTTTCCAGAAATATACAATTTGTTAAATTTGGAGCTACAAGCGAGAAGTTATCACATTTTCAAACTCTCTTTTGCTTAAACCCTAAAATTTAATTTCCTGCGAAATCAAACTGCTACGCGTACCCAACATCTACCCTATCTCTAACCACATCCAGCTGACAAGTGGGGCCCCTGTGGCAGGGCTGACTGGTCAGCAAAGACCCGGTCAGCTGCTGACCGGGCTCGGGCAGCCAACCAGGAGCGGCCACATCGGCCCCCTCCCTCTCACTCTCTCTGCTGAGGTGGCCACGAGCTCAGGAGGCGGCGCTCCTCGCCGGGACTTCGCCGGAGAAGACCCGAGCAACGTGCGGGGACGCGGCGGACATGAGGAGAGGTGGCGGAGCACTGGCAGCTTACCTCGGTGGTGACACGCGGACGCAGGGGAGCGGAGGAGGCTGGGACGGAGCTCGCGACGGTGACCGGCGGCCAGGAGCTTTGGTTGCCGACGGGGAGGTTGCTCCGGGCGTGGATCTGCAAAGGGGAGGAGATGAGGAGGTTAGGGAGGAGGAGGGCAAGCTCAGGGGCAAGAGAGATGGGCCGTCGGAGCACTGGAGCGGTGGCGCGAGCTCGCCGGAGTCACGGCCGGAGACGGAGAAGAACGCGGCGGCGGGAGAAGCTTCGGCGACGGGAGGAGGGGAGGAGAGCTAGGGCTAAATAGAGAAGAAGGAGAGGGGAGCGGGCTATCCGAGCGGTGCCTTAAAAAGGACGGCGTGGTCGGGACGCGCCGGGGCAGCGCCGCCCACCTTGGCCACCCGGCGGCGGCAACGTGGAGGGGACGGCCTGACAGGTGGGCCCCACCTATCAGGAGGAGAGGAAAAGCGCCAACGGCCGGGGCGTCTCCCCTGAGGTGGAAGTGGAAAATGGCAGGGGAGGCGGGTTTAGGGGAAGGTGGCCCAATAGGCCTCGGCCCGAAATCCTTTTTATTTTTGTTTTTCTTTTTCTTTTTCCAGGCAGAGTTCCTCTGTTAAATCGATTTGAGCACCTAAATTAGCTCCAAATTATTTAAAAATTTTACAAGATGTATATAATTAAGTATAGGACCTACCATAAAATTTTGAGTCCATTTGGAGTTGGTTTGACCTGATTTAGGATTTAAAATTCAAATTTGTCCAAAAAAGGGGTTTGAACTGTAGCTAGGTCATAAAATATTTCAAAAATTCCAAAAATTTACATGAAGGTTGAGTTCTCATGTTCATGTTTGTTTACAAATTTTTATGACTTTTCATATACAGGAGCATTGCCTAACCATTTAACCATAGTCCTTCCATTTTAGGTTTTGAATTTGAACACTTTAATCGACCTAGCAATTCATCGCATTTTTGGATGACTTGGGAGGAAGGATCATTGTGGGTTGGCCCAGTTAGGAGGCACTAACCTCTCCCACTGACTATTATTGATGTTGGTTGTGATTGACCAAATAAGTTGATTGGTGTTTGCTAGACTACCCACCGAGGATGAGATATGTACGTATTCTATAAAATATAAGTTTTACACATTTAAGTTTATGCAAGTGTGGGTGCGGGGATGATGACATGAATGCGAGATGAAATGCAAAAACCTAATCGTAGGGAATGGGTATTACAAAAAAAACCATCCTCGGTTTGTCGTATGCATGATGAATGCTATCATTCATTATCTTTCCCACATTAGAGCAATTTCCAACAAGTACTCATTTGCCTAATTTGGAGTTCGTATGAGGAAACTATGGTTGTTTTAAATTCGGACCTCCTGGTTGATCCGAACTGAATCCGAATCAACCCCAATTCTTTCCATCTTCTATTTCCTTGCCTTTTCGTCCAAATCCGAGTGGAACCAGATAAGGATGGCATTACTAACCTTTGGATGGTTGTAGTAGTATAGAGTTCCACCAATACTTGCCATATAAGCTCCGGGTTCTTTAAGTATGTCAATTCTTGCGTGCAGTTTGAGACAGCTCGTGCAACCTTTACTTCCATGTCCATAACTTTCTCTAGGAAGCTCCAAATCGTGCACCATTTGATTCGTTGGAAAGTAAACTCAATATACGTTCCAAATATGTATGTAGACACTTGTGTATTTTGACTTATGCCACAGTTCTTCCTTCCTCTCCTCCCGCTGGACGCCAGCACATCTCATCTTCACTTTGGACTTGTATAGCTCAACAAGTGTCCTGTACATATCATAGAAGTAATGTAGTAGCTCTGCCTCTCGATATATGAAGTGTATAAGACAAGTGTTAATTGAATCTATCTGATAATATTTATCAACGAGACTGAGCACTTCTTTCCAACATAAAGAGTTATGTTGATAAATACAAATGATCACTGATATGCCCGCATCATCCTCCCTTTCTTCAAAACAAACCATCCTCGGTTTGTCGTATGCATGATGAATGCTATCATTCATTAGCTTTCCCGCATCAAGTTTGGTATGTAGTAGTGCATTGTGGGCATTTATTTTTGGAAAACTCTTCTTCTAAGTAGGCTGTTCTTTTCTTTCCATAAGACTAGTATGCCGTTCACCACGAACGCTTAATCACATGACTTCCACTTGGCCTTCATAATCCATCTTCTCACCCATTAGCGAACCCTAATCTGGCCTCTACGGCCATCGACCTCACCAAGCTGTGCACGACAGAGGAGATCTGCACCCACGTCTCATTGCTCTTCCACACCACCGTTGACAGGGACGTCACTCTCGCCCATGCACTGCTTGCAAAGAGGACAGACGTGAACGAGATGTTGTTCCACGGGTACTCAACGACGGCCATGGGCGGGAGGGGCACGCATGGCGAAACTACTGGTGCGTTGTGCATGCAGGGATGTCGCAGCTAGTCTGCAAGGAAGCGGTGCCACAAGGACAGGCTTCCTTGGTAGCCATCTGCTCAATGACGTTCATGTCCAAATGGTGATCTCCTCCCTCCCCTGGTGACGGCACGATCGAGACTATCCCAAGGCGAGGCGAAGCAGGATGGGCACGTCTCACTCAAATGGCCATGAACAAGGGCAGAAGGAAGACAAGCAACAACGCCAATGGCGCAACCGGAGTTGGAAAAGGTACCAAAGATCGATCCCAGTGGCTCAGTAAATGAAGTTTCCATTACATGAAAAAATATTTCCATTGCACGAAAAAAATGTTTTCATCACAAAAAAATAATGCTTTCATCGCACAAAAAAATATTGCATCACATGGAAACAAATTAGAAGCGATTCGAGATTTATTAGGTAGAATAAATCATGATTTATGGGATTTGTTACTTAAAAATCCAAGATTTTCTTAAAAATCGGATGCACGTTGTTGCATTTTTTTCATGTATTCGTTGCGCATGTATGATAAAAATGTTTCTATCATAGAAGATTTTTCTCCACGGATTTCCGATGGGATCAGGTGCTTCCATCGAATGAGCAAAATATTTTTATATCACAAAGAAAATGTTTGTATGACAAAAAGGTTTCCAGCACAAAAAAAATGTTTCCATTGAATCCAAAAACCAATGTTTCTTATTGCAGGAGAAAATATTTTCATTGCACAAAAGGATGTTGCATAGCGTGGAAACAGTAATTCGCAAGGTTATTAGTTGGAATATGATAAGGGGTGGCCCGATCTTCTCAGCGAGAAACTGTGGATAGATGGTATGAATAGGTGATCTCGCTAGCTGAACATTCGCGCCAATGCACGAACCCTTAGCTCTTCAAAAAACACCCAAACAGACCTGTAGATGATCGTTGCAAGACCATGAGCAACGATCGCCAATCCCCAATTCCCTTGGATTGTAAAATAAACACGATCATCTAATCCTCTCTCAACTATACATGAACGTTGGTATGAAAGAATAAGCAATAGCAATGTTTCAATTCTTATGTATAAAATGGTCTGAGGCTTTAGCCATGAAGTACAACAATATATGAAGACTCTAGGACATCCACCCTAGTGTTACGGTCAAAATCCAACCTAGCTCTAACTTCCCTATTTGGAAAAAGATAGATACAACTTCCAATTTATTTTGATAATTGCAGACAAACCAAAAGGAATACGTGGATGAGCATATACCTATTGAAAAGTACTCAGAGTTACCTTTCCAACGAGTACTTATTTGACTAATTTGGAGTTCGTATGAGGAAACCATGGCTGTTTCGAATTCGGACCTCCTAGCTATCCAAATCGAATTCGAACCGAGCCTAACCCTTTCTATCTTTTGTTTCCTTGCCTTTTTCACCTCAAGTCCGAGTGTAATCATCTAAGGAAGTTATGGGAAACCTTAAGACGGTCATGGGGGAGTTGGATCCCACCAATACTTGACGTACAAATCCTGGACTCCTCAAGTATATCATTTCGCGTTCGTTGTTCGAATCAGCTTGTGCAGCCTTCACTTCTAAGGTCATAACTTTCTCTAGAGAGCTCCAAATGATGCACCGTTTGATTTGTTAGAAAGTAGACTTGATCTCCTGTTGTCCTTTTTCCTCAAGTGGTGCATTGTCCTCCCTCACCTCCCACTGGAACTCCACACGTTCTTGAATTAGCAAACACTTGTGAACAGTATCAACGTCTCCTTCTAACTCTTGAGCCGAATACCTGAATATCATTAAGGATTTGGATTTAGGTAGTATAAAGCTCTCATTAATAATATTAGCTAGCATGTGCATTAAGGAGTGAATTCACCTGTTAATTAATTAGCTTTGCTTTAGTTCTAGTTATTGGAATTTGTGGCAGCTCTATGTGTATCTCCTTATTGACATCTTCATCAGTAGCTAGTGAGGTTGAAGATGGGTTAGGGATGGCCGCATCAGAACAAATCATGAGGTACAGGACTTGTTACCTAATAATTCAAGATCTATTTTCTTAAAAGTCATATGTATATTGTTGCATTTGTTTTACATGTTTATTACATACGCATGATGTACAGGATTTGTTACCTAAAAATTCGAGATCTAAACCCTGCAATTTTGTTTTCACATAGGTCCGATCCCTTTGTTCTCTAAGTGTGTCCTCCTAGTTTTACATTGTATTCCTTTCTTTTAGCGAATGGGTAAAGCTCCTGCGTCAAGTACTTTAAAGGAATTTTTTTGACATAATCATGACAGCTTTATTCAGCAGGCATAACAGATACATCGTTTGCAAGAAGCACTCGAATTACATCAGGCGGATCCTGCTGCCACACACCGGCAGGCGGACCATTAGACATAGAGGCTAAAGTATGAGCAGCATAGTTTGTTTCTCTGGGGCAATAATCAAATTTCACCGATGCAAAACTCCAACAAAGAAAAGAACACTCCTCATAAACAGCAGCTGCAGCCCCAATCGAGTTGCCACCATTCTTCATTGTCTCAACCACCTCTGTGCAATCGGAATTCACAATAATCTTGGTGCATCCAACATGTCCCGCAAGAACTAGCCCATCCCACAGGGCCATGGCCTCAGCCATTGCGGCAGAATCGACATAAGGAATAACGCATTTGCTCGCAGCAATGAAATAACCGTGATCATCACGAAGCACTGCACCAGTAGCCCCAGATTCTAAATTAATATTGAAAGCAGCATCAACATTAAGCTTAACACAATCCTCCGGCGGTTTCTGCCAACCACATTCATATGCAGTTGACGAGGGGTCCAGATCATGGGAGTTCGCTTGGAGTTGCACAAATCCTAGCCCTTTATTCTTCCTACGGCCTAGATTTAATGCACGTAACATCTCCCTCACCCTCCTTCCTCATTTGGATAAGGTAGCCACTGTCTTCTACCTCAGTGAAGCTTCAAGCTAAGAAAGCAAAATCGCAGCCACTTCTTGTGCTTCACCGAGCTGCCGCCTCACCAGGAGCACGTGGTTGTGCTTCGCCTGCTACATGGCTGGGGTCGTCGCGTCCTCAACGCCATTCCTCGCTGCGAACCTCCCGCCTGCCGCCCCGTCCGCTTCGCTGCTGTGCCCCCAATTAACCCAGAAATTCCATGCTTCCTCTGCTGTTTCGAATTCCATACCTAGTCTCGATTCCAACTTTCAGCAGGTTCCATGTTGATGTTTGATTCCAGATTAAGATTGTTGTTCGCCTCTGCCTGCATTGTTGTGGAGCGGTATTGTGCTAGCAGCAGGAAAGAAACGTGAGCTGGTATTTTGGGGGAGGAAGCAAACTCATCTGACTTAGTGAAGAAGAACATGATCTGCCAATAGGATCAGCCCATCAATTGTTGATTTGGAGGGAGAAGTACAGAATAGTGTTTTGGGGGGAGAAGCACTAACGTGATGATCATTAGAAATCAATTAAAAGGTAAGTTAATTCCCCTTCAAATCAGACAATTAGTTGGAGAGGTTGCTACATGTATTAATCTAGGCCCTAGGGAAAATACGAGGGCTAGAATTTTGGCAACTTCACCGGGTGAAGTTAAGCCCAACTCCAGGGGATCTGGACTGTTGACGAGTACGTTCGTGCGTATGGAGGCATGAGTGGCATATGCGTGCTTTATAACAAAGTCGTCAAAGTCATGGAAGTTGGCGGTTATAGAGCAGTTGAGCGCATGAATTGACGTTTGAAGACGAGACGACGCTTTCTCCCTCTATTGTTTCGGCCTCTAGAACCGACTGTGAAATATCTTGGTCAGTTCAAATTCCAATTGTTCTCGATGGACACCTCAGCCGGTGATTATAATAAACTAACTATAAAAATATTTGACTCAGTTGGTTTTTGTAGAAAATCGACTAAGATATCTTTCCTCAGTCAGTTTTATAGATTATAATAAACTAACTGTAAAAATATTTGACTCAGTTGGTTTTTGTAGAAAACCGACTAAGATATAATATTCTAGATCCATAAACGCTATTGGAATTGAGCAGCAGCCACATTCAATGCAAGTTATAAATCTTAGGACATACTCTCAATACACAGAACGGGTAGTGGCCAAATCTTAGGTCATTTAATTTTCAGAACATTCACTTTATGGAATTGTAAGATATAACTGCTTAACAATGAGATATGCATAGGATGTTGTTACTTATTTTATACTCTATCGATTAACAATCTTTGAATTAGTGTTAAATATATCCACACTTTGTAGATGGATCGACGGTGGATGTACATCGAGAACCGTCCATGCGAAGATTATGTCCATGGTATCTTGACATTCTTATAAGCAGCACAACGAGATAGTTTGAATAGAGGGGACACGTGGATTTGTTGTCCATGATATGGTTGTGAAAATCTTAAAGCTTCAAGAATCTTAGAGGGGACAGGGGATTCTTGATAGAACTTTGGGTGTCTCGATCTTTTGATGAGAAACCCACGTCGGTTTGGTGGAGGTGATTTTGACGATCCGACTACACTCGTACAACGACAGAGCGCCTAGACAATCACTAAACCAACTCCTAGAGGTTATTGACCTTGTCGTGGGCACGATCGACCTGAACACGAGGTTCTTTATCCCTGCAAGCAACCGAAGAACAAGTAAGAATCATTGAAGGCAATCTGAAATTGCAAATATAGATAAAGTATGGTGTAGTTTTGCAAAGTAATCGAATTAGGTAGTCGCAAGACAACTAGAAACAATGTTGTTTGGCCTTAGGCGAAACTATACTCAACAAAACCCAAGGTCTTTAGGGGACACACAAGGGGTATTTAAAGAGGTGAGGAGAGGTGGATTTTGGCCAACTATGGGTTGGGTGGCCGAATCTATGAGGGACCCGGTATTCTAATCCGATTCAAGGGATTCACAACAAGTGAAGACGGTGACCATAGCCGCTACCTGCGACGGTCTATGGCCCACCCCCGCCCCGTGCGACATGCATACGACGCACTGCGTATGACTCACCACGGCCTGATTGGGGGATCACGATTCCAAACACATACGCCTGACACGTATGACTCACTTTGGCAATGGACCGTACTTTCACTTTGCATTCCACATGAACCGAAGTAAAATAACAAGCACCTCCATATGCACCCAACCACACTTTCCATTTCAACATACACGCATGACAGACGGGAGGTGGGGGCATATGTTGGACAGCAAGCATATCATCACATGAACCACTACGATACGATAATACACCTAGCTATCCACATGGGACTATATGAATACATCATTCGGCGATAACCGGAAACATAGTCAAGTCTGGAGTATTCATGCAACAGTGGAATAAAAGACCCAAAATCCACAGCGATGCATCAACCGTTGCCCAATAGTCACCAAAATCCCACGAGTCGATAGCCAACCAAGAAAACCAAGTAGCTAGGCATCATCGAAGTAATCCTCGACCACAGGCTCACCTGCAATGATCTAGGAATATCCTAGGTGAGTACGAAGGTACTCGCAAGACTTATTCATGCTTGATTAGATGTCCTACACATAGTAGTATAGCAGCAATTAAACATGGTGCATTTTGATCTAACAGGGTACAAGTAGGGAACATGGCATGGATAGCACTAAGGGAGGAACACATCAACTCCCACTTACAGTTCAGATCTCGTATAATTCAAAACACAACATGAGAACATCAATCATAACATTCCAAGGTTGTATAGGGCAGCCCACGCCCATCTAATTTAATCAACCCCCCTTGGACCGTCCCGGCAAATCCAACTACTATGGGAAATATCGAGTGCTCCTCACTCGGAGGTTGCAAAGCTCCAGTGACCGAGACTTGCCATCAGATAACCCATAGCGGTGAGTCCGGCGGCGACCATGAGGGTTCTCAACCTATCACATATTCATTCCAATCAATCTCTCGGTCCGTCACCGGCTGTACAACTACCATGGATAACGAGTGCTCCTCACTCGGAGGTTGCAAGGCTCCGAGTGACCAAGACTTGCCATCAGATTGTCACGGCCCCGGAATAGATATGACTAGAGGAACGAACAGTCGCCAAGGACCGAAGGCATCCGTCGACTAGGTGGCACGGTACCTGCGCCGTACGCACCACAGTGGAGGGATCCGACACCCGACCCCACCTTGGGTCGAGCCGGCCGGAAGCGACTGGGCTTCCCAGAGCCACATTCAATTCCACGAGTCGTGTGAAGGTCTAGAGTCGTTCACGAACGCTACCGTGCAGAGTAGAGTCGGAGGAGCCCGGCAGTTCTACCCACACCCTAACCTAGCTCGAAGCTAGTGGGTCGCTCAAAAGCCCGGTAGAAACCACCCACACCCTGCCTGGCCGGCACAGCATCTCAGCCAGCGGGTCACTCAACCGAGATCTCGCTCAACAAAGTAACACAAGGAACGGCCGTAGTCCTTCACGACTAACCCATATACTTCATATCATCCACGCAATGTATATGAGCAGTCTGTTATAAACAACTTGAGCATCACAACAAAACACTACGATACGATAACATACTAGTCGTCCACCACGGACGATAAGGTTACAGCATTTAAGACATATCCGAGTACGGAGTTAAACAACAGCGGAAACGAATTAAAGAGGGTCCCACAGCAGCCTAAGAACTGCTGACTAGTAGTTCAACAAAAGAGGTTCCCCGAACCGATCACCAACCAAGGATAAAGCCAAATGCACTAAACATCGTCGAAGAATTCCTCGACCCCTGGCTCACCTGCAATGATCTAGGAAAGCCCTAGGTGAGTACAAAGTACTCGCAAGACTTATTCGTGCTTGATTAGATGTCCTACTCATACTAGGATAACATTATTAAACATGATGCATATCAACATACGCAACAAGGTCAAATCAATTCATTCATCCACCAAGTAGAACATAGGTGTCACCTACAATCCAATCTTCCAGATATCTCTACTTAGGGGGTGTGATGGTAACTCCTAGTCACATGTGGTTCCCAACTCAGTGGCACGATGACCACAGTGGCGCGATGACCACAATATAACTCAGTGGCACGGTGACCACAGTGGCACGATGACCACAATATAACTCAGTGGCACGATGACCACAGTGGCACGATGACCACAATATATCCAGATCCCCACATTGATAGTGTACCATCACCACCACACCTCAATTTCATCTCTCGGGTCGTTACCGGCAGACGATCACCCTGAGTATAGCGAGTGCCTTATCCCTTGGAGGTTGCAAGGCTCCAAGGGTCTTAGTCTTACCTCGACCATACCCCGGCATCACTGTCGCCAACGCCCACGTGTAGCAAGGGGAGTTGTACCGATAGAATCACCTCAGGTTGGTATCGCGACAACCACCTTAACACCTCGTCGCAACAGGCCCCTCCAATGATACCAACTTTATCCATCGTACACTTTCCCTTCGGCTCTCACATCTTACTTTAAAGGGTTCAAGTGTACTTTATATCCGATTACTTCCATTAAAGACACACATATCATATACACCTCCTAGCATGCTAGTTGACATAATCTTAACCAGAGTGCAGTAATAACGATACGAGCATCATCATAAAATAAGTAAGACAATACTGGAATAAAAGGGATGCAACAAGCTCTGCTTGCCTTCGTAGAACTGCTCCTGATCCTGCGTCGGTTCGTGGGCCTGCAGGTCTCCTTCTTCGTGGTCTAGTGCAAGAAATCGAGCATCGGGAATGAGTGCTAATGGAACAATCAGCATGTATGCATGGGGGCTAATGCAACTAATGAGTGTTCAGTCATGCGTCAGGTTTAAGTGCGTGAAAGCTATTCATTTTAAGCTTGCGAAGGTTATGGTGTTACCCTAATTTACATGCAAGCTAAGTGATGTACAATTACGAGCGAGGGCTTCGGAGTTCTTGCTTAAGTTGGAAAGTTATGGAGCTAAACATATTCGACTCGAAAGTGCTCTGGAAAACTAAACTAACGTCGCTGGAATCACCCCATTTGGAGTTACGAGTAGGAACTTACGCTTCGTCGAGTTAGGGTTTAGCGGGGCTCGACAACTAAAGGAGCTAACCCTAATATCAAGTCATGCATGTAACTCTATTGCAATTTTAATTATTTCATGTCACAGGATATCTCATAAGCTTTCCAACACTATAAAGATCGTCGGAAACGGAGGTAGGGTCAAAAACCTAGGGTTTACGGAGCCTCGACGACCACTAAACTTCTACCCTAGATAACAGTGTGTGCATGTGCTCAAATTAAGATTTTGATTCAGCCATCTTGTAGAGTTTTTCACAAGGATTCCAAATATATAAAAATATTCAAATTTGGCCGAGTGGTTTAAAAGTTATGAGCATTTGAATTTTTATTCACAATTCTGCCCCTAACTAACCCTAACCCTAATTGCTAACTACACCCGAACCCTACCCAGCAGACTCGCCAAATATAACGAGCACCCGAAAAGCTACCCGGTGAACCCACCCACTTAACCACGTCAGCAGCAGTGGGGGCCGCATGTCAGTCGGACAGCTACTCGGGAGCTAACCAAAACACGCCACGCGCCCACCCCTTTCTCTCTCTCTTTCTTCTCTCTCTCGTTCCCGACTGAGCTGAGGCCGGCGACGAGGTCCCGACGGCGGCGGCTCACCGGAGTTAGACTCCAGGGCGCGGGGGTGCACGGATCTACTCGGGACCAACTGTAAAAGGCTCGGGATCTCACCCCGAGGTTGTCTCGATGATCGGAGAGGGTCGGGGAGGTCGGAATCGTGGTCGGCGACGAGGGCCGGCGGTGAGAGCTTCGGGTCACCGGTGGCGAGATGGTTCCAGACGCAGATCTGCAGAGACAAGAGGTCAGGGAGGTAGAGGAGGAAGAGGGGAGGCGTTAGGGCTAGGAAATGGGAGCTAGGGCGCACTGGAACCAGCGTGCGAGCTCACCGGAGCTTCTGGTCGGAGCTGGAGAAGATGACGGTGAAGGGGGAGCTCCTGGTGCGGATCTGAGGAATAAGATGGGGGAAGAAGTGAGGAAGGTTGAGGGGAGACTCGGGGGTGGAACAACAGGGGCTGAAGCTCACCGAGTCTCACTGGATTGCTCGTCGGAGACAGCGGCCGGAACTGAAGACGACGCTCGGAGAAGGAGAAAGGGGGCGCTAGGGTTTTCCAGAAAAGGAAATGGAGGGGGAGGAGGAAAGGGCTGTCGGGATGGCAGCTTAAATATGGCGGCGAGGTGCTCGGACCGCTGGTCGGAAGGTCAGGGCGCCGCCCACTCCGGCCGTTCGTCGGCTGCGACGTGGAGGGGACGACCCTGGCAAGCGGGCCCGGGCGCGCGGCAGTGAGGAGGGAGAGGCTGACAGCGGGGCCCTGCTGTCAGCGGGAGCGGAGAGACGCGGTGTGCGCACGCGGGTAGCTGGGCCGGCCGAGGCGGCCCGTTAGGCCTCGGCCTGGTCTGTTAGGGTTTAGGTTTTATTCTTTTTTTTCTTTTTATTTATTCCCTGATCACCCCTCTCGTTATTTCATGTACAATTTCTTCTCCAATTGACTCGAAATTTTTACCAGGCCCTCATAATATTATTCTTGAGCTACTGTATAAGTTTGAACTCAATTGGAGTTGATTTGAATAGGGGTCCAGTACAACTCTAGGGTTTTGGCCTAATCGGCAATTTAAACTGCGACTAGGGTGTAGGGTTCTCTAAAAATTCTCAAACTTTGTATGGGGCTAGTATTCACCATTTCATGTCCATTTCCAAAATTTGAGGCATTTCCAACCAACCTAGCTTATCCATCTACTAAACCCTAGTTTCTCGGACTTTAGGGTTTGTCCTCGGAAATCCAATTCAAGTTATGATTTCATGGGGGTTTTGGAATACTTTTAGGTGGTGAATGTTGGGAAAGTTGGAAAGGGTTGGAAGGGGGATCCACTGGTGGGACCCACTGGACCCACCCCCTTATTAGGGCTTTTATCGAGGTTCGATACTTCAAATAAATTGATTGGTGTTAATTTCCACAAATTGAGTTTTCAAGGATGAGATATGCACATATTCTATAGTTTCAATTACATTGATTGGTGTTTGCAACTATTCTCACCGAGGATGAAATATTTACGTATTCGACAATACATCAATACATTGTTTCAAAAGTTTACAAAGGTGGGGTGGATGGGGATGTCATGTATGCATGAGATGCAATGAACCCTAATCGAGACTTGGGACTTACAAAACCTACCCCCCTTAAAAAGATCTCGACCCGAGATCTCTAACGTTCGACAAACAATGTTGGAAACTCCTTCCTGAGCCAATCTTCTCGTTCCCATTTAGCTTCATCTTCGGTGTGATTGCTCCACTGAACCTTGAAAAACTTGATGGTACGGCGTCGAGTCTTGCGCTCTGTCTCATCGAGGATGCACACGGGATGCTCCCGATAAGAAAGATCTTCATGTAATACTTCGATTTCAGGATTGATCTTCCTCTCGGGGACTCGATGACAAGCCTTCAGCTGGGAGACATGGAAGACGTCGTGCATCCGAGATAGATAGTCAGGTAGTTCCAGCTGGTATGCCACGGTTCCTCTTTTGGCCAAGATCCGATAGGGTCCGATGTATCGGGGAGCGAGTTTGCCTTTCATCGCGAAGCGGCGAACACCTCTGAACGGTGTGACCTTCAGGTATACACTGTCTCCGACTTGGAATGTAACTTCGCGACGATGAGGGTCTGCATAACTCTTTTGTCTGCACTGGGCTTCGCGAAGACGTTCTCGGATGAGCTGGACCATGTCTTCGGCTTCTTCGATTGGGTTAGGCCCGAAGAACTGTCTTTCCCCTGTCTCGGACCAATTTAACGGAGTTCTACACTTTCTTCCATAGAGTACCTCGAAAGGTGCCATACCAAGGCTGGCTTGATAACTGTTGTTGTATGCGAACTCGGCATAGGGTAGACAATCCTCCCAGTTGGAACCTAAGGCTAGTGCACATGACCTTAGCATATCTTCAAGAATCTGGTTGGTTCTCTCAACCTGACCTCCGGTCTGAGGATGGAAAGCAGTGCTAAAAGACAAGGAGGTTCCCATAGCTTCTTGCAGACTCTTCCAGAATCGGCTAGTAAATTGAGTGCCTCGATCCAAAATGATTCGCTTGGGGACACCGTGGAGGCAAACAATCCGAGCGATGTACAATCTTGCTAAGTGACTCACTTTATGCGTTGTCTTGACAGGGATAAAGTGAGCAACTTTGGAGAGGCGATCCACAATCACCCATACTGCATCGTTACCTTTAGGGGATCTCGGCAGACCTACCACAAAGTCCATTCCGATTTCTTCCCATTTCCACTCAGGGACTGGGATTGGTTGGAGCAGGCCTGCTGGTCTTTGGTGCTCAGCCTTCACTCGTCGACATATATCGCACTCAGCTACATAACGAGCGATCTCCCGTTTCATCCTTGTCCACCAAAATCGTCGGCGGAGATCTTGGTACATCTTTGTGCTCCCGGGATGAATGGTCAACGGGGAATTGTGAGCCTCATGGAGAATTAGGTCTTTCAGCTGCTGATTCTTGGGTACTACCAGCCTCTTTCCAAACCAGAGTACTCCATCCTTATCTTCGCTGAAACAGGTTGTGGTTCCACTTTTCACCTTCTCTTTGATTTTCTGGATGCCTGCGTTCTGAGCCTGGGCAGCCTTGATCTGATCCTCTAGGGTCGGCCTTACCTCTATTGCGGCAAGAGAACCCTGCTCAACCATCTCCAGGTTGAGCCGCTGAAATTCCAAATGAAGTGGTGGTTGCTGTTCCCGGATCATGGTAATATTGCAATAAGCCTTCCGACTGAGGGCATCAGCAACAACGTTAGCTTTGCCAGGTGTATAGTTCAAACCTAGGTCATAGTCCTTAATGAGTTCCAACCATCTCCTCTGGCGAAGGTTCAAATCCGGCTGGGTGAAAAGATATTTCAAGCTCTTGTGATCCGAATAAATTTCGCAATGATTACCGATGAGGTAATGTCGCCATACTTTGAGAGCGTGAATCACGGCGGCTAATTCCAGGTCATGAGTGGGGTAGTTGGCCTCGTGGGGACGCAATTGGCGTGACGCATAAGCTACGACACGGCCCTTTTGCATGAGGACACAACCTAGCCCATTCCGGGACGCATCACAATATACTTCCAAATCCTTGTCAACGTCCGGAAGGATCAGCACTGGGGCGGATGTCAATCTTTTCTTGAGCTCTTGGAAGCTTGCTTCACACTTGTCAGTCCATACAAACTTGGCGTCCTTTTTCAACAGTTCAGTCATTGGCTTGGCTATGGAAGAGAAGCCTTCGATGAACCGGCGGTAATATCCTGCCAAACCCAGAAAACTCCGGATCTGGGTAACCGACTTAGGTTGCTTCCATTCTTGGACGGCTTGAACTTTACTAGGTTCCACTGCAACACCGGTGGCGGACAGGACATGACCCAAGAATTCGACTTCATGCTTCCAAAACTCGCACTTCGAGAATTTGGCATACAGGCGATGCTCACGGAGCTTGCCGAGTACCATTCTCAAGTGGTCTTCGTGCTCGGACTCAGTCTTGGAGTAGATGAGAATATCATCGATGAACACGACAACAAATCGGTCCAGGTATTCCATGAAGACGGAGTTCATGAGTTGCATGAACGTGGAGGGGGCATTGGTCAATCCAAATGACATGACCGTATACTCATACGACCCATAACGAGTGGTGAATGCAGTCTTCGGTATGTCTTCGGACCTTATCTTGATTTGGTGATAGCCTAGCCTGAGGTCGATCTTGGAGAAGACACAAGCACCGGTCAACTGATCAAAAAGATCATCAATCCGGGGAAGTGGGTACTTGTTCTTCACTGTAAGTTCATTCAGTGGGCGATAGTCGACTACCATTCGGAGGCTGTCATCCTTCTTCTTCACAAACATGGCTGGACAACCCCACGGTGACGAACTGGGTCTGATAAAACCTTTGCTTTCCAGCTCCTGGAGCTGCTTCTTCATTTCCAATAACTCCTTTGGGGATATCCTATATGGTCGCCTCGAAACAGGAGCTGTTCCAGGCGGGAGGTCAATGACGAACTCCACGGCACGATCCGGGGGCATACCCGGCAATTCCTCCGGAAATACGTCCGGGTACTCGCACACAACAGGTACAAGCTCTATTTCCTGGCCGGGGGTGCTACTCATGGCGAAGAGATGTCCTGAGGGAGATGGCGACACAAACTCCACTTCCTTGCCGGAAGCAGCGGTCAGGGAGACCGACCTTTTGGCACAATCTATCCTTGCTTTGTGTTGAACTAACCAATTCATGCCCAATATAATGTCTAACCCCTTCGATGCAAGGACCACTGTATTGGCTAGGAAGGGTTCCCCACCAATTTCTATCTTAACGCCCTCACAGACTGCCTCGGCTCTTAATTCCGATCCAGGCGTTGCAATAAGGAGGGGTGGATGCAATGCGGATGAAGGAACATGGTTCTCATGCACGAATTTGCTGGATATGAATGAATGCGATGCTCCCGAATCGAAGAGAACGACGGCAGGAGCTGAGTTGACAGGGAGCGTACCCAAAACCACCTCTGGCGCCTCCTGCGCTTCATCTGCAGTGATATGATTCACTCTGCCACGGCCGGGGACTTGGGGTTTACGAGGAGCTTGACCTCTAGCGGGTTGGCTACCACCTGGTTGTCCTTGCTGCACCTTTGGGGCAAAAGAATGCCCGGTGCGAGGTTGGTGGCAGTTGTTGGCGAAGTGTCCCATTGCCCCGCAGTTAAAGCAGCGCACCTTGTTTAGGTCCAGCGGTGGCCGTGACGATCCTCCCAGGGACTGGGGCTGGTATGCTTGCGGTTGTGGGCGTGGAGCATACCCCTGAGGCCTTGGGGCGTACTGCACTGCTGGGCGGGTTGGCTGCTGCTGCCACACCCGGGGTCGTTGGGAACTGCTGGCCGCGGTCTTCAGAGCTTCTCGGTCACGTTTGCGGTTCTTCTCAAGGATACCTTCCTTGGCTTCCACCTTAATGGCCTTGCCGACAAGGTACTGAAAGTTACGCATGTCGACAGTGGCCAACTTGGCCTGCATCTCATCGTTCAACTTTCCCATGAACTTTTCTACCTTTTTCCCATCTGTGGATACTTCATCCGAGGCATAGCGCGCTAGATGGTTGAACTCTCGGAGGAATTGGGTAACGGGCCTCTTGCCTTGGCGGAGGTTTCGGAATTCTTCCTTTTTCAGTGCCATTATCTCTTCGGGGACATGGAACTCACGGAATCCGGTCTGGAATTCGGCCCATGTGACCACGTGTCCTACCGCTTGCATAGCGAGGAAATTCTCCCACCAATCGGCGGCGGCTCCCTCAAGGTAGTGGGAGGCATAGCTGACCTTGTCGGCCTCGGGGCAATGGGCCAACTGTAGCTTTCTCTCCATTGTCTTGATCCAATTATCCGCCTCTAATGGATCATCAGTCTGATCAAAGGTCGGTGGTTGGGTCCGTTGAAAGTCTCCCAGGCTACCGCGAACCGGACCACCCGCTGCGCCTTGATTGCGCGCGAGTTGCTCCAAGATTCTGTTCTGAGTGATCAGCAGGTCCGCAATGTTAGGCTGCTGAGGAGGAGGTGGCACTGGTTCCCCTTCACGCTCACGGTCTTCAGGTGCGGCTGGCCGTTGGGGAGGAGGTGGTACTGGTTCCTCCTCACGCCCACGGCGTCCACGTGCGGCACCACGAGTTCCAGACGCCATTCTGTTGCAGTCAAGGACAACAGCAAGAACGGATCAAAGTTAGAGAGGCGGAAACAAATGTCTCACACTGGTTCAGTGGGGTATTTATGAACATATAGCATTGTTCCCTACACTTTCACGAGGAGATGAATAGTAGAACAACGATAAGAACGATATTGGATTGCCATAATACGTTCACCCAGTCCATAAGTTAAGGCTGCGGTTTAGATCACCTTACGGTGAACTAAACGTTTCCAAATGCCAAAATTACAGCCCATAGTACCCAATTACATGCCTCCAAAAGAATTCTTAAACCTAGGGTTCGGTCCGGCTTACATTACAAGATGAGACCATTGACTCGATACTAAATCCAAACAGCACTTCTAAGGGTTTCCTAGTGCTTTTTCATCACACCAATAGGTCTCGTAAGCCTCCATTGCTATTCTCCAAGCATCATCTCACTCCTCACCAGATGGTGGGTTGCTAGTGGTGTACCACACCCGCTCTTCCGGGTCTTCTTCTTCTTCTTCGGACAGTGCAGCTTCGTCAGTGGGAACTGAGGTGGCTGGCGTCGAGGCATTTGCTTCTGAGGATCTTGGGGTGAAAAGCCGAAGGTACTGTCGGGCTGTCATCCTTTTGCGCGGCTTCGCTCCAGAACTCTCAGGTTGGTTGGTCTTACAAGGTGGAGGCGGGGTTGGCTCCTCCACCGGGACATAAGGGCTCTCGCCGCAAGACTCATCCTCATTCGCCACATGGTATCTCCGGCGCAACTCCATGCGAAGCTTGCGGTTAACTTTTGTCAATCGTTCCACTTCTTGAGTAGCCTTTCCATAATCCTGATACAGCCTGTGGTGCATTACTTCCGCATCAACAATGTGCTGGATCGTCTCCAACTCAGTCTCATCATCTTCTTCGTCGTCACTTGGCACTGGTACCCTAATGCTGGCACCTCCATCAGTAATCTGGGGAATGAGACGGAAGGGAGAAAATAGAAAGATCTCGTCGAAGTGATGCCGTAGGTGGAGAACTGCTTTTCTTGAGGCTTCCAATCGGGCATCTTCATCACTGGGTCTAGATGATGTAAAGGTCTGATCCAAGTACGAGACCTTCACTGCGACCCATGCCATCCAAAAGTGAGTCTTTCCATGAACCTTATAAGTCTTGGCATGGAAGGCAGGGAGTTCTTCCGGGGGCACTCCAAGATATTCCAACATCCTCCACAACAAGGCAGCCCATCCTCCAAGCTGTTGCGGGTCGGTCACAACGTTATACACCATCCTATACAAATAAAAGGGGTTAGAGAGGACAGGGTTAGCCACACAATGAAAACAAATGCAATAGAAGAGAGTCTTGGAACTAAGAATGAGGGGATACGGAATAAAAAGCAAGCTACTTATTGACTTTAAACATAGGGTTTAACTTTTTAAATAATTTTCTGGCCAAGTGGCGCAGCGGGAGCCCTAACTAACGACCACCTGCAATTGGCTTCCTACGGTCAGTTCGGCTCTGATACCAAGCTGTCACGGCCCCGGAATAGAATATGACTAGAGGAACGAACAGTCGCCAAGGACCGAAGGCATCCGTCGACTAGGTGGCACGGTACCTGCGCCGTACGCACCACAATGGAGGGATCCGACACCCGACCCCACCTTGGGTCGAGCCGGCCGGAAGCGACTGGGCTTCCCAGAGCCACATTCAATTCCACGAGTCGTGTGAAGGTCTAGAGTCGTTCACGAACGCTACCGTGCAGAGTAGAGTCGGAGGAGCCCGGCAGTTCTACCCACACCCTAACCTAGCTCGAAGCTAGTGGGTCGCTCAAAAGCCCGGTAGAAACCACCCACACCCTGCCTGGCCGGCACAGCATCTCAGCCAGCGGGTCACTCAACCGAGATCTCGCTCAACAAAGTAACACAAGGAACGGCCGTAGTCCTTCACGACTAACCCATATACTTCATATCATCCACGCAATGTATATGAGCAGTCTGTTATAAACAACTTGAGCATCACAACAAAACACTACGATACGATAACATACTAGTCGTCCACCACGGACGATAAGGTTACAGCATTTAAGACATATCCGAGTACGGAGTTAAACAACAGCGGAAACGAATTAAAGAGGGTCCCACAGCAGCCTAAGAACTGCTGACTAGTAGTTCAACAAAAGAGGTTCCCCGAACCGATCACCAACCAAGGATAAAGCCAAATGCACTAAACATCGTCGAAGAATTCCTCGACCCCTGGCTCACCTGCAATGATCTAGGAAAGCCCTAGGTGAGTACAAAGTACTCGCAAGACTTATTCGTGCTTGATTAGATGTCCTACTCATACTAGGATAACATTATTAAACATGATGCATATCAACATACGCAACAAGGTCAAATCAATTCATTCATCCACCAAGTAGAACATAGGTGTCACCTACAATCCAATCTTCCAGATATCTCTACTTAGGGGGTGTGATGGTAACTCCTAGTCACATGTGGTTCCCAACTCAGTGGCACGATGACCACAGTGGCGCGATGACCACAATATAACTCAGTGGCACGGTGACCACAGTGGCACGATGACCACAATATAACTCAGTGGCACGATGACCACAGTGGCACGATGACCACAATATATCCAGATCCCCACATTGATAGTGTACCATCACCACCACACCTCAATTTCATCTCTCGGGTCGTTACCGGCAGACGATCACCCTGAGTATAGCGAGTGCCTTATCCCTTGGAGGTTGCAAGGCTCCAAGGGTCTTAGTCTTACCTCGACCATACCCCAGCATCACTGTCGCCAACGCCCACGTGTAGCAAGGGGAGTTGTACCGATAGAATCACCTCAGGTTGGTATCGCGACAACCACCTTAACACCTCGTCGCAACAGGCCCCTCCAATGATACCAACTTTATCCATCGTACACTTTCCCTTCGGCTCTCACATCTTACTTTAAAGGGTTCAAGTGTACTTTATATCCGATTACTTCCATTAAAGACACACATATCATATACACCTCCTAGCATGCTAGTTGACATAATCTTAACCAGAGTGCAGTAATAACGATACGAGCATCATCATAAAATAAGTAAGACAATACTGGAATAAAAGGGATGCAACAAGCTCTGCTTGCCTTCGTAGAACTGCTCCTGATCCTGCGTCGGTTCGTGGGCCTGCAGGTCTCCTTCTTCGTGGTCTAGTGCAAGAAATCGAGCATCGGGAATGAGTGCTAATGGAACAATCAGCATGTATGCATGGGGGCTAATGCAACTAATGAGTGTTCAGTCATGCGTCAGGTTTAAGTGCGTGAAAGCTATTCATTTTAAGCTTGCGAAGGTTATGGTGTTACCCTAATTTACATGCAAGCTAAGTGATGTACAATTACGAGCGAGGGCTTCGGAGTTCTTGCTTAAGTTGGAAAGTTATGGAGCTAAACATATTCGACTCGAAAGTGCTCTGGAAAACTAAACTAACGTCGCTGGAATCACCCCATTTGGAGTTACGAGTAGGAACTTACGCTTCGTCGAGTTAGGGTTTAGCGGGGCTCGACAACTAAAGGAGCTAACCCTAATATCAAGTCATGCATGTAACTCTATTGCAATTTTAATTATTTCATGTCACAGGATATCTCATAAGCTTTCCAACACTATAAAGATCGTCGGAAACGGAGGTAGGGTCAAAAACCTAGGGTTTACGGAGCCTCGACGACCACTAAACTTCTACCCTAGATAACAGTGTGTGCATGTGCTCAAATTAAGATTTTGATTCAGCCATCTTGTAGAGTTTTTCACAAGGATTCCAAATATATAAAAATATTCAAATTTGGCCGAGTGGTTTAAAAGTTATGAGCATTTGAATTTTTATTCACAATTCTGCCCCTAACTAACCCTAACCCTAATTGCTAACTACACCCGAACCCTACCCAGCAGACTCGCCAAATATAACGAGCACCCGAAAAGCTACCCGGTGAACCCACCCACTTAACCACGTCAGCAGCAGTGGGGGCCGCATGTCAGTCGGACAGCTACTCGGGAGCTAACCAAAACACGCCACGCGCCCACCCCTTTCTCTCTCTCTTTCTTCTCTCTCTCGTTCCCGACTGAGCTGAGGCCGGCGACGAGGTCCCGACGGCGGCGGCTCACCGGAGTTAGACTCCAGGGCGCGGGGGTGCACGGATCTACTCGGGACCAACTGTAAAAGGCTCGGGATCTCACCCCGAGGTTGTCTCGATGGTCGGAGAGGGTCGGGAGGTCGGAATCGTGGTCGGCGACGAGGGCCGGCGGTGAGAGCTTCGGGTCACCGGTGGCGAGATGGTTCCAGACGCAGATCTGCAGAGACAAGAGGTCAGGGAGGTAGAGGAGGAAGAGGGGAGGCGTTAGGGCTAGGAAATGGGAGCTAGGGCGCACTGGAACCAGCGTGCGAGCTCACCGGAGCTTCTGGTCGGAGCTGGAGAAGATGACGGTGAAGGGGGAGCTCCTGGTGCGGATCTGAGGAATAAGATGGGGGAAGAAGTGAGGAGGTTGAGGGGAGACTCGGGGGTGGAACAACAGGGGCTGAAGCTCACCGAGTCTCACTGGATTGCTCGTCGGAGACAGCGGCCGGAACTGAAGACGACGCTCGGAGAAGGAGAAAGGGGGCGCTAGGGTTTTCCAGAAAAGGAAATGGAGGGGGAGGAGGAAAGGGCTGTCGGGATGGCAGCTTAAATATGGCGGCGAGGTGCTCGGACCGCTGGTCGGAAGGTCAGGGCGCCGCCCACTCCGGCCGTTCGTCGGCTGCGACGTGGAGGGGACGACCCTGGCAAGCGGGCCCGGGCGCGCGGCAGTGAGGAGGGAGAGGCTGACAGCGGGGCCCTGCTGTCAGCGGGAGCGGAGAGACGCGGGTGCGCACGCGGGTAGCTGGGCCGGCCGAGGCGGCCCGTTAGGCCTCGGCCTGGTCTGTTAGGGTTTAGGTTTTATTCTTTTTTTTTCTTTTTATTTATTCCCTGATCACCCCTCTCGTTATTTCATGTACAATTTCTTCTCCAATTGACTTGAAATTTTTTACCAGGCCCTCATAATATTATTCTTGAGCTACTGTATAAGTTTGAACTCAATTGGAGTTGATTTGAATAGGGGTCCAGTACAACTCTAGGGTTTTGGCCTAATCGGCAATTTAAACTGCGACTAGGGTGTAGGGTTCTCTAAAAATTCTCAAACTTTGTATGGGGCTAGTATTCACCATTTCATGTCCATTTCCAAAATTTGAGGCATTTCCAACCAACCTAGCTTATCCATCTACTAAACCCTAGTTTCTCGGACTTTAGGGTTTGTCCTCGGAAATCCAATTCAAGTTATGATTTCATGGGGGTTTTGGAATACTTTTAGGTGGTGAATGTTGGGAAAGTTGGAAAGGGTTGGAAGGGGGATCCACTGGTGGGACCCACTGGACCCACCCCCTTATTAGGGCTTTTATCGAGGTTCGATACTTCAAATAAATTGATTGGTGTTAATTTCCACAAATTGAGTTTTCAAGGATGAGATATGCACATATTCTATAGTTTCAATTACATTGATTGGTGTTTGCAACTATTCTCACCGAGATGAAATATTTACGTATTCGACAATACATCAATACATTGTTTCAAAAGTTTACAAAGGTGGGGTGGATGGGGATGTCATGTATGCATGAGATGCAATGAACCCTAATCGAGACTTGGGACTTACACAGATATACCCATAGCGGTGACTTCCGCTGACGTCCACAGCGTGACAGGAGGAGTGCTACGATGGAGTCACCTCAGAGGGGTATAGCGACAAACTCTCCTTACACCTGGGTCGCATTCATGACATCAAATATACCTATCGTATCCATCGTGCACCTACCCTCTTCGGCTCTCACATCTCACTTTTAATGGTTCCAAGTTGATAGGGCGTCAAGTTAAATTCTCAACCATCACAGAAAAATAACTTCTAAGAACCATCCTAAACAGTTCCAATCATAATCCCTAACCAAACATCCACACATTACTAGTAGTCAGGCATGTAATAGAATATAAGAAATGCAACAAGCTTTGCTTGCCTTGGTCACAAAGCTCCTGGTCTTGCGTTGAATCGTGAGCCTGGTGGTCTCCTTCTTCGAGCTCTATTGCAAATAACACGAAGTACCGGAAACAAACGACAAAAGAAAGCAATGAGATTCGGCATGAATGCATGATGAATTATGCCAGGTATGCAATTCTAAGGTGACGTATGGGTGGTAGAAACCTACTGTAACAATAATGTTTTGTTTTGGATGGGCGGAAATGAGGTTATAACCCTAACAATGCATGCATGTCCAATTATCGATTGCAAGTTCGGGTTGAAAATTACTACGCATATTAGATGGTCATGACTCAAAATGGTTGTATTATAGTAGGGCTTTGCGATACGAAACTAACGCAACTGGAATCACGCGATTAGGGGCTATGGTCGTCAAGTTACGACTTATCGAACGACATCGCATAAAAAGGGAATGAACTAATTCGTATCCAATTTGGTCTGAAGTGAACTTTCAAATCTTGAAATTTTGTTTCAACCAGATTGTAGAAAATTTCCTGAGTTTCCAAAAATATAAAGTTTGTCAAAAACGGAGCTATGGCTCAAAAGATATTGCGTTTCAAAGATTTATCGAGAAATCGACAAAACCTAACCCTAATCTGCGAAAGAGAAAAAGCTACACGCACCCGGCTAACCTACCCCAGGTTCCCTACCCTTAAACGCACCCCGCTGACATGCGGGCCCTCAGTGGCAGCGCTGACTGGGCAAGGGGAAGCCCGGTCAGCTGCTGACCGAGTGTGAGGAGCCAACCGGGGAGCGACACGTCGCTCCCTTTCCTCTCTCTCTGCGCTGGCGTGTGTCACGGACCCGGGATCCACATATGGTTAGGGGAACGCGAAGTCACCAAGGACCGAAAGACTCGTCAGCCCGGTGGCACGGTACCTGCGCCGTACGCACCCAGACGGAACGATCCGACACCCGCCACATGCGAGCCGGCCGGAAGCGACCAATCTTCCCGGAACCACATATAGATCCCTGACCTAGTGAAGGGGTAGTACCACGCGATAAGAGTGCGCTCCATGATAGTCATAGGAGGACTAGAGCCCGGGATATGCATCCCCTCAACCCAACCTAGCCACGAGGTGCGACTCCGGAAGGTCCAGCTCTGCTCTGCCGTCAGCACGAAGCGTGACAGTCGTAGGAGACTTAGCGAGTACGGGACGAATCCCCTGGATCGACTCCACCAGAGCTACACAGGACTAGTGGTTCGCTCACCTATGCCATCACAAAGTGCAATCCTAACCCGCAGTAAGACTACTGCACAGTTGCCCACATACTCCATCCCATACACGCATTGCACATGGGCAACCGGGATAACAACTCGTATACCATAAACAAGCACTACAGTACTATATTAAACTAGTTGTCCACTTGGTGAACTTTACAACACTTCAGTCGGCGATAACCGGAAATTTAGTTGAGACTGAAATATTTACAATGCAGCGGAAAAGAACCAAAAGCCCCGCAGTGGTGCATCAACCCTTGCACAACAACCAAACCAGTCCCACGAGACGAACGCGGACCAAGGAAACCATTTGGATTAAACTTCATCACAGAACTCCACAATAGTTGGCTCACCTGCAAAAGTCTAGGAATATCCTAGGTGAGTACAAAGGTACTCGCAAGACTTATTCGTACTTGATTCCATGTCCTACACATGCTCACTACTACAGGAATTAAACATGATGCAATTCCATTGAGATAGTACATAATCGAAAGAGTAACCTAGTTCATAGCATAATCATAAATGTTATAATCAAGGTAAACTTCAGGATTCAATTGTATACAAGGTAATCAAGACAATTGGAATATCACATTGGGGTAGCCCACACCCATTAAATTCAATCCACCTCTTGGACCGTTGTCGGCAATACGATCACCCTGGACATGATGAGTGCATTTCCCTTGGAGGTTGCAAGGCTCCAAGTGATATCGAGACTTACCTCAATCATTCCCAGTATCGATTCCGCTAATGTCCGCGAGGGCTATCAATCCATTTCATATCACATGCAATCAACTCTCAGATCATTACCGACAATCGATCACCCTGGATATGGCGAGTGCATTTCACTCCAAGTGATATCGAGACTTACCTCAACCCTATCCCAGCCTCGATTATCGGTAATGTCCACGCGTGACAGGGAAATAACACTCCGGCATGCGGTTGGTGTGTGACCAATCTCAAATTCTAATCACCAAACCCCTGGGTCACTTCAACACTTCAATTAACACCAACCGTATCCATTGCGTACGCCCTCGGCTCTCCCAACTCACTTAACCAATTTTAGTTGAAAGGGCAATAAGGACATTCTCAACGCAATGATACACTCTACGCATGCTAGTAAAATTCAATTTCAATACTCATATCAAACAATCATTCAATCACACACGCAATTACGAAAGGTAAAAGAATGCAACAAGCTCTGCTTGCCTTCGTCGTAGGATTCGGAGACTTGAGGGAGCTCAACGTTCGCAGTTCTTCCTCTTCAGGCTCTGTCGCAAGCAACACGAGGCACCGGAAAGGAAGTGGTAAGAAGGAAGGAATTCCAGCATGTATGCATGACGGATTGCAATGCATGATATGCTAGGGTTTCTTAGATGTTAGGGTTTTGCGATAAGAAGCATGTCTCAATTTAAATTTAAGGAATTAACATGGTTATCCTAATAGCTATATGCATGACTTAATGAATCCAAGTTGATATTAGGGTTAACAATGTTTGGTTTAAAGATTAATACAAAAAGGAACTATCGTTATACTCTAGCATATTAGCTACTTGTGCTAACCACTAGGAACATTGAGATTGAACTAAATAATAGAACATTTGGAATAGGTTTTGAAAATATAAATGTGTTCAAAAATGGACTATATACCTCTTACGAAAGATCACCCCAAGGTTGGAAGGAAAACCACAGCTGCTTGCCTCCCACTCCAATGCTAGCTTCACTCACACGCTTCTCCTAACCTGCCCTCCTTCTCACTGAGATTCTGCAGCCCGGAGTCAATTCCAGATGGTCCGGAATGGGCTCCGGATGACTCGAAAATGCTGAAGAACTCGGCTGGAGCTGAGAAAATAAGAAGAGGAGTGAGGGAAGGGAAATGGGGAATGTAGGAGGAGGAAGAGGGGAAGGAAAGAGATTAGCTCACCAGGGCGCCGGCTCACCGGAGTTGGCGCCGGAGCTGAGGAAGATGATGAGGAGGAGGAGGCTGCTATGCTGTTCTTGAAGAGAAAAGGAGAAGAAAATGGAGGGATTAAGTGGGGAGGAGAAAAAGAGGTAGAGGGGGCCCCTGGGGAGGCTTTTATACAAGGGCCGGCGACCCCTCCACGGAGGTTCCACCGCCCACCGCCCCCCAACCGGCGATGGCACGTGTCCTCAAAACTGACACTTGGATGATCACCCGGAAACCCGTCCGGAGGATGACTCAGAATCCGAGTCACCCGGACGTTGCACCCGGAGGGTCCGGATGGAACCTCCGGCCTTCACAAACCACAGCCCAAAACCCTACTGGACTCACCCGGAAATCACCCGGAAATCACCTGGATGTTTCCGGGTTCACCCGGATGCTCATCCCGGAGGCTCCGGATTGGACCTCCGGTGGCACCGGGATCCCAAATTGCTCTCTGGACTCCCCCGGAAGTTGGCTCGGAAACCACCCGGAGGTTGAACCTGGAGGTTCCGGACCAAACCTCCGGCTGACCGACTTACCCCAAAATTCTTCTCTGGACTCACCCGGAATATAACTCGGAGCCCACCCGGAATTTCCGGGTCACCCGGAGGTTGCATCCGGAGACTCCGGACCAAACATCCGGACCAAGTGCAGAGAAGAAAATTTTGCAACGTTTAGGTTTTTAAGATGAGATATGCACATATTCTATAAAACCTAACTATTTAATATTCAAGTTTATACAAGGTGGTGTATGGATGATGCCATGTATGCATGAGGCACAATAGAAATCCGTTTATATATATGGACGGGTGTTACAAAACCTACCCCCCTTACAAAGATCTCGACCCGAGATCTCTAACGTTCGGTAAACAAGAAAGGAAATTCAGCCTTGAGCCAATCTTCACGCTCCCATGTTGCTTCATCTTCGGCATGGTTATGCCATTGCACCTTAAGGAACTTGATGGCACGACGACGGGTTGTGCGCTCCGATTTATCAAGAATACGCACTGGATACTCCCGATAGGTGAGATCTTCACGGAGCTCTTCTATCTCAGGATTGGTCTTGACTTCGGGGACGCGATGACAAGCTTTCAGCTGAGATACATGGAAAACATCATGCACCTTGGACAGCGAGGGAGGTAACTCCAATTGGTAAGCTACTGCTCCTCGCTTAGCCAACACTTTATAGGGACCGACATACCGGGGAGCTAACTTTTCTTTTATCCCGAAGCGATGGACACCTTTGAAGGGTGTAACCTTGAGGTAAACACTATCCCCAACTTGAAACACCACTTCTCGGCGACGAGGATCAGCATAACTCTTCTGCCTTGACTGAGCTTCTCGAAGCCGCTGTCGGACAAGATGAACTTGTGCTTCGGCTTCCTTGATAGCATCCGGTCCAAAGAATTGCTTTTCACCGGTCTCAGACCAGTTGAGGGGAGTTCTACATCTTCGGCCATATAGCAGTTCAAAGGGAGCCATGCCAAGACTTGCTTGGTAGCTATTGTTGTAAGCAAACTCTGCATATGGCAAACACTTCTCCCAATTGGAACCAAAGGTGAGAGCACAAGATCTTAGCATATCTTCTAGGATTTGGTTGGTTCTTTCAACTTGACCTCCAGTTTGAGGATGAAAGGTTGTGCTAAAGGATAACGAAGTTCCCATAGCTTCATGCAGATATTTCCAGAATCGATTGGTGAACTGGGTGCCTCGATCAGAAACGATTCTCACGGGGACACCATGGAGACAAACGATTCTGGCAATATATAGCTCAGCTAATTGACTCACTTTATGAGTAGTCTTCACTGGAATGAAGTGAGCTACCTTGGAAAGGCGGTCCACAATCACCCATATGGCGTCATTGCCTTTTGGAGATTTCGGTAAACCTACCACGAAATCCATACCAACTTCTTCCCATTTCCACTCAGGAATAGGGAGTGGTTGGAGAATGCCTGCTGGTTTTTGGTGCTCGGCCTTCACTTGACGACAAACGTCACATTCGGCCACGAAGCGAGCAATTTCTCGCTTCATCCGAGTCCACCAAAAGCGACGGCGAATGTCTTGGTACATCTTCGTACCACCAGGATGAAGGGATAATGGGGAATTATGAGCTTCACGGGATTAAATCCTTCAACTGCTGGTCTTTAGGCACCACAAGGCGATTTCCGAACAAGAGAACTCCATGCTCATCTTCGGTGAAACAGGTAGTAGCACCACTTTTCACTTTCTCCCTGATCTTCTGCATTCCAACATTTTGAACCTGAACGGCTTTAATTTGGTCTTCTAAGGATGGTTTTACTTCCAAGAAGGCAAGGGAACCTTGCTCAACCATCTCAAGATTAAGCCGCTGAAATTCCACATGAAGTGGTGGCTGATGCTCAAGAATTAAAACATTGCTACAATAAGCTTTCCGACTAAGGGCATCGGCGACGATGTTAGCCTTGCCGGGGGTATAATTTAAACCCACATCATAATTTTTGATGAGCTCAAGCCATCTCCGTTGCCGAAGGTTTAGATCTGGTTGAGTAAATAAATACTTCAAACTCTTATGATCCGAAAAGATTTCGCAACGGGCACCGATAAGATAGTGTCGCCAGATTTTGAGAGCATGCACTACGGCTGCTAACTCTAAGTCATGAGTGGGATAGTTTGCTTCATGGGGACGCAATTGACGTGAAGCATAAGCTATCACGCGCCCCTCTTGCATGAGCACACACCCCAACCCATTCCGAGAAGCATCACAATAGACTTCGAAGCTTTTGTGAATATCCGGGAGGATAAGCACAGGAGCAGTGGTCAACTTCTGCTTAAGCTTCTGAAAACTCTCTTCACATTTGGTTGACCACACGAACTTGTTGTCCTTCTTCAACAACTCAGTCATTGGTTTTGCTATGGAAGAAAAGCCCTCGATGAATCGGCGGTAATAACCTGCCAATCCAAGGAAACTGCGAATCTGGATGACAGATTTGGGTTGCTTCCACTCTTGAACGGCTTGTACTTTACTTGGGTCTACAGCAATACCTTCTGCTGAAAGAACATGACCCAGAAATTCCACTTGGGATTTCCAGAATTCACACTTGGAGAATTTTGCGTACAACCGATGATCTCGGAGCTTTTCGAGCACCTTCCTCAGATGGTCTTCGTGCTCCGGTTCAGATTTAGAATAGATGAGAATATCATCGATAAAGATGATCACGAACTGATCAAGATACTCCATGAACACCGAATTCATGAGTTGCATAAAAGTGGAAGGAGCGTTGGTTAACCCGAAGGACATAACGGTATATTCGTATGACCCATAACGAGTTGTAAAAGCAGTTTTAGGAATGTCTTCAGATCTGATCTTAATCTGGTGGTAACCCAACCTAAGATTGATCTTGGAGAAGACATATGCCCCAGATAATTGATCAAACAGATCATCGATTCGAGGAAGAGGATACTTGTTCTTTACGGTGAGCTCGTTTAATGGGCGGTAATCAATTACCATCCGCAAGCTCGAATCTTTCTTCTTCACGAACATAGCAGGACAACCCCACGGTGAGGAACTAGGCCTAATGAAGCCCTTATCTTCAAGCTCTTTGAATTGTTTCTTCATCTCTAACAACTCATTCGGGGGTATACGATATGGACGCTTCGAAACAGGAGCAGTCCCTGGCGGAAGATCAATAACAAACTCTACCGCTCGATCAGGAGGCATACCAGGCAATTCCTCAGGGAAAACATCTGGATACTCACAGACCACAGAAACAGACTCCAGTCCTTGGGTATAAACGCCACACACGGCGAAGAGATGCCCTGACAAGGATGGCGGTACAAACTTCACTTCCTTGCCAGAGTTGGCAACAAGAGAAACCGACCTTTCGGCACAGTCTATTTTTGCCTTGTACTGGACTAACCAATTCATTCCCAGAATAACATCTAGCCCTTCTGATCCCAGAACTACCATATCGGCTAGGAATGCTTCTCCACCAATTTCTAACTTAACACCCTCACAAACAAGCTCGGTCCTCAACTCCGAGCCGGGTGTTGCAATAATGAGGGGATGATGCAATGCTGATGATGGAACATGATTCTCATGTGCAAATTTGCTGGATATAAAAGAATGAGATGCCCCGGAATCAAAGAGAACTAGAGCAGGAGCTGAGTTGACGGGAAGCGTACCCAAAACCACCTCGGGTGCTTCCTGAGCTTCCTCGGCAGTGACATGATTCACTCTGCCACGACCAGAAGGTTGAGCCTTGCTAGGAGCTGGACCCCTAACTTGAGAACTTGCACCTGCCTGTCCTGACTGCATCTTCGGGGCAAAGGCATGCCCTATGCGCGGACGAGAGCAACGGCTTGCAAAATGTCCCATACCTCCGCAGTTAAAGCACTGAACCTTACTCAGGTCAGGAAAAGACTGCGGCTGCCCTCCTTGAGGACGAGGTTGGAAACTCTGTTGCTGAGGACGAGGAACGAAACCCTGCGACTTTTGCGGGTACGACCCAACTGGACGGGGTGGTGGTGATTGCCACACCCGCGGCTTCTGAGAGTTACCTGCAGCAGACTTCTGCATCTCCCTCTCGCGCTTGCGAGACTTATCCAAAGCTGATTCCTTGGCTTCCACTTTAACAGCCTTATCCACAAGATGCTGGAAATCGTTCACATCAACAGTAGCAAGTTTAGCTTGCATATCCTCATTCAACTTGCCCATAAACTTTTCCACCTTATCTTCATCTGTGGATACTTCGCGCTGAGCATAACGCGCCAGGTGGTTGAATTCACGAAGGAACTCCAGCACAGACTTTTTACCTTGTCGGAGATCACGAAATTCTTCCTTCTTTATCGTCATGACACCGGTAGGAATATGGAATGCTCGGAAACCAGTCCGAAACTCTGCCCAGGTGACAACATGGCCAGGGGCTTGCATGGCGAGGAAATTATCCCACCAATCCGCAGCAGCACCCTCGAGAAAATGAATAGCAAAACTAACTTTATCGGCTTCTGCACATTGAGCCAGCCGAAGCTTTCTCTCAATAGTGCGAATCCAGTTGTCTGCTTCCAAAGGATCATCTGCCCGATCAAAAATGGCTGGTTGAGTTCGCTGGAAATCAGCCAGACCACCACGAGTTTGCCCACCCCCTGGGCTCTGATTGCGCACCAGCTGTTCGAGAATCCGATTCTGAGTCGCCAGTAGATCCGCAATATTAGGTTGCTGAGGAGGAGGAGGTGGCACTTCCTCCTCGTCGCGATCACGACGAGCACGACCGGCTCCACGAGTTCCCGACGCCATCCTATTGCAACCATTCGACAACACGATGAGACGACAACACGAGAGGCTGGAAAATAACTTTCCACGATAGTAAGGCAAGGTATTTATGAACATGTTACATTAATTCATACACATTTTCAAGAAGAAAATGAAGTATAGAACGAATGTAAGAACGATTGACAAAATACACAAGTGTATTAACACGTTCAGCATAGTTCATTACATGGGGCTGCGGTTTAAATCACCATAGAGGGGAGATAAACATACACAAGGTACCAAAATTGGCAGCCACCAATACCCGCTTACATGCCTCCAAAAGCTACCTAAAGATTAGGGTTTGGATCAACTTTACATCACAAAATTGCGACCCAAACAGAAGCTAAGATTAAACCACACCACTATGGGCTATATGGAAATCCTTCATTACGACGAATCTCCATTGCCTCCAAGTCGGTGGGAAGAGGGACCATGGTGTGGAACAAAGGAATTCCATGGCCAAACTGGGGAGTGACGGTGGGGATGCGACGAACGCCACCCACAGCCATTTGCGGACGCAGAACATCAGGATGAACTCCAATCTCTGTTCCGCCCACTGATGGATATCGATACATCTTACTAAAATCAAGAAGCTAAAGTAAAGGTACATGTGTTAACTTATCTTTCAATACTATGAAGGCATCCTCTTGCACGTTGCTCCAAACAAATGGAACATCCTTCTTTGTGAGCTCATTCAGCGGTACGGCAAGGGTGTTGAAATCTTTGACAAAGCGTCGATAGAGCCCAGGAAGTCCTAAGAGACTACGCACTTGTGTGACCGTTTTAGGAGTCGGCCAACTCTGTATGGCTTTAATCTTGGCATTATCAACTTCAATGCCCTGCGGAGTAATAACATAACCAAGAAATGACATTCGATCGGTGCAAAAGGTTCACTTTCCAAGGTTACCAAACAACTATGCACCTCATAGAGCATTAAAACAACACGTAAATGATTCAAATGATCCTCCAAAGATTTGCTATAGATCAGTATATCATCAAAATAGACTACCACAAATTGTCCAATGAAAGCATGTAAAACTTCGTTCATCAATCTCATAAATGTACTAGGGGTATTATTTAAACCAAAAGGCAACTCATATAACCCGTACTTAGTTTTAAATGTCATTTTCCATTCATCTCCCAATTTCATACGAATTTGATGGTATCCACTACGCAAATCAACTTTGGAGAACAAGGTAGGGCCACTCAGTTCATCAAGCATGTCATCTAGCCTAGGAATAGAATGACGATATCGAATAGTAATATTATTAATGCTCGGCAGTCAACGCACATACGCCATGATCCATCTTTCTTAAGTACCAATATAACAGGAGCATCACATGGACTAAGGATTCGCGAACATAACCTTTGTCGAGAAGCTCTTGGACTTGATGCTGAATCTCCCTTGTCTCCTCTGGATGGGTTCTATATGATGCACGATTAGACAACGAGGCACCGGGGATTAGGTCAATTTGGTGCTCAATCCCTCACATCGTTGGTAATCCCGGCGGTACATCCGTTGGAAAGACATCGGTGTATTCCTGCAAAATGTTAGTGACAGCAGGAGGCAAAGAAGGAGGTATGTCCTCAAATGAAAATAAGGCTTCATCTAGACCGCTTGCTGATTCGTACTCGCCATCTTCACGAATAATAAGAACCTATTTATTTGGACACTCCCTCATGATGTGTCACACCCTGTTTTTCTGAAACCTGAAAATTAGGGCTTTCAAGAAATTTTTGTGTTAATAATATCATCTTAAGCCAACCTAATTAAAACCTAGTTACACCTCTCGTAAGTTATCACCGTCTGGTATAACAACCAGGTGATCTCTTTCCCTTCTTGATGCATGTGCCCAAACCTCCATCACATTTATCTCTTCACCAATTCAACCTTGCGTCCGTCGACGTAAGGCAACCTCCACCCGTCTTATACCCTATCGGGTTACTCAAATATTTGTATATACATATATCTATATATATGATCACCTTTACGAATGTACACGATTCAACTCTTGAACACCTACATGAACATATATATCCCCATAGGCACCTTCACCACTTTTCTATCTCCCGGATGCTTAACCCTAATCTCTCTTTCTCTGCTACTGAGCAACTTCATCTCATCTCCTCTGTGATCCTAAAGATGGAATCATACTCGCTATCTAACCCTAGTCCTTGGAATCCTAATCTCCCGAAACCTTAATCCTCGGCACTCACCATTTGTCTCCACCCTAGAGCCTAAGCATGTATATTGGTGCCGTATCACGAGCCCCAAACCACAATGACCGCCTAGGTTCATCTTAATCTCAAAACAACCACATATATGCATAAATTCCAAGTGTACGGGGACACATATGCTTTGAACCATAACTAGCTTCTTCCAAACAGAAGTGAAATACGAAGCTCTAGCCTCCTCTTGGGTTCCCCTTTGTACACCTCGTGAAACCTTATCAACCATATACACATTTCCACTACTCGTACATGTGTGTGTATGGGGTCACACACCATATACATCAGAACTCTAACCTGTTATTTCATGTGTCCATTTGACTTCTGAAAATTCTCATAAAATTCAATGATACACCTGACATCAATCCTAACTACTTTATAAGATGATATTTTGCCCTTAATTTCAAGATTTTCAAAATACTTCAAATTGAGTTTGAGTTGTTTTAAACAAATTTGGTAACAACCTAAGCCTTGGACTTAGTAAAGAAATCCCCAAAATTAGAGGAGCCTTCTCCACCTACCTGGAATCCATTTCCACCATCATAATCTAATGCTTCCATACAAAATTTTATATCTAGAAAGTCACCAAAAATCCAGAGGAAATATCCCTATCATCTCTCTGTTCTAATCTTCTGTGACCTCTCTTGTCCTTGCTAAAGCCATATGGGTGGTACCAACCGACCTACTCCTTACTCTCTTACATGTCTCCTTCCTCCTCCACCCAAAGTCCTCTTTTCTCCCTCTTCTTCAATCATGTGGCTGTTCCTCCACGCCACCTCCTCCCCTTCAACAGCAAGCAGCACCTACCCCCTCCCCCAGAGCAGCAATAGCATCGGTCAACCTCCTTTGCTCCTCCCCTGCTGTAGCACGGCGCTGCCCTAGCCACGTGCCCCTTCTCCTGTTCTTATCCTCTCCCCATTCCTCCTATATCTAAGACTCTGAGCTCCTATTACTGCTCCTTTCTTCGAGCTTCCCTTTCCTCCACCCGGGCTCCCATCTTCCTTCTCTCTTACTTGTGCTCCCCCCACTCTCACCGTGTGCCCAGCTTTCCCTCTATTCCTCCCTACCTCTTCTTCTTCGAGCCGATCCTCTCCACGGCTCATTCTTCATTTCTCGAGTGTTTTCCCTACTCCCTCTTCTCCATCTTCAAACCTTCCCACATCGAGCTACATTAGCTTCCTCTAACCGAGAGCATTCTCCTCTGCTCCACTCCCCCTTTCCCCACGAGCACAAGCCAGCACCTACCCCATCGGACCTGCTGTTGTCGCTGCTAATGCAGCCTCACCACCTCGCCGCATCAACACCAGTACCAATCAGCCACCGCGAGGGCTGGAACCACTGCCCTCCCACAGGTCACCGTCGGCCTCGGTTGACTCCCCGCCATGACCCAGCGACCGAGCCCGTCTGACTCCCCCTACTCCCTCACCACCGGCGGCAAGACCGCATGCTGCCCGAGCCACTAGATCTACTGCGTCTACTCCTAGCTACGCTGGCGCTTCAACGGTCAACCCCACCGCTCCCCAGACAACTTGTCACCGGCCGTCACCTCTGATGAGGACATCCCTACTAATATTACCACCACAGCTCCTACATCAGCCCCAAGTACAACTCCTCTAGTGCCGGAAATACAAGGACCTTTAACTAGGGCTTGTGCTCATCAACTTAATTATCAGGTATTGTCATTTTGTGGTACTTTGCTTGATATTAAAGAACATATGGTGCTGCCTAAAGGATATGTTCTTTTGCTTGTTAGGAATGGAGGTACAAGCCAAACTGAGTTCAACAAGCAATGGCGCATGAAGACAAGGAAGGATGAGAAAGGAAGGCAATATACAAACAAGTTTTCACTCAAGACTTCAAGTGCAAATGCAAGTGATGATTTGGTGCTGTACAAAAAGGCTTCTCATGTCACTTTTGGTCTAGGAAGAGCTAGAGATAGAGTCCCACAAGATCTAGACTCTGATTCGGATGCTGAGACAGTCCTGACTTCAAACGTCTTTATCTTGAGCATACAGACTCCGATTTGGGTGATCTTGGACTCTAGAAAGCTTATCTCGTGCTCTTTTCAAAATGTCCAACCCCACCTCCAAATTCCTTACGAGCAGATTACAACTGCCAAAACAATTCAGGACTATTTCTGAAACATATCACCTCTTTCTTTATATACCCCCTAGGATGCTCTCTTTTGTTTTGGGTTTCACTAAAGTTTAGAGCTAGCTACATTGCTATTCATTGTGCTCTTTGTTTGTGTCTAAAGTCCAGATCAAGACCGTTTGTGGAATCCCACCTTTTTGAGTACCTCAATTATATTCGCAATTTCAGATTGCTTTATCTTAATTCTTGCTTGTTCTTCGATCGCTTGCAAGGATTAGAACCTCATGTTCAAGTTGACCGTGCTCTCGGCATCGTAAATAACCTATCAGAGTTGGTCTAGCGATTGCTAAGGCATATCGTTACGGTGTAGTCAGATCGTCAAGGTCGAATCCAAACAAATCGTAGTTATCCTTCTCATCGAAAGATCGGGACACCCTTTGTTCTATCAACCTCACCCAGGTCGCTACCAGCCACTAGCCAGTCCCTGCTCACCACCGGTAAGTCGCATTCGCCGCTGTCACACCCCAATCCTTTCACTGACCGGCCAGTCTAAACCTTAATCGCGTGAGATTAAAACCTTTAAACGGTACCAGATCGCTAACGGTGGCCCCACATGTCAGGTTAAGTGGCGTGGGAAAACCGGTTTCCATTTTACCCTCTAGGAAGACGCATTCCCTTCCGTCCTTCCCTCTAAAGCCGGCTGCCAAAGCTGAATACATCTTCTCCATTCATGCCTTCAATGTCATCACCTAAATCTGCCCTCTACAAAACAATGAGTAACCTCTAAATAGCAAACCTTCGGACACCAATATCTTCCGAAATATTAGTCCAAATCAAGTAATTCCTTTTCCTAAATTCTTAGAATTTCATAAGCTCTCTACCAGTACCACTTTTAGAATTTTTGAAATTATTTGAAATTGGAAAATTGATTATGTTTTAAACCCAAATATCATGTATATCTCCTTAGAAAAATTCCAAATGAAGTGGTCCTTTTTCCTATAATCCTAAAACTTCAAGACCATCTATCAGTACATCTTTCTTAATATTCAAAATTATCATAAGGCCAAGTTAATATAATCACATATGTTAATCTTCTTCAATCTAAACCTAAACTAACTGATTCTTCTTCCTAATACCTACAAAATAAAACATAACATTCCAAAAGCAGAATAATATTGAGGATATCTATTGGTTAAAG
This sequence comes from Stipa capillata, assembly GCA_019208055.1. Taxonomy (NCBI): domain Eukaryota; kingdom Viridiplantae; phylum Streptophyta; class Magnoliopsida; order Poales; family Poaceae; genus Stipa; species Stipa capillata. The sequence continues at coordinate 47,978 of JAGXJF010003375.1, forward strand.
CGATAGGAGTAATGTAAAGCCGTGCTACTCAATATGTGTCAAAGTAGATATCTATTGGTGTGTTCATCGAAACCCTAAATCATACATCCAAGTGTTGGAATGAATCCTTCTAAGTACCTTTTCAAAGTTGATAAACCCTCTGAACTGAACCAAAATATGACAACCAAGATCATCTCAAGCGCTAATATGTTATTGATCAAATAAGCTAGGGTTTTTGGTTCTACGAAAAACCCGTATTTCATGTGACGTGGATTCCTCCTCACCTCTCTAAAAGCCCTAGTAAACAATTAAATCCCGAGCACATATGTTAAGCATTTATGAGTGTATGTTTGGTTCTTGTTTGGATCTTCCTCGCACCATTGTTTATACGATACTTTTCCGACGTGTAGTTTCGACGAATCGCGCAGACGATTCCAGACAATTGCCGTATCAAGTTCAAGCTTGGGAACCGGCCAATATTGACAGCCAAGCCTTCCTACCTTGATCATGCTAAATCCAAAATATGCCAAAACTTAAATATTTATTTGCAACTCTGCATGCTACGTGAATATCAGTAATATTTTATGTTACACCTAGCTATACCCTATAGATGCTGTGAGGGACCCGGTATTTTACCTCGATTCAAGTAATTCACAACAAGTGAAGACGGTGACCATAGCCGCTACCTGTGACGGACTATGGCCCACCCCTGCCCCGTGCGACATGCATACGACACGATGCGTATGACTCACCACGGCCTGATTGAGGGATCACGATTCCAAAAACATACGCCACAATGTGTATGACTCACTTTGGCAATGGACCGTACATTCACTTTGCACTTTACTTGAATCAAAAATAAAATAACAAGTTCCTCCATATGCATCCAACCACACTCCCCATTTCAACATACACACATAACAGACGGGAGGCTGGGTCATATGTTGGACACCAAGCATATCATCACACGAACCACTACGATACGGTAACACACCTAGCTGTCCACATGGGACTATATGAATACATCATTCGGCGATAACCGAAAACATAGTCAAGTCTAGAGTATTCATGCAACAGTGGAATAAAAGACCCAAAATCCGCAGCGGTGCATCCACCGCTGCCCAATAGTCACCAAAATCCCACGAGTCGATAGCCAACCAAGAAAACCAAGCCGCTAGGCATCATCGAAGTAATCCTCGACCACTGGCTCACCTGCAATGATCTAGGAATATCCTAGGTGAGTACGAAGGTACTCGCAAGACTTATTCGTGCTTGATTAGATGTCCTACACATACTAGTATAGCAGCAATTAAACATGGTGCATTTTGATCTAACAAGGTACAAGCAGGAAACATGGCATGGATAGCATTAAGGGAGGAACACATCAACTCCCACTTACAGTTTAGATCTCGTATAATTCAAAACACAAACAGGAGAGCATCAATCATAACATTCCAAGGTTGTTTGGGGCAGCCCACGCCCAACTACTTTAACCAACCCCCTTGGACCATCCCGGCAAATCAAACTACTATGGGAAATATCGAGTGCTCCACATTCGGAGGTTGCAAAGCTCTAGTGACCGAGACTTGCCATCAGATAACCCATAGCGGTGAGTCCGGCGGCGACTATGAGGGTTCTCAACCTATCACATATTCATTCCAATCAATCTCTCGGTCCATCACCGGCTGTCCAACTACCATGGATATAACGAGTGCTCCTCACTCGGAGGTTGCAAGGCTCCGAGTGACTGAGACTTGCCATCAGATATACCCATAGCGGTGACTTCCGCTGATGTCCACGCGTGACAAGAGGAGTGCTACGATGGAGTCACCTCAAATTGGCATAGCGACAAACTCTGCTTGCCTTGGTCACAGGGTTCCTGATCTGGTTCCGAAGTGAAAGCCGAGTGGTCTCCTTCTTCAGGCTCTAATGCGAGCGATAAGCGATACCGGAAAAGACACGTTAAAAGAACAATAAGGTCCAGCATGAATGCATGATGAATGATGGTAGGTATGCATCTCTAATGTGACTTATGGATGTTAGAAATCCGATGCAACAAGAATTTCTTAATTTGCATGTTTAGATATTAAGTTATGGCCCTAGTAACATATGCACGCCAATTTCGTTCGGTTGCAAGTTCGAGTTAAAAATTACTATGCATAGTAGATGGTCATGACCCAACATGGTTGTATTATAGTAGGGCTCTGTGATACGAAACTAATGCAACTGGAATTACCCAAAACGGAGTTATATTCGTGAAGTTACGATTGATCGAAGATCGACGCTAAAGAGCGATGAACCATTTTATATTCAAATTGGTCTGAAGTTTAATTGCAATTATTGAAATTCCACTTAAACCAGATTGTAGAAAATTTCATGAGGTTTCTGAATATATAAAATTTGTAAATTTTGGAGCTACGGTTCAAAAGTTACGGCATTTCGAAGATCGATCGGGAAATCGATAAAACCCTAACCCTACCCTTCTTTTTCTGCGAAACCCTAATTGCTACGCATACCACCCCAAGGTTTCTACCCATAACCGCACCCAGCTGACATTCGGGGCCCACGGGTCAGTGCTGACTGGATAAAGGAATCCCAGTCAACTGCTGACTGGGTTCCCGTGGCCGAATAAGAGGGCGCCACGTGGCCCCCCTTTCCCTCTCCCTCTCTCACCCTATCTCTCTCTCTGACTCAATGCTGGGTTGGCCGGGGAGCTCGCCGGAGCTTCACCGGACATGGCCGGAGGCGAATCGGGGCACGACCAGCTTGGCTGAGGGCGGTGGAGGGAGGAGGAGCTCACCCCGATGAAGGAACGCTGGCGCGGGGCGATGGAGGAGCTTGGGATGTGGCTGGCGATGGTGACCGACGACGAGGAGCTTCGGGTGGCGGTGGCAGGGAGGTCCCGGAGGTCGATCTATGAGGAGAAGGGAACGGGAGGTGAAAGGAGAGGGATGGGGAGCTCGAGGGCGAGCAAGGGGAGCTAGGGGACCACTGGAGCGGCGGGGATTGCTCACCGGAGCTTGGCCAGACTTGGGGAAGACGGCGACGCAATCGGTGGAGCTCGGCACGGATCTTCGAAAAGGAAGGGTGGAGGAGGTGCGGGGTGAGGTGGGTGAGCTCGGGAGGGAGGCGGTGGAACTCAGGGAGGGTTGGTTACAGCGGGAAGGGCTCACTGGAGCTTGGCTGGACCCGGAGAAGACGGTGGTGTGGAGGAGCTTCGGCACGGGGAAGAGAGGAGGCGAGCTAGGGTTGCGGGGAGGAGGAGAGGGCTGTTGGGACGGCGGCTTTTAAAGGGCGGCGTGGTCGGGTCGGGGCTGGTCGGAGCGAAGGGGCGCCGCCCACCGCGGCGTACCGGCGGCGGAGACGTGGCGCAGGCGGCCTGACGCGTGGGCCCGCGCGGTAAGAGAGGGGGGAGAAGGCGCATAGGCTCGGGGGCGTTTTCCGAGGGGGAAACAGAAAGGGAGAGAAGAGAGGGAAAGCGGCAACGCGCGGGGGCGCTTCCCCGTGGAGAAGGTGGAAAGGGTTAAGAGGGGAGGCGGGTTCGGGTTGGTGGTCTGGCTCGCGGGCTGGCCGAGTGGGCCTCAGCCCAAATTCATTTTAATTTTCTTGTTCTATTTCTTTTTCCAGGGTGAGTCCTCTTTGGAATTCAATTTGAGCACCCAAATCCACTCCAAATTATTTGAAATTTTTACAGGATGTTTACAACTAAGTTTAGAACCTACCATAAAAATTTGAGACCATTTGGAGCTGTTTTGTTAGGATTTTGAATTTAAATTCAAATTTGACCTAAAGGAGGTTTGAACTTTAACTAGGTCATAAAATTCTCCAAAAATTCATGTGTGGGTTGAGTTATCATATTTGTTAGGGTTTACCAATTTTGATGACTTTTCATCCATAGAAGCACTGCATATCCACCTAACCCTAATCCTGCCACTTTAGGGTTTGAATTCAAACACTTAAATCGAGCTGGCAAATGCTCGTAGCTTTGGATGGAATTTGGAGAAAAGGGGACATTGGGTGGTGCTCTATCTAGGATGCCATGGACACTCCTCATCTCTTACTTTCGATATTGGTGGTGATAAACAACCCAAATAAGTTGATTGGTGTTTGCTAGAATAACCACCGAGGTGAGATATGTACGTATTCTATAAAATATAACTTTTATAAATTTAAGTTTATGCAAGGTGGATGCGGGGATGATGACATGTATGCATGAGTGAATTGCAAAAGCCTATTCGCAATATAAGTTGGGTATTACAAGACCTACCCCCCTTAAAAAGATCTCGACCCAAGATCTCTAACGGTTGACAAACAAGGATGGGAACTCGGTCTTGAGCCAATCTTCGCGTTCCCATGTAGCCTCATCTTCAGTACGGTTGCTCCACTGAATCTTAAAGAACTTGATGGTGCGGTTTCGGGTCTTACGCTTGGTCTCATCGAGAATGCACACCGGGTGTTCTTGATAAGTGAGATCTTCATGCAGTTCTTCCATTTCGGGGTTGGTCTTCGTCTCGGGAACACGATGACAAGCTTTTAGCTGGGATACATGGAAGACGCCATGCAACTGGGACAGCGAGGGAGGCAACTCCAACTGATATGCCACGGTCCCTCGTTTAGCTAGAATTCGGTATGGACCGATATAGTGAGGGGCTAGCTTTCCTTTCATTCCGAAGTGACGGACACCTTTGAATGGTGTATGTAGGATCGGTGGCTTCCGACAGAGGGGCAGTGAATGTTGGTTTCTTGAAATTCTTATTCAAATTCAAATACAAATAGCAACTGAGGTGCTACTGTAAGTGACATAAAAGACGCAGCGAAAATAACTCGACAAAACACTGCAAAACTGGAACAGCAGTGTCTCACACCGGTGACACAGCTGTGTCACACAGCTGGGTGACATAGCTAGCTCGGTGAAAAAATTCCGAAATGTCCTTGGTGACGTGGAGCTCGTCGATACCTTCAAAACGAGTCCAAGTTCACCGAATTTCGAGTTCGGACGCAAAAGTTATGGTCAAAATATTGCAGCAGCAGTAACTCACACCTGTGGCACAACTGTGTGACACAGCTGTGTGTCTCACCTGTGTCACAGCTGTGTGACACTTGTGACACAGCTGAGTGTCACAGCTGAGTGACACAGCTAGGTCACAGCTGTGTGATAGGCAGATTAGTCCAGAACTATGATTTCGATCCAATTTTTAATCAATTCAAAATCTACCCAACCAAATCAAACCAAATTTGACAGAGAGGTGTAGGAAGGTCTTGTGAGTCTAAATCAAGTGTTGATCTCCATAAAAAACTTCTCAAGTCAAGACCTTTACCCTCTTTTCTCCAATCAGCCCTAGAAGTGAGAAAAAGAGAAATTTTGGGAGAAAATGAAGCCCGTGAGGAATCTTGATCTGAAATCAATATAGTGTCATCTTACATGTCCTAGCAACCTATTCCAAGCCCCAAACCATAGGATTAACCCCTCTACAAAGATCAATCACGAAAATCACTTTTCTTGCCCTTTTCTCGAGGAAAACTCGAAATAGAGGAGGGAAAGGCTTAATCCTTGGGTATGCTTGGATGGGATCAGTATAGAGATGATCTTCCCATCACTTACTTGCCATACCATGGATCAATCCACAGGAGAAGCAAGAAAGCAAAAATCCAAAAGAGCTAATGAAGGAAATAACTCAAGAACACAAAGGAATTGAGAAAATCTTTTTGTATTGCATTTTCGTGGGTTTTCTTGCTGTTTCAAAGGCCTCTCATGATTAGACCAAAGCTCTCTTGAGCAGCCCCTAACTGGAGTTTTCACAATGCTTACAAAAGGGTTGAGAGATAAGCACATCTTATCCTTCTATTTATAGTGGTGGAGGCATACCTCCCACCACTTGGGCCTTAAAGCGCACTTAGATGGCATGAGCACTTAGCACGCATCACAAAGCGTCTAAGTGACTTATCCGCCATCCATCCTCTCCTTCTACCCTAAGCAACTAACCCTAAACCGCTTCCGGGCCGCCGCCGCAGTTTCTTGGTTATGCTTCGGTAGATTCCATGATTTTACCAAAATGCCATCGCACTGACTTGGTCCTCACGTCTCGTCTCCACATGCTTTCTTGTCCTCCGCGTACATGCTTTTAAGCTGCACGATGTCGTCGCCACCTCCTTGACCGCATCTCAGCCCTCCAAGCCTCATGCTGGTCCATATGGCCGAACCATCGCCGCACCCAACTCGCACCTGCACACAATAGACGAAGCAAAGCGTTGCGAGCACAAGTTTTCAACTTGACCCAAGTCAGTCGAGAAAAATCTTTCACCCACTCAATTTTTCCTTGAGACAAATTGAGAAACTCAAACTTATCAATCACACAACAAGTAATTCAAAGCTCGAATTCATGCAACCAAAAGATTCAACTCCACATATGGTGGTAAAATATTCATCACAAATATTGTCAAGTCCTCACATGATTCACAGTGTAACCTTGAGATACACACTATCTCCAATCTGAAATGTAACTTCTCGGCGATGAGAATCTGCATAACTCTTTCGTCTAGACTGAGCTTTTCAAAGACGTTCTCGTATGAGGCGAACTTGAGCTTCTGCTTCCTTAATTGCATCTGGTCCAAAGAACTGTCTCTCCCCGGTCTCGGACCAGTTTAGGGGAGTCCTACATCTTCTTCCGTAGAGTACTTCGAACGGTGCCATACCAAGGCTAGCTTGGTAACTATTGTTGTAGGCGAACTCTGCATACGGCAAACACTTCTCCCAATTGGAACCGAAAGTGAGGGCACAAGACCTCAACATGTCTTCAAGGATTTGATTGGTTCTCTCAACTTGATCTCCGGTTTGAGGATGGAACGCTGTGCTAAAAGATAGAGAAGTTCTCATGGCCTCATGCAAACACTTCCAAAACCGGTTGGTAAACTGGGTGCCCTGATCCGAAACAATCCTTGCGGGAACACCATAGAGGCAGACGATTCGGGCAATATACAACTCTGCTAATTGACTCACCTTATGAGTGGTCTTCACGGGGATGAAGTGAGCTACCTTGGAGAGGCGGTCGACAATCACCCATATTGCGTCGTTGCCCTTCAGGGATTTCGGTAATCCTACCACGAAATCCATACCGATCTCTTCCCATTTCCACTCAGGAATAGGGAGTGGTTGAAGCATGCCCACTGGTCTTTCATGCTCAGCCTTCACATGACGACACACATCGCATTCAGCAACAAATCGGGCAATCTCCCGCTTCATTCGGGTCCACCAAAATCGGCGGCGAATGTCTTGGTACATCTTTGTGCTACCAGGATGAAGGGATAGCGGGGAGTTATGAGCTTTATGAAGGATCAAATACTTTAGTTGCTGGTCCTTGGGCACCATGAGTCGCTTCCCGAACCAAAGAACTCCGTTCTCATCTTCGGTGAAGTAAGTAGTGGTACCGTTCTTCACTTTCTCCTTTATCTTCTGCACGCCAGCATTCTGAGCTTGTGTGGCCTTGATTTGGTCTTCCAAGGATAGTTTCACCTCCAGAACAGTGAGAGAACCTTGCTCAACCATCTCAAGATTGAGTCGCTGAAATTCCAAGTAGAGCGGTGGTTGTTGCTCAAGAATTGAGGTATTGTTGCAATACGCTTTCCAGCTAAGCGTGTTGGCGACGACGTTGGCCTTGCCGGGGGTATAATTTAAACCCAAATCGTAATCTTTGATGAGTTCAAGCCATCTCCGTTGCCAAAGATTCAGATCTGGTTGAGTAAACAAATACTTCAAACTTTTATGGTCTGAATAGATTTCGCAACAGTTACCGATGAGGTAATGGCGCCAAATCTTGAGAGCGTGAACCACAGCTGCTAGCTCCAAGTCGTGAGTGGGATAATTGGCCTCATGAGGACACAATTGACGTGAAGCATAAGCCACCACACGACCCTCTTGCATGAGGACACAAGCCAACCCATTTCGAGAAGCATCACAATAGACTTCGAAGCTTTTGTGGATATCCGGGAGGATAAGCACTGGGGCTGAGGTTAATTTCTTCTTGAGCTCTTGGAAACTCTCTTCACACTTATCGGACCATACAAACTTCTTGTCTTTCTTCAATAATTCGGTCATGGGCTTTGCTATGGAAGAGAAATCTTCGATGAACCGACGGTAATAACCCGCCAATCCTAGAAAGCTGCGAATTTGGGTAACTGACTTGGGTTGCTTCCATTCTTGGATGGCTTGCACTTTGCTCGGGTCTACCGCGACACCTTCCGCTGAAAGCACATGACCCAAGAACTCCACTTGATGCTTCCAAAATTCACATTTCAAGAATTTTGCATACAGACGATGCTCACGGAGCTTGTCGAGCACCATTCTCAAGTGGTCTTCATGCTCTGGTTTAGATTTGGAATAGATGAGGATATCATCAATAAAGATGACCACAAATCTGTCAAGATACTCCATCAATACTGAATTCATGAGCTACATAAAGGTGGAAGGAGCATTGGTCAAACCGAATGACATGACGGTGTATTCGTATGACCCATATCGGGTGGTAAAGGCTGTTTTTGGAATGTCTTCGGATCTGATTTTTATTTGGTGGTAGCCCAATCGGAGGTCAATCTTGGAGAAGACACACGCTCCGGCTAACTGATCAATTAGATCATCAATCCGGGGAAGAGGATACTTATTCTTAACAGTGAGCTCATTTAACGGACGATAGTCCACTACCATCCGCAGGCTCGAATCCTTCTTCTTCACGAACATTGCGGGGCAACCCCATGGAGAGGAACTAGGTCTAATGAAACCCTTATCCTCAAGCTCCTTGAGTTGCTTCTTCATTTCCAACAACTCATTCGGGGGTATCCGATACGGACGCTTCGAAATAGGAGCAGTACCGGGTGGAAGATCGATGACGAACTCCACTGCGCGGTTAGGGGGATTCTTCAGGAAAGACATCAGGGTATTCACATACCACGGGGACAAGCTCAATTCCCTGGTCTTGAGTGCCGCTCATGGCAAAAAGATGCCCTGCCAAGGATGGCGACATGAACTTCACTTCTTTGCCGGAGTTGGCGACAAGAGAGACCGACCTTTCGGCACAATCTATTTTTGCCTTGTGTTGGACTAACCAATTCATGCCCAAGATAACATCTAAACCCTTCGATCCAAGAACCACCATATTAGCTAGAAATATCTCTCCACCAATTTCTAGCTTAACACCCTCGCAAACTAGCTCGGTCCTCATCTCCGAGCCGGGTGTTGCAACAATGAGGGGATGATGCAATGCTGATGATGGAACATGATTATCATTTGCAAACTTGCTGGATATAAAGGAATGGGATGCCCCAGAATCGAAAAGAACGGTGGCGGGAGTTGAGTTAACGGAAAGCGTACCCAACACCACCTCTGGTGCATCCTGTGCTTCTTCGGCGGTGATGTGGTTCACTCTGCCGCAGCCGGCAGCTTGAGGCTTGTTAGGGGCTGGGCCCCTGACTTGAGGACCCCCACTCGGTTGTCCTTGCTGCACCTTGGGAGCAAAGGCATTTCTCGAGCACGGAGCAGTACAACGGTTTGCAAGATGCCCCACCTTTCCACAGTTATAGCACTTAACCTTGCTCCAATCCATAGCGGGCTACGACTGTCCTCCTTGGGGGCGAGGTTGGAAACCTTGCTACTGAGGACGAGGAATAAAACCTTGCAGCCTCTACAGGTATGGTCCCGTAGGACGGGGTGGTTGCGGCTGCCACACCCGTGGCTTCTGCGAACTACTTGCAGCAGATCTCAGCACCTCTCTCTCGCGCTTGTGAGTCTTGTCGAGGGCTAACTCTTTGGCCTCCACCTTGATGGCCTTGTCCACAAGGTGCTAGAAATCTCGCACATCGACGGTAGCAAGTTTGGCTTGCATCTCTTTATTCAATTTACCCATAAACTTCTCCACCTTGTCTTCATCTATAGATACCTCACGCGGTGCATATCGCGCTAGATGGTTGAACTCACAGAAAAACTCAAGAACCGATTTCTTGCCTTGACGCAGGTCGCGGAACTCCTCTTTCTTTAGTGCCATGATCCCAGAGGGAATGTGGAATTCACGGAAGCTGGTTCGGAACTCGGCCCACGTGACCACATGACCCTGCGCTTGCATAGCCAGGAAGTTCTCCGACCAGTCGGCTGCAGCTCCTTCAAGGTAGTGGGAGGCGAAGTTGACCTTATCAGCCTCCGCACATTGGGCTAGCTGTAGCTTCCTCTCGATGGTGTGGATCCAATTGTCTGCCTCCAACGGATCATCTACTCGGTCGAAGGTAGCCAGTTGAGTCCGCTGAAAATCAGCTAGACTATCTCGGGCTTGACCACCTCCTGCGCCTTGATTGCGCACAAGTTGCTCCAGGATCCGATTTTGAGTTGCTAGCAAGTCCGCGATGTTGGGTTGCCGGGGAGGAGGTGGCACTTCCTCCTCGTCACGCTCACAGCGACCACGAGCAGCTCCACGCGTTCCTGAAGCCATCCTGTTGCAACCAATTGACAACAGGATGAGACGGCAACTCGAGAGGCTTGGAAAGCAAAACATTTACACTACGGTACAGCGGGGTCTTTATGAATATGTCACATCATTTCATACATATTTTCACAAGAAAATGAAGTACAAAACAATTGTAAGAACGATTGGCAACAATTCTCGATTGCATTAATACGTTCGACATAGCTCATAGATGGGGCTGCGGTTTAGATCACCTTACGGTGAAATAAACGTAAGCAATGCGCCAAAATTGCAGCCACCAATACCCAATTACATGCCTCCAAAAGATACCTTAAACCTAGGATTTGGTTCGGCTTACACCACAAAATGAGACCTTCAACTTAACACCAAAATCTGAACAGCACTACTAGGGACTATATGGAGCTCCCTATTGCAACAACAGGTCTCGTAAGCCTCCAATTATATTCTCCAAGCACTCATCCTACTCTTCATTGGTCGGTGGGTTACTATTGGTGTACCACATACATATCGAGGGGTCCTCTTCCTCTTCTTCTTTAGCGGCAGATGGTGCAGCTTCAGGAGTAGGGGCTGGAGCGGCTGGTGCCGAGGTACCTCCTCGGGAGAGTCTTGGGGTGAAAAGCCGTAGGTACTCACGGGCTGTCATCCTCCTATGTGGCTTCGCTCCAGAACTCTGGGGTTGATTGGTCTCACAAGGTGGAGTTGGGGTTGACTCTCGTACCCGAACATGTGGATTCTCGCCACAGGATGATTTTTCTCCATCCTCAACACGCCGTCTTCTGCACAACTCAGAATGGAGGTGGTGGTTATCTTTTAACACTCGTAGCAACTCATGAGTAGTCTCTTTGTAATCCAAGTACAGCCCGTCATACATTATCTCCGCAAAGACAATGTGATGGGCAGTCTCCAACTCCGTCTCATCTTCTTCGTCGTCGCTTGGCGCGGGTACCATGATGTTGTCGCCTCCATTACTCATCTAGGGAATGAGGCGGAACTGGGAGAAGAAGAAGATGTCGTTGTAGCGATGACGGATGTAGAGAACTGCTTTCCTTGTAGCTTCAAGCCTAGCGTTATCATCACTGGCCCTGGCTGCCTTGAAGGTTCGACACGCATCAGGGGTCTTCACTGTAACCCATCCAGTCTAATAGTGGATCCTTCCTTGGACCTTAAAACTCCTGGTATGGAAGGCGGGGAAGCCTCCATGGGGCACATTAAGGTGTTCCAGCATCCTCCATAGCAGGGTGGCCCAACTCCCCAGCTGGCTCGGGTCGGTCACAATGTTGTGCACCATCCAATGAAAATTTAAGGTTCATGAGGGTAAGGTTAGCCATAAACAAAAACAAACGCAATAGGAAAGGAAAATTCAGAACTAAGATCGATGGGGGTAAGGAATAAAAAGCAACCTACTTGCTAATTTTAACATAGGGTTTAACTTTTCAAATAGTTTTCTCGGCAATGCCAAGTCCTAACTAACGACCACCTGCAATTGGCTTCCTACGGTCAGCTCGGTTCTGATACCAAGCTGTGAGGGACCCGGTATTTTAACTCGATTCAAGGAATTCACAACAAGTGAAGACGGTGACCATAGCCGCTACCTGCGATGGACTATGGCCCACCCCCGCCCCATGCGACATGCATACGACACGATGCGTATGACTCACCACGGCCTGATTGAGGGATCACGATTCCAAAAACATACGCCACAATGCGTATGACTCACTTTGGCAATGGACCGTACATTCACTTTGTACTTCACTTGAATCAAAAATAAAATAACAAGTTCCTCCATATACATCCAACCACACTCCCCATTTCAACATACACGCATGACAGACGGGAGGTGGGGGCATATGTTGGACAGCAAGCATATCATCACACGAACAACTACGATACGATAACACACCTAGCTGTCCACATGGGACTATATGAATACATCATTCGGCGATAACTGAAAACATAGTCAAGTCTGGAGTATTCATGCAACAGCGGAATAAAAGACCCAAAATCCGCAGCGGTGCATCCACCGCTGCCCAATAGTCACCAAAATCCCACGAGTCGATAGCCAACCAAGAAAACCAAGCCGCTAGGCATCATCGAAGTAATCCTCGACCACCGGCTCACCTGCAATGATCTAAGAATATCCTAGGTGAGTACGAAGGTACTCGCAAGACTTATTCGTGCTTGATTAGATGTCCTACACATACTAGTATAGCAGCAATTAAACATGGTGCACTTTGATCTAACAGGGTACAAGCAGGAAACATGGCATGGATAGCATTAAGGGAGGAACACATCAACTCCCACTTACAGTTCAGATCTCGTATAATTCGAAACACAAACATGAGAGCATCAATCATAACATTCCAAGGTTGTTTGGGGCAGCCCACGCCCAACTACTTTAACTAACCCCCTTGGACCGTCCCGACAAATCCAACTACTATGGGAAATATCGAGTGCTCCTCACTCGGAGGTTGCAAAGCTCCAGTGACCGAGACTTGCCATCAGATAACCCATAGCGGTGAGTCCGGCGGCGACTATGAGGGTTCTCAACCTATCACATATTCATTCCAATCAATCTCTCGGTCCGTCACCGGCCGTCCAACTACCATGGATATAACGAGTGCTTCTCACTCGGAGGTTGCAAGGCTCCGAGTGACTGAGACTTGCCATCAGATATACCCATAGCGGTGACTTCCGCTGACGTCCACACGTGACAAGAGGAGTGCTACGATGGAGTCACCTCAAATTGGCATAGCGACAAACTCTCCTTAGACCTGGGTCGCATTCATGACATCAAATATACCAATCTTATCCATCGAACACGTACCCCCTTCGGCTCTCACATCTCACTTTTAATAATTCCAAGTTGATAGGGCATCAAGTTAAATTCTCAACCATCACAGAAAAAGTAACCCTTCAGAAAAATCCTAAATAGTTCCAATCATCATCACTAACCAAACATCCACACATTACTACTATTCAGACATGTAATAGAGTAAAAGAGATGCAACAAGCTTTGCTTGCCTTGGTCACAGGGTTTCTGATCTGGTTCCGAAGTGAAAGCCGAGTGGTCTCCTTCTTCAGGCTCTAATGTGAGCGATAAGCGATACCGGAAAAGACACGGTAAAAGAACAATAAGGTCCAGCATGAATGCATGATGAATGATGGTAGGTATGCATCTCTAATGTGACTTATGGATGTTCGAAATCCGATGCAACAAGAATTTCTTAATTTGCATGTTTAGATATTAAGTTATGGCCCTAGTAATGTATGCACGCCAATTTCGTTCGGTTGCAAGTTCGAATTAAAAATTACTATGCATAGTAGATGGTCATGACCCAAAATGGTTGTATTATAGTAGCGCTCTGCGATACAAAACTAACGCAACTGGAATTACCCAAAACGGAGTTATATTCGTGAAGTTACGATTGATCGAAGATCGACGCTAAAGAGGGACGAACCATTTTATATTCAAATTGGTCTGAAGTTTAATTGCAATTATTGAAATTCCATTTGAACCAGATTGTAGGAAATTTCATGAGGTTTCCGAATATATAAAATTTGTAAATTTTGGAGCTACGGTTCAAAAGTTACGGCATTTCGAAGATCGATCGGGAAATCGATAAAACCCTAACCCTACCCTTCTTTTTCTGCGAAACCCTAATAATTGCTACCCAGCTGCTATAACCGCCCCAAGGTTCTACCCATAACCGCACCCAGCTGACATGCGGGGCCCACGGGTCAGTGCTAACTAGATAAAGGAATCCCAGTCAGCTGCTGACTGGGTTCCCGTGGCCGAATAAGAGGGCGCCACGCGGCCCCCCTTTCCCTCTCCCTCTCTCACCCTATCTCTCTCTCTGACTCGGTGCTGGGTTGGCCGGGGAGCTCGCCGGAGCTTCACCGGACATGGCCAGAGGCGAATCGGGGCACGACCAGCTTGGCTGAGGGCGATGGAGGGAGGAGGAGCTCACCCCGATGAAGGAACGCTGGCGCGGGGCGATGGAGGAGCTTGGGATGTGGCTGGCGATAGTGACCGGCGACGAGGAGCTTCGGGTGGCGGTGGCAGGGAGGTCCCAGAGGTCGATCTATGAGGAGAAGGGAACGGGAGGTGAAAGGAGAGGGATGGGAAGCTCGAGGGCGAGCAAGGGGAGCTAGGGGACCACTGGAGCGGCGGGGATTGCTCACCGGAGCTTGGCCAGACTTGGGGAAGATGGCGATGCAATCGGTGGAGCTCGGCACGGATCTTCGAAAAGGAAGGGTGGAGGAGGTGCGGGGTGAGGTGGGTGAGCTCGGGAGGGAGGCGGTGGAGCTCGGGGAGGGTTGGTTGCGGCGGGAAGGGCTGACTGGAGCTTGGCTAGACCCGGAGAAGACGGTGGTGTGGAGGAGCTTCAGCACGGGGAAGAGAGGAGGCGAGCTAGGGTTGCGGGGAGGAGGAGAGGGCTGTCGGGACGGCGGCTTTTAAAGGGTGGCACGGTCGGGTCGGGGCTGGTCGGAGTGAAGGGGCGCCGCCCACCGCGGCGTACCGGCAGCGGAGACGTGGCACAGGCGGCCTGACGCGTGGGCCTGCGCGGTAAGGGAGGGGGAGAAGGCGCATAGGCTCGGGGGCGTTTTCCAAGGGGGAAAACGGAAAGGGAGAGAAGAGAGGGAAAGTGGCAACGCACGGGGGCGCTTCCCCGTGGAGAAGGTGGAAAGGGTTAAGAGGGGAGGCGGGTTCGGGTTTGTGGGCTGGCTCGCAGGCTGGCCGAGTGGGCCTCGGCCCAAATTCATTTTAATTTTCTTGTTCTATTTCTTTTTCCAGGGTGAGTCCTCTTTGGAATTCAATTTGAGCACCCAAATCCACTCCAAATTATTTGAAATTTTTACCGGATGTTTACAACTAAGTTTAGAACCTACCATAAAAATTTGAGACCATTTGGAGCTGTTTTGTTAGGATTTTGAATTTAAATTCAAATTTGACCTAAAGGAGGTTTGAACTATAACTAGGTCATAAAATTCTCCAAAAATTCCAAAAATTCATGTGTGGGTTGAGTTATCATATTTGTTAGGGTTTACCAATTTTGATGACTTTTCATCCATAGAAGCACTGCATATCCACCTAACCCTAATCCTGCCACTTTAGGGTTTGAATTCAAACATTTAAATCGAGCTGGCAAATGCTCGTAGCTTTGGATGGAATTTGGAGAAAAGGGGACATTGGGTGGTGCTCTATCTAGGATGCCATGGACACTCCTCATCTCTTACTTTCGATATTGGTGGTGATTAACAACCCAAATAAGTTGATTGGTGTTTGCTAGAATAACCACCGAGGTGAGATATGTACGTATTCTATAAAATATAACTTTTATAAATTTAAGTTTATGCAAGGTGGATGCGGGGATGATGACATGTATGCATGAGTGAATTGCAAAAGCCTATTCACAATATAAGTTGGGTATTACAGCTGCATATGGCATAGGTCTGACAAATATACCCTTGTAAGCCTAGCATTATTTGATGTTCCTCGTATGTCTAGCAAAGTATTAAGATATATAGGCGGTAGCCATGCTTAGACCTGCTATAGAGAAAAACCTACTTTTTGTGAAACCCCTTTAGTTATGGGATAAAACCCTTGGGAAGGCGTGTACCTTCCAAGGCGAATGTTTGAAAGTTATGTGTGCCAAAACCCCAAAATAGAATGGAGGATGATTTTGATTCGGGTGAGAAAACTAAGTGGACATCAGAGGAAAGATCGTAGCACGTAGGGACATGGCTATAAGGTATTGATGTGCAGTCTTGCTCGAATCAGTTAAAGACCGAGCCTAAATGCTGCTCAACCAAGTTCACTTCATACGTCCACATGTGCTTTGTGAGAAGGAGGCAATTTCTCCCAGACCACTCATCGGATTGCACTAAAAATTTAACGTAGAATCCTGGATTTATGCCTGATTTTACAGAATTTTTTTAGAATTTTCTGGGCACTTTGAATTTTCAATCTAAATTTGAATTGGAGATTGAATCTGAATCCGAAACGAGTTGAACCCCAAGTCAAAACCTTTCCTGTTGTGTTGGACTTTCCAAAACTTTGTAGAGCTAATCCAATCTTCTATTGGTGTGGTCGACCAAAGATGCAAGTGACCGTGGCGTCATCTCCCTATTCTTCTCCAAGCCAAGGCCATAAGGGAAGCGGCAGTGATAGCAACGCACGCCGTGGTAGCAAAGATGATACAGCGGCGGGGGCTGCAAGTGTGGTGGCACAAGGTGATGGATGAGCAGCAACGGTGGAGGGTGGTAGGGGTTGTCATGATAGAAAATTGGCAGCACAAACCTTGCCACGGCAGTAACTCTTCTCTTCTTTTTTTCTGATTTTCTACAAGAAGAACTAGAAGCGACAAAAAGAGGTTTCATCTAGTAGAAAATTTTCAACTACGAACCAATCTAAACCAGCAACTCGACATAATTAGTGTAGCAAAAATTCAATAATATAAGAACTAGGATAAAAATAACAAGGCTCGAATTGGTTTGGAGAAAAGGGTAGCCTAGACTAATTTTTTTAATTTTTTGCTGAGGTAGACAATAGGTAAAAAGATGCAACTAATCTAGTAAAAACAATCAACTTTCTCAACGAGCAACTTGGTTTGCTCTGATACCACTTGATAGATCTTTGGGTGTCCTGATCTTTTGATGAGAAACATACATCACTTTGATGAAGGTGACTTTGACGATCCGGCTACACTCGTACAACGACCTTGTCGTGGGCACGATCAATCTGAACATGAGGTTACTTATCCCTACTAGCAACTGATGAACAAGCAAGAATAATTGAAGTTAATCTGAAATTACAAATATAGAAGAAGTATGATGTATTGATATGGTGGGGTTCTGCAAAGTAGTTGAACTAGGTGGTCACAAGACACAACTGGAGACAACATTGTTTGGCCCTAAGCGGAACTATGCTAAAAAAACCCGAGGTCTTTAGGGCACACAAAAGGGGCATTTAAAGAGGTGAGGAGAGGTGGATTTTGGCCAAATGTGGGTAGGGTGGTCGAATCCAACTCTAAAGTGCAGCTCTCCTCGAATACAGACTCTAAAACTTGCCTATTTTGCCAAAATCCAAAAATACATGGGCGTGGCCCAAAAATAAGGTGGAACAACACCTATGGATAAATATGGACAAAAATATATGTTGGAATTTCGTATTATTCATCCAAATCTTCATAAGTCATCATGGTGGCTTCAAAGTCTTGAAATAGCTTAACAGCAAATCCGCATCTCCATTCTTGTTTGTAGGCTGGCTGCCATCTCCTTCCTTCCTTACCTTCATGCTCCATTGTCCATTCCTCATAGCTAGGTTTGGTCCTTTATTCCTAATAAGCAAAAGATCATCTCCATTAGGCAACACCATATGTTATTTAATATTAAGTCAATACCAAAAGTACCTAATAATTAAGTTGTTGAGCAAGCGCCCAAGTGATAGGTCCTTGTATTTCCCTCACTTGAGGAATGGCATCATGTGGAGATGAAGTAACTGTGGGTGTAAGTATAATGGGGATGTCCTCATCAATTCATGAGGGGTTACGCATATTGGAGCAGTCACGGTGAAGATCAGATTGTAGAGGCAGGTCCCGCAAACATGGACGAAGGCAACAACATCCCTAATACTGTCAATAGCCCATGTTTCGAGGAGACGACTAATGATGTCCGTGAGTTAGAAGAGGACATGTCGCAAGATGACACATCGAGGCATCAAGAGAATGACCTAGATCAGATGCTGTGCGATATTGAAGAAAACTGTGAGAATAAACATAACTACAGTAAATTTTTTGGGTTGTTGGAAGATGTGGAGAAACCTATGTACTCAGGTACTCTTCCAGCGAGCTAGAACTGTTGAAATTGAAGGCAAGCAGTGGTTGGACTGATAAGAGCTTCTCGTTGCTCCTAACTTTGTTAGAAGACATGCTTCCAAAGGGAAACCATATGCCAAAAACTACGTACAGAGCTAAGAAGGTTCTTTGCCCCAAAGGCCCGCCAAGGAAGAGGTGTAGGATCACGTAGGTAGCTAGATCATGTAGGATTTTGCTGTAAAAAAATGTAATGGGGGATTTTTCTTTAATGAAACTTTGCAATTTCAAGGTGAATGAAGTTTACTGCAATCACGCATGTTTCTCATGAATGTCACTAACGGGTCCAAAAAATTTTGATACATCACTATTTGAGGAAAAGTTGAACCATCATTCATGTGAATACACATCACTGACGGGTAAGAAACTGAACTATCTGTGATAATCATCATAGACGGGTCATTTTGAGGACCGTCAGTGGTGTCATCTTGTGAGACAAACTTCAGCCGCATGATGAAGTTACCACTGATGGGTCATTTGGCCACTCGTCAGCGGTATCATATCGGGACACAAACTTGAGCCCGTGGTGATGTTACAACTGACGGGTGACTAGCTGCCCGTCATTGGTGTGTAGAACATCTGATGGTTAGCAATTTGCCCATCAGTGTTGACCGATCAAGGATGACCTTATTTGTAGTAGTGAGAAAATGCATGCATGTCCAATGACTGTACCTATACTGGAGAGAGCATGCAAAATTGTGTACATGTCTGGTGTGCAAAGCTTCTCAATACAAGCGTAAGAATGACAATGAGGATGGCATGGATCTGAGGACGAAGACTCCAATAAAGGCTACATTGTACCTACCTATAATTCCCCGATTGAAGCGCTTATATGCAAATCCTAAGGAGGCTAAAATGATGCGGTGGCTCATGAAGGAGCGTACAGATGATGGAATGCTGAGACACCCTACAGATTCTTTACAGTGGAGAAATATTGATAGGAGGTATCCTACATTTGGTGAAGAGGTGAGAAATGTAAGGTTAGCACTGAGCACTGATGGAATTAACCCGTTAGGCAACATGAGCAGCTGACACAGCACCGAACCCGTGAATCTCTGCATGTATAACCTTCCTCCTTGGTTGTGTATGAAGCAAAAGTACACTATGATGTCAATTCTTATCCAAGGTTCAAAACAACCTGGTAACGACAATGATGTGTACTTTGCACCAATTGTGGAAGATTTGCAGCAGTTTTGGATTGGAGGGGTACAGTGTGGGATGCGCACCTAAAGGAAAACTTCACGTTACGCTGCATGCTATTCCTAACCATCAATGATTATCCCATTTATGATAACTGTTCGAGGCAGACTATTAAAGAGCCCAATGCGTATGTTCAATGCCTACAGACTAAGCTACAGCTGGTCGCACTCAAGTTCATGAGCCTCGTAGTCAATGCAGCCGCTAGACCCCGCTGATCTCTAGAGCACTGCCGCTACGCCCAGCACCGGCAGTGCCCTAGGTCATCCCTAGCTGAACCCCACGGGTTCCACATGCAGTCACTTGCGCTCATGTTGTACAGCCAAGACTCAACAGGTCCTAGCGCCAATCGCATCAAGCGTCATCATTTTCATTCTACGCTATTCCAGTGTCTTTTCGGTCGTCACTTGAAGCACAAAACAACTAAGGGCAAGCACACGCGTCTGAGTCGGCCCATTAGTCTTTGGAAGAGCCACTAGGAATTCATGATCCGGACTGAAGTGATTTTGGCTATCTAGGGGACGCCCCAGCAACGGACGCTCGGGAACCACACCACACGTGCTAAGCGTCCTGCTGGGAGCCTCTTCGCGTGCCCCACATGGAGCGATGGGCGCGCATGGTCGTGTTCTGTGAAAGTGTCCCCATCACTCCTTTCCCTCCGTCCTCACCCATCATAGTTACACTCACAACATCTTCCAAAATACCTTCTTCAACACACCAATATTCAAATGCTCAAGTATCAAAAATACACAGACACTCGCTAGAGCTTGTGCGTAACAACTAAACTATCATGTACTTTCATTTCTCAGGATGTTTAATACTTTTAAGAACATCATGGGACTACTAAGTCGTGATATTATTACACTCAGAAATCAAAGCAATGACTTGGGTATGAGACATTAAGCAAGGAAGATCTTAAAATGACTTTAGAATCCCCCATGACTACATTAAGATGATGATCGACAAAATCTACTTGAAGATCAATTGAAGCTTCGGTCAAGACAAGAACAATAAAGACTTAGTCATATTTTGGAGTCCAATTACGTGTCTAGTCTACTATTCAGGAGTTGTTGGCCAACCAAAGAAGGTAGGGCCGACCAGACCATCCCCTAGGGCCGGTCAAACCACCCCAATCGACTTAGGTCAGTTTTAGTCCAAGTTGATCCAGGGCATTTTTCCACCTATAAATACCCCCTGGAAGACTCTATTTTTGTCAGGTTTCATTGATAATAGCTAGCTTTGGGTGTACTACATTGTTTCGCAGTTGTGTTGGATGACCTGTTGTACTACTTCACTGTCACGAACCCGGAATCCACATGTGATTAGGGGAACGCGAAGTCGCCAAGGACCGAAGGACTCGTCAGCCCGGTGGCACGGTACCTGCGCCGTACGCACCGAGGCGGAACGATCCGACACCCGCCACGTGCGAGCCGGCCGGAAGCGACCAATCTTCCCCAAACCACATAGAGATTCCTGATCCAGTGAAGGGGTAAAACCGCGTGATAAGCCTGCGCTCCGCGATAGTCATAGGAGGACTAGAGCCCGGGATACGCATCCCCTCAACCTAACCTAGCCACGAAGTGCGAACTCTGGGAGTTCCAGCTCTGCTCTGCCGTCAGCGCGAGGCGTGACGGTCGTAGGAGACTTAGCGAGTACGGGATGAATCCCCTGGATTGACTCAACCAAAGCTACACAGGACTAGTGGTTCGCTCACCTCTGCCATCACGAAACGCAATCCTGACACGCAGTAGTACCGCTGCACCGTTGCCCACATACTTCATCACATACACGCATTGTACATGGACAACTCGGATAGCAACTCGGATATCACAACAAAGCTCTATAAATGTGATATTACTAGCAACTGTCCACGATGGGACGACACATTACATCATTCGGCCATAACCGAAAACATATCCGAGTACGGAGAATTTAAACGACAGCGGAAGCAAGGTAAATGAGTCCCACAGCGGTACAGTGACCGCTGACCCAAAAGCTACAATCTATCCCATGAGTCGAACACAACCGAGGAAACGCAATTTCAGGCATCATCAAAATAGTCTTCGACCACTGGCTCACCTGCAAGCTCCAGGAGTAACCTGGGTGAGTACGAACGTACTCGCAAGACTTATTCGTGCTTGATTAAATGTCCTACTCATACTAGTACAGCAACAATTAAACATGAATGCTTCTCAGAGTAACAATAGACAAACTAAGAACATAACATTAACAAGGTGAAATAAAGGCAGACTAAGTCACAGTATTGCTCAGGAATACAAACAAATTGCAACCAATCCACCACGAGCTCAAATCATCCAATCCAATTAGGGCAGCCCCTAAATCAAAATCCACTAACGACAACTCAACCCCTGCAGGCCTAGTGAGTGCATAACAGTTTGGAGGTAGCGAGCCTCCCAAAGTGCATGGAGTCTTACCTCAACTATCCTCAGTGTTGGTTCTCGCTAGCGTTCCAATCCACATTTATTCGACCACCCTGGACCGTCCCGGCAATGCAACTGCTACGGGAAGTATCGAGTGCTCCTCACGAGTCTTGTCATCAGATAACCCATAGCAGTGAGTCTGGCAACGACCATAAGGGTTTTCAACTTATCACATTTTCATTCCAATTAATCTCTCGGTCCGTTACCGGCAGAACAACCACCATGGGAAATATCGAGTGCTCTTCACCTGGAGGTTGCAAAGCTCCAGTGACCGAGTCTTACCAACAGGTAATCCACATGTGGGGAGTCCGGCAACGACCACGCGGTAATAAGGGATGGTGACACACTGGAGATAGGGTTGGTGCAGCGACAAAACTCTTCTCACTCCTGGGTCGCCATCACCCGGCATTTAACACCAACCGTACCCATTGTGCACGCCCTCGGCTCTCCCAACTCACTTAGCAATTTAGTTGAAGAGTCATCAGATGTTCTCAACCTAGGACACATCCTACACATACTAGTGTGCTCAACCTCATACGTGACATACAAGTAATCATTCACACATAAGCACACATAAACAGGGCATACACAAGAGTACGAAAAGTAAAGATGCAACAAGCTCTGCTTGCCTTGGCCGTAGAATTCCTGATCTTGCGTGAGGTTGTGAGCCTGGTGGTCTCCCTCTTCGAGTCCTGTTGTGAACGATTCGAAGAGCCGGAAAGAAACGGCAAAAGAAGACCATAAGACTCAGCATGTATGCATGATGAATGGACAATGCTGGATGTAGGTGTCTACGGTGGTGTGCAGATGTGTATAACTCTAGGTCGACTGACATGACCCAAATGTTAGGTTTAATCGACCTGTCGTTATCCTACCAAGCATGCATGTTAAGTTATGGTGCAACAGGTGTTTAGGGCTCATTTGGTTGACTCGTTGTCGTAGGTGAGAACATGGAGTCGCGATTATTTACTGGCCGTTAGGCGAAGTGTGACACTAGCTATTTTGATTTGACGGTTAAGCTAGATGTTCTAGTATACATGTATTAGGAGATCGTTAACATTCGTATGAGCTTCTACAGGTTAAACCAACTTTAGCATTTCCTGTTTTCTTCTTAGTAAGGAAGTAGTATGTCAATTGTCCTCACACCCAACTGGAATTGATTTATGGAAAGTGACAGGCGTACGTGGTAATTAAATGACAGTGGGGATCAGACAACTAGATTAAACATTAACGTTCAGAGACAACATGTGCAACTAAGGAATCAGCTAGAGTACACTTGTATTTTCACATGGTTTACTTATTGCGGTGGTTAGCTGAGTTAGGCACCATTTAACTGGATCTCGAAAAATAACTATTCCCTACATCGCATTGATAGCTAGCATTTACAGAGGAATATTGTCCATAATTTATCAGCATTGAGATCTATTTGCTTTACGTTGGATTAATGTGTTAACTTCCCAGCCCTCAGCAGGTTCAAAGTAGTTTACATCCACGAACCCACTGGTGGTTATTAGAGTTATCGGTACACTAATTTATCTAACCTTACTAATGGCTAACAATCAAGCTTGTTAGTTGTGTTTCCATGGCAAGACACAATGGTTAGTTGATTCTGCACCTAATAATGTGGATTAGCTAAACATCTCTAACGATACCTCAATAATTAGTTATTTTTCTGAGGTAGCTAAGGCGTTACGTATACTACCCAAGCCTAGCTCTAACTAGTCAGGTCTTAGTTACGGTCTTGCCTTGGGTGTACTCGAAAGCAGCAATAGGTTAGATGCTAAGCTAATGGATCGATCACTATTTAATTTATTATACTGGCTAGCAAA
Organism: Stipa capillata; assembly: GCA_019208055.1. Classification (NCBI taxonomy): domain Eukaryota; kingdom Viridiplantae; phylum Streptophyta; class Magnoliopsida; order Poales; family Poaceae; genus Stipa; species Stipa capillata. Next base: position 71,761 of record JAGXJF010003375.1, read on the forward strand.
CTGCAGGCAGTCTTACTCGGCTATGCGCTGCTATGAGACTGAGCCTGACGAGGGAACAACTATATAGCTCATCTGTTTTGCACATGTCAGCCGGAGTTATTGGGTACATTGGTACTAGCTGACTAACTATCAAGATGAGTACTCCTGTAATTAGCTTAACTCCCGTGTGAGTGTATCAATTTGCTAGTCGTGGTCATTGTTATTACTTTAGTTAAGTCTTGTCCAGACCTAGCCAGTGCATTCATTGTGCTAACCAATCGGTAAAGATTGTCTCAACCGAGGTTTACGTTAGAAAATTCTACTAACCAGAGTCCTTAAGTGCATTAGCTTCGACTAGCGGTTAGCAACTAACCCCTAACAGCTAACAACTAACCTAACTCAATTGACTAGCTATTGACTGACTACTTGGTTTGTTTAGTTAGTGAACCTAATGGCATGTCGATTTTGCTCATTAATGAATTAAGCTAAAGATTAAACAATACATCTGCTTGGCTACATTGAGCATATATATACGCATACCATGGCATGCTGCCCTTGAACTGAATATACACATACCAGAGACCATTTTAGCTAATCAGCACGTTAGTTAGCTATTGTAACTGCTAGCTACGTCCTGTCTAGTATCAATTAGTCAAATTCTTACTTAACACATGTGTATTCAGAAGACAAGCAGTGGCATCAACATTGTAATACCCTAAATGATTATTGTGATTAGCATGTTGAAAATTTAACAGTTTACTTCTAGCCTGAAATAATGGAGTAGCTGAGGCTTGAACGATTGATATGTCAGGACAGAAATACATGGTGATTAGCTTAGGCCTGCAAATATTAACACATCAGCTACCTGTATTCACTCACTAGGGCAACATTAGCGCTTTGATGACCCAATTATCAGCTAACCGAGTTGCTCACCCCTGTCTGCTGGCTATTAAGAGCGTCTCACCCTGACGGTGATGGCGGGCAGGGCTGATGATGACAGGCGAAGGAGCTCTACTCGGCGAAGAAGGCAGAGGAAGCACAGGGAGGGGAGCTCCGGAAGCGGTGCCCTGCACGGAGGACTCCGGGGATGGCCGGCGGTGAGCGGCTGGTGTTGAAGGCGGAGGGCTCCTGGAAGACGAGAACGGCGGCGTCCAGCGCTCGGTGGTGTGGCGCGGAGGAGGCGAGCTCGGAGATTGAGCTGCGGTGGTTTGGGACCGGCGGCGGGGAGCGGAGCTCAGGGAACTCGGAGGCGGCGGGTGGAAGTGGCGCGCCGGCGGGCAGCCGAGCTCGGATCTGGGGAAGCTAGAGAAGGAGCAGGGGCTAAGGGGGTGCGGGGGCCGGCGGCGCAGCTGGGGCGGCGCGGCGCTCCGGGGAAGAAGGCACGGGTGGTGGAGGAGCTGACCGGCGGCGGCTTTGGAGGAGAGGCGGCGCGTGGCCCGCTCGGCCGGTTGCGGTGCGGCGAGAGCAGCGCGCGGGGAGCAGAGGAGGTAAAGGGGAGCGGCGGCAGGAGGGCTTGGAGAGGAAGCGGGGTGCCGCGCTGGGATGAGGAAAGGCGCCGGCGGCGGGGTGCTTCTTGGGGGAGCTCGGCAGGGTGAGGCGGGGCTCCGGTAATGGGGAGCAAGGGCGGCAGGAGGAGAAGGGGCCGGTGGCGAGCTGGGCAAGCAGGGGAGGCCCGAGAGGCTCGGGTGACTTGCTAGAAGAGAGAGGTCAGAGAGAAACCGGCCTGAGGTAGGAGATGATGAACAGTAGCTATGAAGAACTTGGATTGGAAATTAATTGGCAGGGTGCCCAAATCTCCTTGCATGTCAACATTGCTTGGATGATTGGGAAGCTCAGGAGGTGGGGAATCTGTAGGTATAACATGCAGAGCTCAAATCCATGGTTTTGGATGGGATTTGGAAGGAAGAAGAAGGGTGGTTTTGTTGGTGCTTGAGAAGAAGAAGGGGAATGCCTGCTGTGCGTGGAGAAGAAGAGAGAGAGAGCAGTGTACTGAAGTGAGCTGGTTTGAGTGGTTGTTGCGTGGAGAAGAAAAAGAAGTTAATCTGCTGGTGGAGGAAAAAAGGGGCCTGCAAGCAGGGACCCACGGGCAGGAGGGATTTTCATTTTATTTTATTTGCTTATTTAAAACAAGGCTGAGCTAACAGGTGTTCCACACTTGAATAAAATTTGAATCATAAGTGTTTGAATGTATTTTCTTCAAGTATTTTCTTTTCAAGGTATTAGACTTGTGGTCAATATGTTGTTTAGCTTTTAAGTGTATCATTTTGTTGATATTGGAGGGAAGGGGTTCACTCGATCAGCTTCTTCCATATTTATCCGAGGTGAGCCACTACAGACAATAATTTGGGTCTGGATGTACAAATGAGCTTCAATGGACTTGTGAAAGTTCTTGGGATAGCTGGGAGGTTAGGAACATGTACGAATTTTAGAATCATAAGTTTTAGCGGCATTAGTTTTGCTGTTCGATTTCATGTTAACCCTGAGGGCGCATGTCAGGATTTTTAATCGAAATCATTTCTGAAGTATCTATATGCATGCATGCGAACGAAAGAAATCGTTTATGTTCGTGAAGATTTTCACTGACCTCGTATTTGAAAATAGGGTCACTACATTCACAAAATCCCGCCTTCAATAATACAATCGTTCTTAATCCATATTTGCAATTTCAGATTGTCTATCTCTTGTTCTTACTGATTCTTTGATTGTTTGTTGGAATTGAACTTCGTGTTTAGATTGATCGTGCTCCTGAAAGCTCAATAACTCTTCGAAGTTGGTTTAGAGGTTGCTAAGATGCTCCATGGCAAGCACACTAGATCAGTTGCAGTACATCTTTCCTTAAGTATTCTTAAGGTTATCAAATCTAGAGGAGGTAGAGCTATTCGTGCGAACTTTCGAGCAACCCTTGATTGCTTCAGTTGTGATTCCCGAAGTGGCGGTTTTCTTAAAAGCAAAGAGATTGTTGTTTTACAAAAGAAGAAAACTAAAAGTATTAAACACGAAATTTAAAACTAAGAGCTTGGAGACAGAGTTGTGATCGATGATGGAGGTAGGCCTTGGGTAGAGGTTTCACCTGTGGCTAGAAATACGTTATGTTGCTATGTTATCTTGATAAAAATGCTATCGAAATAATGTGGGCGACATGTCCATAAAAAACCTAGGACAACATCCATTCGCACCATAGGATCTATTATCCAACTCGTGGCCATTGATTTACAAGGTCACCTAGGTTTATTAAGGTAACAATATACTGAACCAACTGAAAGGATCTAGGCTATCGACTAGAGGAAGAGTGAATAGTAGATTAACAAAATATAAACCCAAAACTGATTTCTCCACAAGTATCTCTATAATACTAAACATCCTAAGCAAAACCTAGCATTCTAGTGATCAAAATAACTAACAAAATAAGTAACAAAATAAGTATGGATAAGTGTAAGGAAACAACCACACGGGGACACAAGATTTGTTATCGAAGTTTGAGCCTTTGGTGAAACTCTATGTCTCTGTTGAGGTTGTTTGATCCTAGGATCAAAGTTGGCACCGAATAGTACACTTCCCTCAAGAAGCTTGCTGATGCAAAGCTTCCCTTCTCTTGCAGTAGCCCTTCACCTTGCGATAGGTGAGCTCCTTGTTGGATCAGTGGCTTCCGACAAAGGGGGGTGAATGTCAATTTCAACTTTTTCTTCTGAAAATAAGAACACAATGCAATGTATTCAAATCAGAGAATGCAGTGGAAAACCATCGACAAAAGGAATCAAAATTAGTGGAGCCAAAACCAGACAGATCGAAAGTTCCAAAGTAGAAATATCAGAAGTTTTGACCTTACCAGAAGTTTCAAAGTAACCCTATTTCTGCCTCTGGAAAAATCAAAACTTCCGACTTCCAGGTCAGAACTTCCGATGTGGATCGGAACTTCTGGAGCGAGAAAGTTGGAGCTTCCGATATTGGCAAAAATAGCAGACTGTCGCTCGGAAAAACGTTCGCAGATTTTTGATGTACCCAACAGAATTGAACGAAATTTTGCATAGTGGTAGACAAGAGACTTACAAAGCTATTCCAACTAGAATCATGTCAAAAGCTTATCTGTGCTAAGAGAAAATACCAATTTACTATCTGCTGTTTTCTGACTTCAAAAACCAGCCCTAACTAATAAGATGAGCGAAAATCAAATCATTGATTCCTAGGACCTTGTGAGGTATGTTTGATAAGGAATTAACACGAAATTATGTTACATATCTTAGAAACATATTCCAAGCCCCATAAGACAAGATTGGATCCTCAAAAAGAATCAAACTTGAAAACCCCAAAGACTTGCCTTTCCTCCAATATAGATCTGAAATCAAGATGGAAATGAGAGATTCTTCGGGTATGCTAGGATGGAATTAACATGAACATGATCTTTCATCACTAACTTGCCATATCCAAGAGATCTCAAAAAGACAGAGGCAAGAAAACAAAAATCCAAAAGAGAGAGAAAGAGAGAGAGGGAGAGAGAATCTCAAGAACACATACTCTCTTCTTGAAACTCTTCTTGTATTGATTTTATTGATGTTTAGAAGCCTCTCCGCTGAGACCAAAGCTCTCTTGAGCAGCTCTTACAAAGGATTATCCAAAAGTTAGAGTTTTATAAACCCACCATCTCCTATTTATAGTGGAAGGGGCATACCCCTCTCCACTTGGGCCTTAAAGCCCACCTAAGGGCATAGAGCTCTTAGCACGCATCCCAAAGCGTCAAAGCCACCTATCCACCCTCAAACCTCCTTACCACCGCAAGCCTAATCCTAAACTGCATTATTGGCTATCACCGCGATTTCTTTGATTTTGCTTCGGTGGTGTCAGCACTTTTACAAAAGTGTCCTTGCACCAACTTGGTCCTCACGTCTTGTCTCCACCTTTGCCTTATCCGCAAAGACTCCGTCTTGAGCCGCCAGATGTCGTCGCCACCAACTTGATCGCATCTCCGCCCTCCAAGCGTCATGCCGATCCTCGTGACCGAACCACCGTCTCACTCATTAACCCTGCACACTAGTAGACAAGTAAACCGGTTGTGAGCACAAGTTTTCTACTTGACCTAAATTAGTCGAGAAAAAATTCCATCAATTTTTACGAGACAAATTGACCAAACTCTAATTCATCAGAAAGCACGTGGTCAAAAAGTTTTCACTATCAGAACATCCGGTTCTTGGATCAGAACCTTCGATTCTCACATCCGCGATCTGAGGGCTGAGACCAGAGATTAAATTTGGTCCCTCCGAAATTGAAGGTCGGAGCCTCCGACTTCAATTTCGTCTCCACAGACACGATCTAGAAATCCACCAGACATTCACTGAAGCCAAGTCCAGAACCTGAACTCAGAGCCTTCGGAATTGAAGGTCAAAGCCTCTGACTTCAATTTCGACTCCACAGACACGATCTGAAAATCCACTAGACATTCACTGAACTCGAGTCCAGAACCTGAACTCGGAGCCTCCGGAAATGGAAGTTAGAGCCTCTGACTTCAAACTCAGGAATTCCGACTTCGAATAATAGAACTTCCGAAACACAACGGAACATCCGGTTCTTGAATCGGAACATCCGGTTCTCAGAAACCTCGAAGCTTCCAGAAATGAAAGTCTGAGCCTCTAAATTCAAACTCAAAAATTTTGAAACATATTGGAATTACCGATCATTAAACCTGTCACGGACCCGGAATTGCATATGATTAAGGGAACGCGAAGTCGCCAAGGACCGAAGGACTCGTCAGCCCGGTGGCACGGTACCTGCGCTGTACGCACCAAAGCGGAACGATCCGACACCCGCCACGTGCGAGCCGGCCGGAAGCGACCAATCTTCCCAGAACCACATACGATTCCATGACCCGGTGAAGGTTCAGAGTCGTTCCCGAATCCTACCACGACAAACAAGGTCGGAGGAGCCCGGCAGTTCTACCCACACCCTAACCTAGCTCGGAGGCTAGTGGGTCGCTCGAAAGCCCGGTAGAACACGCCCACACCCTGCCTGGCCGGCACGGCATCTCAGCCAGCGGGTCACTCAACCAACACCTGCTCGACTTAGTAGAACAAGGTACGGCTTCGACTCTTCACGGCATACTCGTACACTTCATATCATTCACACATTGTGCAGGGGCAGCCTGATCTAACAACTCGGATATCATCACAAAGCTCTACAATACGATATTACTAATAACAGTCCACGATGGGACAACATATTATCCGAAATCATATCCGAGTACGGAGTAATTAAACGACAGCGGAAGAACAGTAAATGAGTCCCACAGCGACACGATGACCACTGAACAAAAGCTACAACCCATCCCATGAGTCGAACACTACCGAGGAAACACAAGTTCAGGCATCATCGAAATAATCTTCGACCACCGGCTCACCTGCAAGCTCTAGGAATAACCTAGGTGAGTACGAACGTACTTGCAAGACTTATTCGTGCTTGATTAAATGTCCTACTCATACTAGTATAACAACAATTAAACATTAATGCTTCTCAGAGTAACAATATATAAGTTAAGAACATAACATTAATAAGGTGAAGTAAAGACAGACTAAATAACAGATTAACTCAGGATACAAACATATCACAACCAATTTACCACGAGATCAAATCATCAAATCCAAATCCATTGGGGGCAGCCCATGAGTCCAATCCAAATCAATCCATTAACCATCATCCAATTCAATTAGGGCAGCCCCTAAATCAAATCCAAGTTGATCCAATCCACACATGTTCATTTTAATCTCTCGAACCACTACCGACAACTCAACCCCTGCAGGCATAGTGAGTGCATAACAGTTTGGAGGTAGCGAGCCTCCAAAGTGCATGGAGGCTTACCCCAACTATCCTCAGTGTTGGTTCTCGCTAGCGTTCTCGTGTGATAAGGGATGGTGACACGCTGAAGATAGGGTTGGTGTAGCGACAAAAATCTTCATACACCTGTGTCGCCGTCATGCATCAATTTAACACCAACCGTACCCATTGTGCACGCCCTTGGCTCTCCCAACTCACTTAATGATTTAGTTGAAGAACCATAAGATGTTCTCGACATCAGACACATCCTACATATGCTAGTGTACGCAACTTGCGACGATTCACCGATAAACATTCATACACATAGCACATATAAAAAGGGCATACACAAGAGTACGGAAAGTAAAGATGCAACAAACTCTGCTTGCCTTGTTCGGTTTGATCCTGGTCTTGCGGGGAGCTGTAAGCCTGGTGGTCTTCCTCTTCAGATTCTTTTATAACCAATACGAAGAACCGGAAAGGAAACGATAAGGAAAATATAAAGGCTCAGCATGTATGCATGAGGTACAATGCTAGATGTGCACTATTATAGTGGCTTAAGGATGGTTGGATCTTAGAGTAGTCCAATTTCCTAGAGTGAGCTTAATAGCAGTTGTGCGAAAACCCTAATTCTACATGCATGTCATTTTATGCAGGGGTAGGGTTTGAATGTTACTTATTCACCAAGGATGGTCTTAACCTACACTATTTGTCTTATGAAAGTGCACTGAAATCCGAGGCTAAGGTGGTTGGGATAATGCAATTTAGGGCTACTATGGTCGACTTAGGGTTTTACGACAAATGACGACAAGAGGGGCTAATAACTTGCACCCTACAAGGTTATACCATGCATGTGACCCTACTGGAAATCCAGCTATTCCTAGTCGTAGGAAGTCTTACAAGCTTTCCAAAACTACAGAGTTTGTCGAAATTGAAGTTAGGGTTGCGAAGTTAGGGTTTATAGACTCTCGACGGAGGCTAAATAACAACCCTAGATATCAGTGTGTGCATGTGCTCAAAATTAATTTTTGATTCAGCCATATTGTAGAGAATTTCATAAGCTTTCCAGACATATAAAATTTGTCAAATTTGGATGAGTGGTTTAAAAGTTATGAGTGTTTGAAATTTTAAACAAAATCTGCCCTAAACCAACGAAACCCTAAATGCTAGATCTACCCGAGGCCTACCCAGACTAATCCCTAATTCTAACGTGCACCCGAGAAGCAACCAGGGAGTTCCACCCCTTAACCCATGTCAGCAGGGCGTGGGACCCTCTGTCAGTGGCTCGGGTGGTCGGGGGACCAACCCGAGCACTCCACGCGTCCCACCCCCGCTTCCCTCTCTCTCTCTCTTCTCGAGACCGGCCGGAGACGAGGTCCAGACGGCGGAGCACACCGGCGGCTCGCCGGAGTTGGGCATCCAGGCGCTAGGGGGCTCGGACCTACTCGGAGGAAGTGTCTGAGGCACGAGGAGCTCACCCCGAGTAGGCTGCTGTGCTCGGGGAGGACGGAGGAGGTCGGGAGGGTGGTCGGCGACGGTGACCGGCGGGGAGAAGCTTCGGGTCGACGGCGTCGGGGGCCTCCGAGCTTGGATCTGCACCGAGGAGGACACAAAGATGTTAAGGGGGAGGAGCAGGTTCTCTGGAGCAAGAAAATGGGAAGGGGGAAGGACCAGGGCGTCGAGGAGAGCTCGTCGGAGCTGTTGCCGGACTCGGGGAAGAAAACGTGGGCGACGGCGCTGGAGGCTTGGGTCTGGAGAATGTAGGGGAGGAGGAGGTCAGAGAAAAGAAAAGGGAGCTCGGGGAGGTGGATTGGGGGCTCGGGACTTACTGGACCAGTGGCAATTGCTCGCCGGAGCTGGGTAGCCAGAGCTGGAAGAGGAGGCTAGGGCACGGGGAGAAGGGGAGGAGGAGGCTAGGGTTTCGGGGAGAAGCACGAGGGGGGGAAGGGCTGTCGGAATGGGGCTTAAATAGGGTGGCGACGGCTTCGGACTGGTGGCGTCGGGGGCAGGGCACCGCCCACGCCGGCATACGGACGTCGGGGACGTGGCCGAAGCGCCCCGACAGGTGGGTCCGAGGGCGCGGCAGCAAAGAGGGAGGAGGCTGACAGGCGGGGCCGGCCTGTCAGCGGGAGCAGAGGGGGAGGCGCGCACGCGGGGAAAGTGGGCCAGCCAGCTGGGCCGGCCGAGCAGGCTGTCGGCCCGAGTAGATTAGGGTTTTGGTTTTCTTTTTCTTTTTATTTATTCCTGATTCGTTCCCCCACGTTATTTTATGTGCAATTTCTTCTCCAAATAATTTGAAATTTTTACAGAGGCTCTAATATATTATTTGGGAGCTACTGGGAGAGTTTGAATCAATTTGGAGTTGATTTGAATGGGTGTCCAGTTCAAATTTGAATTAGGGTCCGAATTAGGGTTTACACTGCGACTAGGATTTAAACTTTCCCAAAATTCATGAAAATTGGCAAGGGGCTAGGGTTTCCACTTTTGAAACTATTTGTGAAGTTTGGGAGGTTTGCATCCACTAAAATTTGTTCTATCGTCGAAACCCTAATTCTGGTACTTGCAGAGTTTTGGAGTTAGGGACGAGGATTCACCGAAGTTTTTGATGACTTCCTCCACCCTTATTAATGACATTCTTAATTCGAATACTTCGAATAAGTTGATTGGTGTTTGTATAAATATCCACCGAGGATGAGATATTAACATATTCTATAAAGTACAATTATATTCTTTTCGGGTTTAAACGAGATGGTGCGGGGATGATGACATGTATGCATGCATGCAAGTCAAATACCTACTTTGTTACAATTGGGTATTACAAAACCGAAGCCTCTGGTTTTTCCATAGCGCTAAAAACATAGTCGAGATCGGATCTTCCAAAATACATCAGAAGTTCCAATCAGAATACCGGAACATCTGATATACACATTTCGAACATGAATGTTGAATTCTTAAAACCTTACATTCAACTCCAATAACAAACTCTGTGGCAAAGTATTCATCATCTGAAACCTAGAGAAGCAGTACAACTCCATCTAGGTTCTACACTCCTAACTCTCATAAACTTTTTGGGGCTCCTCACAATCTCCTTGAAGGCTTCTAACGACTCCTGTCATCTAGGAGACGCCAATCTCCAAGAGTAACATGCTTTAATCCGTTCAGCTTGAAGATGAAGTTTTGTTGATGCTCAAGTATGGCTCAATCTCTATCTCTCAAAAACTCACAATGATGACAACTTGGGCTTGAGAAAATATGAAGTAGCACTCAGGAGAGCAGAAAAAAGAATTTCCAAAGAGTTAGATATGCAATGAGACTTGGGGGATATATAGCTAACCCCTCAAAAACTAGTAGCTTGTGCAAAAGCAGGAGAATTTGAAACTTCTGAGATGGAACTCAGCGGTTCTAACATTTTAAAGCAATAACTATTTTGACTATCCAGAAATAGATCTCTGAACTTCCGACACAAACTCAGAGATTCCAACTTCAGAGCACAGTGGACACGAGTGAATGTTGGAGGTTTAAACTTGAACCCAGAACCTTCAGGATTTAGAATGGTCTTACCAAGGCGTGGTCTGAACGGATTCCTGGAGGTTCCAACTGAAAGAGCATCTAGGCCCCAAGTTGGTTTTGATGGTTAATGGCAACTCAAACTGGAATCTAACGTTTACATTGAGTGTAGGCAGGTTAGTAGGTTCCAGGAAGAAGGGTCATCAGGGAAAGGATGACCACCAAAAAGGGTACAAGGGTGGTTTCCAGGACTAAGGAATGGCTGTGCTAGGGAGCTGTGCCACAGCTGTGAAGAAACCGGTGCTGTGCAAGGAGTTGCAAGCAAGGTGATGGTGGCTTGATGCGTGAAGGGCCGTGACTGCAGTTGGTGGGCAGGTAAAGCCTAGATTTGTTAGTTTTTTTGAGTCCATAGGAAAAAACTCGTACTATCAAGAGAGATGATGCAGTAATGATCTGTGGAGGTTCTAGTTGCTCAATGCTCAGGATGTTGGACAGTGGCACTAATGCTTTGAGGTTAGTGGCCCTGTGTCAACAGTTTTGCACAAGTGTGAAACTGGTTTTGTGCTTGCACTCTATAGTGCTAGCAGTAGAAAACCCTAGGGGTTAGAGTCACCGGTGTGACACAGCTGTGTCACAGATAGTCTAGCACTCTGTGACTCAGGTACATCTCTGTACCAGGGGAGAGCTTGTAAACGTTAAGGGACCTGTGCTGCGATGGCTTGTCTGCTGAGTCAGAGGGCTGTCGGAGGTTCTCTCCTTATTAGGTTTCAGAGAGTGTTGTGCGCTGAGGGCATGTCATGTGCCAAGACCAGGCTGAGTAGTGCTGCTACATCAGTTAAGGGTTCACGTGTGTTAGCCTCCGGTGACACAGATATCGGTTTGCCCGAGCCAGTTATAGGTTGGGCGTAGTGTGTAGCTGTGTCACCGGTGCCTGTCACCGGTGGTTCACTTAATCCTGCGTGGCAATAGTGTAACGGTTGGGTCCCTGCAAACCCTATATATAGGGGACCAGGGGAGGTCTTCAACCAACCTTTGCCAATCCAGTGAATCATATTCAACCGTTGCAAAGCCTCTTCCCACCGAACAAAAGCCAAAGTTTCCTAAGTGTCAGTTCGGGGGAGTTAGAGTTCTTGAGCAAAGAGCATTGGTTCCTCCAAGAGTTGTTGCTGCTAAATCTGTTACTCTTGGAGTGTCTACTCCTAGACGGGTGTAGGAGTCGCTGATATCACCCAAGCTTGTGTGGGCTGAACTAGACATTTGTAAAGGTGAATCGAAGTCTACCTGCTGCAAGCAAAAGGACTTCCACAAGCAAAGGAAGAGACCTGAACGTCAGGTACTCAGAGAACAAGCACGATTTGGTGCTGGCGATCTCTTCGGAGTAGCCTCTCCAACGGAGACATACCACTCTGTGAAGAGCTGGGAACTTCGGTGAAAAACACATTGTCTCCTTGAGTACTTTCATGTATTGTCTTTAGCTTCCTGCTTGCTTGCTTGCTTGTGAGATCTTAGACTTATTCTGTTCATCTGTTATAGATCTCCTTTATACCTATGTTTCATTAGCTGTGTCTCAGTTGCTATATATCTTATCTCACACCTGAGTCAGTTACCTGTTACACAGGCATATTGATTGCTCATCATTTACTAAGTCCTTAGAACACCTGTGTTAGGCACCTGTGTGATAGCTGCATGTTAATTTACACATTATCTGTTGCCTGTGTCACTCACCTGTCACACAGCTAGCTAACCCTGGCTCCTGTTTAAGGCTTAACCTGTTCAATCAAGTTGAAAGAAGTAATTTTTGTTAGCCTCCTATTCACCCCCCCTAGTCGGCACCTTCGGTCCTTTCACCAACATTGCACTTGGACCTTTTGAGATTCCAAGGGTCCTCAAATGATGATAGATAGAACTCATTCTCGGAGGTACCGACATCGGACTTGGACATTTCGAGATTTCAAAAGATAAGTCGAAAACATGTTCTTGGAGGCTCCGGAAAATCTTCAGGGGCTCCGACTTTCAAGGCAAAAGGACTTAGACATTTCTAGGAATGGAACTAGGAGGTTCCGGGAAATCTCAGATTTTCTGATATCCAGAAGAACAAATAGGAAGGGCAACTCAGAGGCTTTGAGTTACCTGAATCTTCACACTGAAGCGTCCAACAACAAACTCGAATGTTCCTACATTTCCAAAATGAGTGTGTGTGAAGAGATTTCAAAATTCTCTTTGGATTTGGAAATTGAATCATAGCTGAGCATTAGCAAGACACTCTCACTAGTGATTCCTTGAACCACTAAAAGTGCTAGAAACTCATCCTTAATTTTTGTTTCTTCAAGTTGTTTTGCCTTAAAACTTTTTAGGGGCTCACCAACTCTGATTTTACCACTGCTTTTAGGACTAAATCACCTGATTATGCTTGATGCACACATTAGTCTCTTAACCGATTTGTTATTAATCATCAAAACCCACTTAGGGGGCCAAGAAGCACTTTCACCATCGCATGAGTGTGTTGTGACTATGTCGTGATCCCCTTATTGTCACCGGCTTCAGAGTTTATCCTTTGATGCCTCCCTATCATCCACCTTTACCTTGATTGGTCATAGGAGCATCGGGTATCATCGCGTCTTAGGCTGAGGCATGATAAGACAAACAAGTTGCACAAAGAGATAACAAAAGTTCATATCATGGATCCAATCATAAACATAAAAATGACTGCGATGCTAGGCTTTAACCCATAGCCTAAGGGAATTGATTACTCACACATACTTGCAAAAGCCATGAACTAAATAATAGATCGGAAACACAGTCTTCTCCTTATCTCAACAGGCTTCGGGTAGGGTCTACAACACCTCAGTCATGAAATCCCCGGGCCGCCTTCACAAAGATGATTTTGTTTGATGTGGCGGTCCCTCTGGTGGTCGGTATGGGCGAGCCGGCCGTACCTTATCCTGCCCTGCGCTCTAGAGACTCTGTTTGGGGCGTTCCAACTTGGAGGTGGCTCGTCTTGATGAGTAGTTTTCAAATATGCTTGATTTCCCCCTTTCCCATGATACCTGCACACAATAACCAAAACAAGAGGGTTTGCATAATTTAGCCATTGATTAGTGATTAGGAAGCATTTATTGGGATAATCATGAGAATATAAGGATTAAATTTAAGAAAAAAAGATGAGTACAAAATTGACTCATCAACGTTGTAGTTAAATCGTTAGAGTTATATCTACCAAAGTCGATTGTGTGTTCTGATTGGGACACTCCTGATGCTATTAACCTTTCCTTCTCTCTATCAGGGAGTCACTAGAGAAGATGGAAAAGGCGACTCGAGACGTATATAGAGGGGTCATCGCAACATCATTGCCGCCGCACGATTGCGTTGCTGACTATTGCTGCCACCATTAGTACGTTATTAAGGGTGATGGGTTTAATGTGCCATCATCTATCGCCTTCGGCCGGCAACCAACAACTGTGACGAAGGAAGGAGAGTCACCGGTGATGTATAAGGGAAGACAGACGTGAGGAAAGAGTCGCTAGATGCTACGGCATTGCACCGGCGAAGGAAGCAACGCAGAGGGAAGAGGAGGTGCGAGCACGCTGCGTGTAACACCCATCAACACGGGAGCGTGGGTGCCCTCCTCCTAATTCCTCCCCACTGATTTTGCAGAAAAGTCACTCATTTACGATGAATCTTGCTATACCAAATTCTTCAAAATACTCTTACCGTTAGTGTTCCGTCCAAAGTAGACCAATATTGGAGAGAGCGCACATCCTTTATGCGTTAAAATTCTACCGAGTGCTCATATTCTTGTTCTTGCTTGATCGATCAGCAACGCGACCCACTACCTATCTACAACAATAAAAATTTTTGCTGATTCTCTCACTTGATTGTTCCTGTGATGTACAAACGCAAGTTGGCTACACGTATTGGTAGAGCAGCTTAATTTCATCTGACAATCTGGCGCGCAGATATGGACACCCAGAAGAGATTAAAGGAAATTTTGACGAAGGATTGTCCCAATAGATAGATACAACTGAAAACGAACTCAAGAAATACAGCAGAAGAGAGAAAACGAATCATAAGGCAGTTAAAGCTTGATTTGTTAGATCATTTCCACAACTCCTCCATTGGAAGCCCACGCTCCGCAGCGACATCCGTGAACTGTCTCATCATCTGGGTAGCCTTGACAGTAGCTCTTGCGTTGTTGAGGGGATTCTTGCTTCGCAGCTGTTTCCCCAGAGCATTTTCAACTCCAGCCATCTCCAGCACAACCCTCACAGCTCCACCTGCAATGACACCAGATCCAGGGCAAGCAGGCCGCAACATGACCCTCGCTGCTCCATAGTCTGCATCAGCTCTGTTTGTGGTGCAGGAACAAAGAAAGAGGAAACGGTACTCAGAATTGCAACAAATGTGTACCCTTACAGTAAATAAAGCTAGTTGTCCGATAGAGCGAGGAGAAAAACGACTCATGTTACTGTAACAGCACGATACAGGTTTACAATCATCTATGTGTATATAAACTGGCGAGACTAAAGGCCCTCCTTAAATTTGAATGCTAGAATTTACTGCAATAATCAGATGAAAGAAGAATTACTAGAATTCAACGTCTATTTTGTGGGGCTTGATTAGACCAATGTAGATTAATCAAATATATATAGATATGCTACATTTGTATAACAAGTACTCCCTCTGTTCACAATTAGGTGATGTTTTAGGCCATTGCACAAGAATTAAGGCATTGGTTGAAATGACCACTATATGGTTTAATGCAATGCGCTGTCTATTTTCTTGTTTCTAGTGTAACAAGACATACATACACACAACTCCTAACCGTAAATACTTGGCCATGGATAAATACGTTGATGACTTGACTGGAAATATGTGCAAGAGTATTACTATTGGTAAGGGTATAGCAGGAAATATCATGAGATATTCTCCTTGGATACCTAAAACGTCATGTATTCTCGAACAAGCAGAGGAGTACAACTTATAGAAGTTATACAACAAACATAATTCTATTTCAATATAAATATATTATATATGTACGATG
The DNA here is from genome assembly GCA_019208055.1 of Stipa capillata. Classification (NCBI taxonomy): domain Eukaryota; kingdom Viridiplantae; phylum Streptophyta; class Magnoliopsida; order Poales; family Poaceae; genus Stipa; species Stipa capillata. The sequence continues at coordinate 87,086 of JAGXJF010003375.1, forward strand.
TCACACAATTGCACAATATCTAAGCTGGCTTTATTCGATGGAAACCAGAGTTCATGGTAAAGAGTAATCACATAGGACATAGTTGCCCTGTGTCTACAGAGTTATCAATATGAAACACATTCTGGAGTATAAATACAGTAATGGTATAGAACTATGTGGCTGATGTAAGGAAAACTGAAATCACTTGAACAAGCAGCTATACTTCAATTGGCAGTTGTTGTACAACTGATCTGTTTGTTACTAGCAAGGGTGTACAGTTTATGGAAAATTACTGCCTATGTATGAGCAGAACAAATCCATCGTCATCGGAAGGGAATCTACGAAGTTGCATGTACCAACTGGCAAATTGCAACGGGAAAATAATTTGTTGTAAAATAATATTTCCTCGAAAAATATTTTATGTATTCTCTCAAGCTTGGTACATCAAAATGTAGCCTGCAGCTTTTCTAGAATAATGTATCTGTTAGCCAAATTCAGGAGGACATCGATTGACATGTTGTTATTTTCGCAATATAAAGATGCAGACATATAACTAAATTCTGATGAATGTTCAAAATTTCTAGTAATATCCAAATAGCACGAACTTACATAGCAAAACAAGGCTGGCTTGTTTTGACTTTTAACAAAACAGAGACAAATATATAGTACTAAAGACACATAACAAATGTTCAAAATAACTACAACACAAATGCCACAAACCTTAGAATAATGCAAAAACTATATTTTAAACTTTCCACAAATCAGAATAGGGCCTCAGAATTCAGGAGGAGCGAACAAGAAGCAAACTTCCATGGTGAATCACCGAGGTATTGACCAAAGTGATATTACCAACAAATGGCTATAGAACATCATAAGAATGCACTAAATTTCGTAAGAGGAAAGTTTAGATTCCTAGAACATGAAACAGATAACACAATTGTAATTCAATACTTCTTCGCAACACACTGTATTTTCACAAATTTTGAGGAGAACTTTACAGTTGATTTGCATTCCTAAAAAGAGTCAATGTTCTATGTAGCCTCTAAACACTGGCGCTGCTGCATATCATCAAACAAGTTCAGTGATCTAATGTTGCATTAGAAGAGAGAATGTACAAGACCGATTTGTACCAATGCCCAAACAAGAATTCCTAGTATGCACCAACTTTTCTGCTATGCTGAAAAGCATGTGTTTTTCAAGGTGCACCCGACTTGTTTTAGACCATCCATTCCAGAAGATCCAATGGTTGGCATTTCTATTACCTTGTAAGAGGTAACAGGTCACCATTTACCACTCAAGGGTAATGAAGACTTTTGACTACATATCATATAAGGAAATAAATTTGAATTTAGTTAGCATCCTTTTAACGTGGGCCTCCATAGGAAAGCTCAGTCCATTTTGCACTACATAGCATTTTATTAAAGATATCGGTTGACTGACTAAATTGGCCATACACAGTCACAAAATAAACTAATATTGCCATATAAAATACAAACATAAAAATGAAAAAAGATAATCACTAAATAAATCAAAATGATATTCAAATAATTAGAACCAAACAATAGTTCAGCAAACAAAATGTACAAGAAAACAAATTTTCGAATGTCTCCAAATAATTATAAACTATTCAAAAAACAGAAATTCTACTAAACCAAAATTTGAAACTAGAGCAAAAAATTAATATTGTTACGATAGTGTACTAAGGTTTTTTTAGAGAACATGCAAACAACATTTTCATATCTTTTCATTAAGAGGAGAAGCAAGTTTACATACAAGAGAATGAGATACAGGCAACAAGTGCCGCACCTCTTATAGGAACAAAAAACAGCCAAAAAGAAAAACAAGACCATAACACATGCTATGGCCTAATCTCACAGAGGCTCGCACAACCAGTGGTGGTAGGCATGTCGCCATCTTTCTGCCTCTCATTTAAAGTCATAACCAAATCCATAATATGTATGTGTCATTTTGTAATACATATAATTAGACCGATTTTCTGCTCTTAGAGGATAGCTACCACCCCTAGATCTAGGCGCGAGTTCATACTTTGAGATTCACATATATTATGTCTCCACATTATGCCACATTGTACTCTCTATGATGAACTAATCCATATTTAGCTTGTACTAATCAATTTTCATGCATGCTAGGCATTGAAAATGAATCCACAATCAAGTGTTAGTTGTTCAGGACATGATCCTAGTGAATCGAATTTGAAGACCCCAATTACAAAGCTATTTGATATACTGTAATAATCTAAGCATAGATGAGATAAAAAAAGAGAAGAAAAAAAGAAAAAGGATAGATTGGCTTCAGAGAAGATATCAGTGAGTCAACCAGCCCACTACTAACACCCTTACCACCCCCTCACTCTATCTGTCTCTCTTGTAAAACCACAGCCACCCACTCTCATCCACGCCCCTGCCCCATAGATATGGGCTCTGCAGACGGAGGTGTTGCTGGATCTACATGTACCCTCCTTGATGTGTGTCTCTTACTTACCTCTCTGTTCTCCACAGATGAGGTCAAGTCAAGGGAAACCAGATGGTGATTGTGGCATTAGCAGTGAGCAGTGACTTTAGCGGAGATGGCACAGAAGTGAAGCGATTGTGGTAGCTAGGTTAGCAAAATCCTCTCGTCCCCATCCATCTCCCTTCTCCCCCTCCTCTCCTGTCATCCCTCTCTCAGCGTGTGACACGCATGTATCCCGGCAGGTACACAGATTGCTGGTGACCAGTGATCCAGACATGTGATCCAGACATGCAAACTGGGTGGCGGCAATTACCTGCAATCCTGGTGACTGTGCTGCAAAGTCTCAATTGAATTCCGGTACTGCTAATCCTACTTCAAGGAAAAAACTCCTCTAGTGTCAAACATATATTTGTTTTCAAACATGCTTTCTATGATTACCCATAAAAGCCAGCAAAGCAAAAAATTACAGGAAAACATTCAAAACACATGTATTAAGAGACAACTGAAGTAATTGACTAAAGATTGAATTCGTCTACAGTATCTAAGACTTTGAAATTATTGCATGAAATTTCTAAATCATGCAAAGCTTGAATGATGGAAGATGCACACTATTTTTCTCAAACATGATTATTCAAAATGAATTGGTAGTCATGAGTAACTTCCAATACACGAACTCCAGTTTTGCGGGTATTTGGTTCCTAGCCTAAGTTTGCCACACCTACGATTAGGCGCGACACAATTTCTTAGGTATATGTTTGGTTGGTCACATCGATTGTGGCTTGCCACACTTTTTCTTTATATGGACGAGTGGGCGACCCTTCATGAACTCAACTTTTTGCCAAAATTTGCCACAAGTGTGGTGCTGATATTTTCTTTTGTCACTTTCTTGGCAAGCCATGCTTTGTCTAAATTTAGTTGTGGCAAAGTTAATCTTGAACCAAACAGGTGTCGAGCATATTAGGACATCTACCTCTCGTGCAATTCAAGAACAAAGCTCCAAGTAGTGCTAGCTAGCAATGTCACCCACCTGTGCGGGAAGGTGCAGTACTTGGTTAGTGGCACTGTGACCAGGTTGCGGCGGCCGTTCATGCCAGCCTTGGTGATGGCCTCTGTGACTTCCTTGGCCTTGCCGACGCCCACACCGACGTGTCCCTTCATGTCGCCGACCACGACGATGGCGCGGTAGGAGAGCTGCCTCCCACCTTTGACGACCTTGGTGACTCGATTGACCTGTACGACGCGCTCGCTGAAGTCGTCGTTGGGGCGCTGGTCCCGGTCCATGTCGACGGGGTCCACGACCTTTACCTCGAACACATTGTTCCCCATCACTGACTCGCCGCTGAAGGCTGGCCCGTAGAGCGACTCGTACGCCGCCGCCACGTCCTCTGGCGATTCCGGCGGCAGCTCGTCGAACGGCGCCGGCTCGACGTAGCCCTCCGGTGGTGCCGCTAACTGGAACTCGGAGGAGGACAACGGCTCCTGCTGCGGCTTCTCGTCGTCCTCATCCACCTCCACCTCTTCCCCGGAGGCGGCTTCCACAGAATCCTCGGCCTCCCCTTCTACCTCCTCTTTCTCGGAGACGGAGCCTTCCCAGGGGGAGGACTTGGGGACGGGGAGCACGAGGCGGCGAGAGGTGGAGAGGAGAGGTTTGGGGCAGAGGCGGAGGCGCTGTGGAAGGGAGGAGAAGAGTGCGGTGGCAACGGGGACGGCAGGGGAGGTGGTGGCCATCGCCATGGCCGTGGCGGTGGCGACCATTTCGGAAGGGTCTTGGGGTAATGCTCCGGCGAGGCGAGGCCGCGAGAGGAGCAGAGAAGTGCGACAGTGGGAGTTGCTCGGCTTATCCCCTTACGTTATCCGGTGTTTCATCCTCGCTGCATCCGGGCTGGGCTGCAATGATAAATCGGGCTGGCCTGGCTTTCTCAGGTTCATTTGCAGGCTGTGGCGGCCTTCGGCTCACCGTGGCCCGGTTGCCGATTTCCTCACTCACTAGTTGTTCGCGAGTTTCCCTCAAAAAAGAAAAGTTGTCCGCAAGTCCTACATGCCGGGTGCGCGGCGTGCAACGCACCGCCTGCACATCCCACGAAGGCTCCTGGCCCCAGCAACCCATCGGGAGTGTAGAGTATAAATTGCGGCAGCGTTTGGACACAATAGAACGAGATAAATAGATGTTCTATTTTTCACGCTTGACATGATGTTATTAAATTCATATCGAAAAATATTTATTTATAATTGTGACTTGTATCACATAAACCATATATTAATAATTATTTAAAATTTTAATTTAACCAATCAAAATATGCCTTACATTTTGGAACGAGGATAGTACATGCCATGAAAAAATTCTTTAAAATCTAGTGGAAAATATAAGGAGAAAATGATATGGCATATGTAAATACTTATATTAATATTTCCTTATTAAAAAACTTTTATGAAAAAATCATAAAGGAAAAAGAATACAATACATATATATATCCCGGATCCTACAACCGGACTGTCCCAGACCCTCCAATCGGACCGTCCGGATGTAGATCCAGATCTCCTCTAGAAGTCATGGACTGTCCAACCAAATCGTCATAGACCCTACAACCGGACCGTCCCGGACCCTCCACCTGGCCCGTCCAGATGAAGGTCTAGATCTCCTCTAGAAGTCATGGACCTTCCAACAGGACAATCCGACTAGATCGTCCCGGACACTCTAACCGGACTGTCTCGAACCCTACTACTGGAATGTCTGGATAAAGGTCTGGATCTCCTCTAGAAGTCCCGGACCGTCCTAGACCCTCCAACCGGACCGTTCGGACCGTCCAATCGGACCGTACGGATGAAGGTCTGGATCTCTTCTAGGCGTCCTGAGCCCTCTAACCAGACTGTCCAGAACACTCTAACCGGATTGTCCGGATAAAGGTCTGGATCTCCTCTAAAAGTCTTGGAAGCTTTAACTGGATTGTTCCGGACCCTCCATCTGGACCGTTTAGATAAAGGTCCGAATCTCCTCTAGAAGTCTGAAAACCTCCAATCGGACCGTCTAACCAGACCATCCCGAACCCTCCAACCGGACCGTCCGAAAGAAGCTCCGGAGCTTCTCTAGAAGTCCCGGACCCTTCAACCGGACCGTCCCGGACCTTCCAATCAAACCGTCCCGGAGCCTCCAACTGGACCGTCCGGAGGAAGGTCCGAATCTCCTCTAGAAGTCTCGAACCCTCCGAACGGACCGTCCTACTAGACCGTCAAGGACAGTCCAACCGGACGGTCATGGACTGTCCAACCGGACCGTCCCGAACCATCGAACCGGACCATCTTGGATCCTTCAACCGGACTGTCCCCGGCCCTCCAACCGGACCGTCCGAATGAAGGTCCAGAAGCCCTCTAGATGTCCCGAACACTCTAGCCGGACCATCCATCCGGACTGTTCCAGACCATCCAACCGGACTGTCCCGAACCCTCCAAATAGACTATCCCCCACCCTCCAACCGGACCGTCCGGTTGAAGGTTCAGATGTCCGTCCGGTTGAAGGTTCAGATGTCCGTCCGGTTGAAGGTTCAGATGTCCTCTAAAAGTCCGAGACCATTCAACCAAACCGTCCTGGAACCTCCAACTGGACCGTCCGAATGAAGGTTCGGATCTCCTGTACATGTCTCGGACCCTCCAACCGGACTATCTAGTTGAAGGACTAGATCTCCTCAAGAATTCCCGGACGCTTTAGCCGGACTGTCCCGGACCCTCCAACTGGACTGTCCGGATGAAGGTCCGGATCTCCTCTAGAGCCCCGAACCCTCCAACCAGATCGTCCGGATGAAGCTCTAGAACTCCTCCAGAAGTCCTGGACCCTGCAACCAGACTGTCCCGGACCTTCCAACCAGACCGTCCTGGAGCCTCCAACCAGACCATCTGGAGGAAGGTCCGGATCTCCTCTAGAAGTCCCGAACCCTCTGACCGGACCATCCCGGACCGTCGAACCAGACTGTCCCAGACCATCGAACCGACCATCCTGGATCCTCCAATGGGACTGTCCCTGGTCCTCCAACCAGACCGTCCAAATGAAGGTCCGGATCTCCTCTAGAAGTCCCGGACCATTCAACCGAACCATCCAGATGAAGGTCCAGCTCTCCTCTAGAAGTCCTGGACCAACCGGAGCGTCCGCATGAAGGTTCGGATCTCCTATAGAAGTCTGGACCCTACAACTGGACAATCCAACCAGAACGTCCTGGACCATCCAAGCGGACCGTCCGGATGAAGGTGCAGATCTCCTCCAGATGTCCCGAACACTCTGACCCGACCGTCCATCCGGACCGTCTCGGACCATCCAACCGGACCGTCCCGAACCCTCCAACCGGACTGTCCAGATAAAGGTCCGGATCTCCTCACGAAGTTCTGGACCCTCTAACTAGACCATCCAATCGGACCGTTTGGATGAAGGTCCGGATCTCCTCTCGAAGTCTCGAACCCAACAACCAGGCCGACCCGGACTGTCCAACTGGTCCGAGTCTCATCTGGAAGTCCCAAACCCTTCAACTGGACCAGACCAGACCCTTCACCAGACCGTTCGGATGAAGGCCTTGATCTGCTCTAGAAATCCCGAATGCAACAACCGAACCGTCCGGATAAAGGGTCAGAGATCCCCTAGAATTCCTAGAGCCTTCGACCCGACCGTCCTGGGTCCTCTAACTGGACCGTCCGGATGAAGGTTCGGATCTCCTCTAGAAGTCCCGAACCCTCTAATCCGACTATCCCGGACCCTCCAACTGAATTATCTATGACCCTCCAACTGGACCATTCGGATGAAAGTCTGGATCTCCTCTAGAAGTCTCAAAACCTCCGACTAGACGCTCTAACCGGACCATCCGGATGAAGGTCCGGATCTCCTCTAGTAGTTTCGGACCCTACAACTGGACTATCCTAGACCCTCCAACCGGACCATCCGAATGAAGGTCCAGAACTCCTCTAGATGTCGACCCTCGAACTAGACTGTTCCCGACCGTCCAACCGGACGATCTGTAAGAAGGTCCGGATCTCCTCTAGAAGTCTCGGACCATTCAACCAGGCTGTCCCGAAACCTCCAACTGACCATCCAGATGAAGGTCCGGATCTCCTCTAATTGTCCCGGACGCTCCAACCGGACCATCTGGATGAAGGACCGGATCTCCTCTAGAAGTCCCGGACTCTCCAACCGGACCATCTGGATAAAGGTCTGGATCTCCTTTAGAAGTTCCAGACCCTCCATCTGAAACATCCCGGGGCCCTTCAACTGGACTAACCAGATGAATATCCAGATCTTCTCTAGTCCCGAACTCAACAACCGAACCGTCCAACCGGACCGTCCCGGACCCTCCAACTGGTCCGGATCTCCTCTAGAAGTCCTGGACCGTCCTAAACTGTTGAGAACATTAATCCCATGGATACACCTGCTGCCACCTCTACTTCCACTATTTTAACTACATCCACTGCTCAAGCCATAAAGAACAAAAGGAGGTCCACTAAAATCTTCAAGAACATACGAGGATTCAAGTTCAAGCTCTCAAGAGGAGGAGGAAATGAAGTTCATGTGACTATGATCATGTCCCACATGAAATAGTGTTGTATAAGAAGTCTTCCCACGTTACTTTTGGTCCAAGAAGAGCTAGAGATAAAGTCCCATAAGATTTGGACTCTGATTCGGATTGCTGAGACAGTCCTAACTTCAAACAATTATATCTCAGGCATACTGACTCCGATTTGGGTGATCTTAAACTCTTTGGAAATCTTATCTCATGCTCTCTCCTACCTGTCCAACTCCATCCCCAAATTCCTTACGAGAAGAATGCAACTATCAAAACAATCTGAGACTGCCTTTGTAACAGATCATCTATTGTCTTTATATAGCCCCAAGGATTCTCTCTTTAGTTTTTGTGGTTTCATTGAGTTGTATAACTACTACTACATTATCACATCTACAAGTCGTGTAGGACTACCGCCTTGTTTAGATCACCAGTGGAATCCCAATACATTCTCTTCTATCTCTTGTGCCAATTTAATACTCGCAATTTTAGACTACAATTTATCATAGTTCTTGCTGGTTCTTTGGTTGCTTGCAGGAACTCGAACTTTGTTGTTCAGGTTGATCATGCCTCTAGCAAGGTCAACAACCATCGGAGGTTGGTTTAGCGATTGCTAAGGCATATCCTCGCGTACGGTATAGTCGGATCATCAAGGTCAAAATCGACCAAACCGTTAGCTACCTTCATCTCAGCGAAAGATCGGGCGACCATCTCATCACAAACCCTTCGACCGGACCATCTAGATGAAGAGTCTTGATCTCCTTTAGAACTCCCGGACCTAACAACCAGACCGTCCAGATGGAGATCTGAACTATCATCTGGATGGTCCGGTTGGAGGGTCGGGGACAGTCCAATTGGAGGGTCCGGGATGGTTCGGTTGGATGATCAGGGATGGTCTAGTTGGATGATCTGGGACAGTCCAGATGGACGATCCGGTCGGAGTGTTCGGGACTTCTGGAGGAGATCCGGACCTTCATCTAGAGGGTCCGGTTGGAGGGTCCGGGACAGTCCGGTTAGATAGTCCCGTTGTAGGAGTTGGGACTTGTAGAGGAGATTCGGATCTTCATCCGAACGATCAGGTTGAAGGGTCAGGGACAATCCGGTTGAAGGGTCAAGGATGATCTGGTTCAATGGTCCGGGACGGTCCGTGACGGTCTGGTTGTACAGTCCAGGACGGCCTAGTCGGAGGGTTGGGACTTCTAGAGGATATTCAGACTTCCCTCTGGATGGTCCGGTTGGAGGCTCCGGGATGGTCCGATTGGAAGGTCCAGGACGGTCCGGTTGAAGGGTCCGAGACTTCTACAGGAGCTCAGGAGCTTCATCCGGATGGTCCGGTTGGAAGGTTCGGGACTTCAAGAGGAGATTCGGAGCTTCATCTGCACGGTCCGGTTGGAGGGTCTGGAACAGTCTGATTAAAGTGTTCAGGATTTCTAGAAGAGATCCAGTCCTTCATCCGGACAGTCTGGTTGGAGAGTTTGGGAAATCTAGAGGAGATACGAACCTTCATCTGGATGGTTTCATTGGAGGTTTCAAGACGATTTGGTTGAATGGTCTAGGACTTCTAGAGGTGATCTATACCTTCATCTGGACAATTTATTTGGAGGGTCGGGGACTCCAGTTGGATGGTCCGGGACGGTATGGATGGATGGTCCAGTCAGAGTGTTCGGGACTTCCGGAGGAGATCCGGACTTTCATCCGGACTGTCCAGTTGGAGGGTCCGAGGCGGTCTGATTGGACAATCTGGTTGTAGGATCCGGGACTTCTAGAGGAGATCCAAACCTTCAGACGGATGGTCAGGTGGGAGGGTCCGGGACAGTCCAGTTGGAGGGTCTGGGATGGTCCAATTCGTTGGTCCGAGATGGTCCGAGATGGTCTGATCGGAGGGTTCTAGACTTCTAGAGGATATCCAGACCTTCCTCTTGACGGTCCGGTTGGAGGCTCCGGGATTGTTCGAGACAGTCCGGTTCGATGGTCCAGGATAGTCCGGATGGATGGTCCGATCGGAGTGTTCAAGACTTCTAGAGGAAATCCAGACCTTCATCCGGACGATCCGATTGGAGGGTCCGGGACGGTCCATTTGGATGATCCGGGACGGTCCGGTCGAAGGGTTCGGGACTTGTATAGGAGATTCAGCCGTTCATCTGGATGGTCTGGTTGTAATGTTCAGGACTTCTAGAGGAGATCCGGTCCTTCATCTAGATAGTCCGATTGGAGGGTCCAGGACATCTTGAGGAGATCCAAACCTTCATCCAGACGGTCCGGTTGGAGGTTCTGAGATGGTCCGGTTGAATGGTTCAAAACTTCTAGAGGACATCCGGACCTTCTTCTAGACGGTCTGGTTGGAGGGTCGGGGACAGTCCAGTTGGATGGTCCGGGATGGTCCGGTTGGATGGTCTGGGACGGTCTAGATGGACGTTCCGATTGGAGTGTTTGGGACATCTAAAGGAGTTCTGGACCTTTATCCGGACAGTCTAGTTGGACGGTCCGGTTGGAGGGTTCGTGACTTCTAGAGGAGATCGTGACCTCATCTGGACGGTCCAGTCGGAGCGTCCGAGACTTCTAGAGGAGATCCGGTCATTCATCTGGACGGTCTAGGACATCTAGAGGAGATCAGAACCTCCATCCGAACGGTCCAGTTGGAGGTTCCAGTACGGTCCGGCTGGAGGGTCGAGGACAATCCGGTTGGAGGGTCCAAAATGGTCCGATTCGATTGTTCGGGACAGTTTGGTCGGTGGGTTCGGCACTTGTAGAGGAGATTTGGTCCTTCATCCGGACGTTCTGATTGGAGGGTCCGGGACATCTAGGGGAGATTTGATGCTTCATCTGGATGGTCTGGTTGGAGGTTACGGGACGGTCTAGTTGAATGGTCTGAAACTTCTAGAGAAGATCCGAGACGGTCGGATCAAAGTGTCTGTGAATTCTAGAGGATCTCCGATCCTTTTACCGGACAGTCCGTTTCTTGGGTCCGGGAGTTCTAGAGTAGATCAAGACCTTCACCCGGACGGTCCGGTGAAGGGTCTGGTACGGTCCGGTTGGATGGTCCAGGACGGTCCGGTTCGATGGTCCGGGATGGTCCAGATGGATGGTCTGGTCAGAGTGTTCGGGACTTCTAGAGGTGATCCGGACCTTTATCCGGATTGTCTAGTTGGAGAGTCCGATTGTAGGGTCTGGCACTTCTAGAGGTGATTCGGTCTTTCATCCCGACGGTTTGCTAGGAGGGTCCAGGACATCTAGAGGAGATCATGACCTTTATCCGGACGATTCGGTTGGAGTTTCTGGGACGGTCCAAGTGAAAGGTTCAAAACTTCTAGAGGAGATCCGGACCTTCATCCGGACAGTCTGGTTGGAGCGTTGGGGACAGTCTGGTTGGAGCGTTGGATGTTCTGGGACGGTTCGGTTGGATAGTCCGGGACAGTCCAAATGGACGGTCCGGACGGAGTGTTCGTGTAATACCCATTTCCCTACGATTAGGTCTTTACATTTCATTCCGCATTCATGTCATCATCCCCGCATCCACCCTTGTTTAAACTCAAGTTTGATAAAATTATATTTTATAGAATACGTACATATCTCATCCTCAGTGGTTAGTTTTAGCAAACACCAATCAGCTTATTTGGTTTATCAACATCAACATTAGTAATAGTAGGTGGAGGAGATCAGTGACCCCCTTTAATGGATCACCATGCAATTTCCCTTTCCTAAAACTTCATCCAAGAATGGTATGTCTTGCTAACTCAATTGAAAAATTAGAAGTCAAATTGCAAAAGGGCTGAATTGTAATTAAATAATTAGGCAATGTTCCTATGGGTGAAAAGTTACAATAGTTTATAATTAGCTATGAAATTGGAGACTCTAGCCACGTATGAATTTTCAGAATTTTTGGAAATGTTTAGAACCTAGCTGCAGTTCAAACTCCCCTTTTGACCATATTTAAATTTTGAATTCAAAATTAGGCCAAACCAACTCCAAATGGTCCCAAAATTTTATGGTAGGTTCGACAGTTAGTTATAAACATTGTGTAAAAATTTCAAGTTATTTGGAGCTCATTTGAATGTTCAAATCAATTAAAAAGTAGCCCTATTGTTAGAAAAAGGGGAAAAACAAAAAGAAAAAGAAAAAGAAAAGGGTTTAGGGTGCAGGTGGGCCAAGGCTTATTGGGCCACACTCGGCCCAGCCTGCCAACCCTGAAAAGCCGCCTTCCCCTTGCCCGCTTTCCGTTTTCTCCGCAGGAAAACACCCCGACGCCGTTGCGCCTCTCCTCTCACCCGGTGCGTGGGGCCCGCTCGTCAGGGCTCGGCCACCACGTCGCCGCCACCGGTAAGCCGAGGTGGGCGGCGCGCCACCCCAGCATCCCGACTGCTGCCCCATTTAAGCCCTGTTTCGACCGCCTCCTTCTCTCTTCTCTCCCCCGCACAGAACCCAAGCCTCCCCTTTCCCCTGCTGCTGCCCGAGCTCCTCCACCGCACCGCCTTCTTCTCCGCCTCCGGCCAGCGCTTCGACGAGCTCGTGCACCCGCTCCAGTGGCTCTCGGTCCCATCTTCTAGCTCCCAAGCTCCGCCTCCTCCCCCCTAACCTCCTCTACCTTCTCCCTTTCCAGATCCACGCCCGAGGCTCCCCGCCGACGAAGCTCCGACCGCGCCGCCGCCATCCTCCGCCGCAAGCTCTGTCCCGGCCTCCTCCGCCTCCCCGCGTCTACGCAACACCACCAGGGTAAGCCATCGGTGCTTTCGCCGTCTTCCCTCGCGCTTGCCGTGCCCCGTGCGCCATTCTGGCTGTCTCCGGTGAGGCTCCGGCGAGGGCGCCACCACCCGAGGCCACCGGCCACGAGAGAGAGAAAGGAGATGAGAGAGGAAGTGAAGGGGGGCATGTGGCGGCCTCCCATTGGCTCCCCATGCGCAGTCAGCTGCTGACCGGGCTCCCTTTTGACCAGTCAGCCCTGCTAGGCGGACCCCGCGTGTAAGCTGGGCGCCGGTTGGGTTGGGGTAGATTTTGGGGTGTGCTTAGCGTTTGCAGTTTCGCAGAGAAGAGGGAAATTAGGTTTTAGGGTTTGCCCCCAAAATCGAACGATTTGAAAATAGCGTAACTTTGTACCTGTAACTTCAAAATTTACAAACTTTATATTTCTGGAATCCTTGTGAAATTTCCTACAATCTGGTTCAAACACAATTTCAATATTTGCAATTAAACTTCAGACCAACTTGGAATATGCAATAGTTCGTCCCCTTCGAGCCTCGTTTTTCGATAAATCATAACTAGATGGTTATAACTCCAAATTGAGTAATTCCAATTGCGTTAGACTTGTATTTCAGTACACTTTCATAATATAATCATTTTAGGGCATGATCATTTTCTGGGAATAGCCTTTTCTAAACCTAACTTGAAACACGACGTAAACCGACATGCATGCATTGTTAGGACCATAACTTACATTCTATAAATGCAAATTAAGAAATTCTTGTTGCATTGGATTCCTAACATCCATAATCCACTTTAGAAATTAATACCTAGCATAGTTCATCATGCATACATGCTGGAACTTATTGCTTTCCTTTATCGTTTCTTTTCCGGTATCGCGTTTTGATTGCAATAGAGCCCGAAGGAGAAGGACACCAATCTCTCGATTGTGATCAAGACCAGGACCTTTGTGACCAAGGCAAGCAGAGCTTGTTGCATATTTACATTGTGAATTACATGCCTTACTCATATATGTTTGTGGGTGGTATGTTTGCTCGAATTATGTGATCGGGATTGAGTAAAACTAGCATGTGTAGGCTGTATCATGTGTGCTGTCCATCTATGGTTGAAAATTAATCTTGTTGCCCTAACAATTTGAACCTGCTAAAGTGAGATGCGAGAGCCGAAGGGTGGGTACCCGATGAATACGGTTGGTATTTATCTGACGGTTGAATGCGACTCAGGTGTAAGTAGAGTTTTGTCGCTATACCAACCTGAGGTTACTTCATCGTGTTACTCCCCCTGTCACGCGTGGACATCACCGGCATCGAGGCTGGGGTGTAGTTGAGGTAAGTCTCAGGCCCTTGGAGCCTTGCAACCTCCAAGGGATAATGCACTTGCTATACTCAGAGTGATCGATTTGCCGGTAACGGTCCAAGAGATCATTTGTTTGAAATTGCTGTTGTGATGGACACTGATTAAATTGGGGTGTGGGCTGCCCCAAAGGAATCCAAAATAACTAGATGGATGTTTTCATGACCGTACTTGGAATTGTGTGAAATCTGAACTGTAGGTTGGAGTTTATGTTTTCCTTCCATATGGTTACCCCTGCCATGTTGTTGACTTGTACCTTGTTAATTCGAATTGCATCATGTTTATTCGCTGCTGTAGAATATACATGTGTAGGACATTTAATCAAGCACAAATAAGACTTGCAAGTACTTTGTACTCACCTAGGATATTCCTAGACTTTGCAGGTGAGCCAGTGGTGGCAAATTACTTCGATGACGCCTAGTTGCTTGGTTTCTTTGGTTGGTGTTCGACTCGTGGGAATTCTTTTGGCTTTTGGTCAGCGGTTGATGCGCCGCTGTGGGAATTATTTACTTTCATTCGCTGTTGCAATGTTTATTTCAGATTTGACTAAACTTCCGGTTATCACCGAATGATGTAATTTACTTAGTCCAATGTGGACAGCTAGTATTATTATCATATCGTAGTGGTTCGTGTGATGATATTCTTGCTATCCAATATATGCCCCCACCTCCCGTCTGTAATGCGTGTATGTTGAAATGGGGAGTGTGGTTGGATGCATATGGAGGTACTTGTTATTTTATTTCGATTCAAGTGAAGTGCAAAGTGAATGTACGGTCCATTGCCAAAGTGAGTCATACGCGTTGTGGCATATGTTTTTGGAATCGTGATCCCTCAATCAGGCCGTGGTGAGTCATACGCATTGTGTCGTATGCATGTCGCATGGGACGGGGGTGGGCCATAGACCGTCGTAGGTAGCGGCTATGGTCACCGTCTTCACTTGTTGTGAATTCCTTGAATCGAGTTAAAATACCGGGTCCCTCACAGTTCGGGGCATCTAGAGGAGTTCTGAACCTTCATCCGGATGGTCCAATTGGAGGGTCCGGGACGGTCCAGTTGGACTGTCCAGTTGTAGGGTCTGGGACAATCCGGTTGGAGGGTCCGGGATGGTCCAGTTCGATGGTTCAGGACAGTCCGGTTTGACTGTTGGGGACGTTCCAGTTGTACAGTCTGGGATGGTCCAGTTGGACAATCCGGTCGGAGGGTTTGTGACTTCTAGAGGAGATCCGTACCTTCCTTTGGACGGTCTAGTTTGAGGCTCCGGGACGATCCAGTTGGAATGTCTAGGACGGTCCGGTTGAAGGGTCTAAGACTTCTAAAGGAGCTCTGTTGCTTCATCTGGACGGTCCGGGATGGATTGGTTGGAGGGTTTGGGACTTGTAGAGGAGATCCGGACTTTCATTCGAATGGTCTGATTGATGGGTTCGGAACTTCTAGAGGAGATCCAGACCTTCATCTGGATGGTCCATTTGGAGGGTCCGGGACATCTAGAGGAGATCTGGACCTTCATCCGGATAGTCCAGTTCGAGGTTCCGGGACGGTCCGGTTGAATGGTCCGGGACTTCTAGAGGAGATCCAGACCTTCGTCCGAACGGTCTGGGTGGAGGGTCGGGGACAGTCTAGTTGGAGGGTCCGAGATGGTCCGGTTGGATAGTCCGGGATGGTCTGTATGGACGGTTCGGTCTGAGTGTTCAGGACATCTAGAGGAGTTCGTGAGCTTCATCCGGACGATCCGTTTGGAGGGTTCGGGACGCTCCGGTTGGAGTGTGCAGGACGGTCTAGTTGTGTGGTCCGAGACTTCTAGAGGAGATCCAGACCTTTAGCTAGTCGGGCCGGTTGGATCGTCCGGTACTTCGAGAGTAGATTTGGACCATCATCTGGACGGTTCGGTTGAAGGGTCTGGGATGGTCTGGTTGGAGAGTCCGGGACAGTCCGCTTCGATGGTCCGGGACGATCCACTTGGATGTTCCGGGACGGTCCGGATGGACGGTCCAGTCAAAGTGTTTGGGACTTCTAGAGAAGATTCGGACTTCATCCGGACGGTCCGGTTGGAGGGTCAGGGACAGTCCAGTTGGAGGGTTCGGGATGGTCCGGTTTGATGATGTTCCGGGACGGTCTGGTTGGATGGTCCGGACGGAGTCTTCAGGACATCTAGAGGAGTTCTAGTACTTCATCCAGACAATCTGGTTGGAGGGTCCAGGACGGTCCAGTTTGATGGTCCAATTGTAGGGTCTGAGACTTCCATGGGAGATCTGGACCATCATCTGGACGGTCCAGTGGGAGCATCCGGGACTTTTAGAGAATATCTGGTCCTTCATCCGAATTGTAATACCCAGATTCGATAAGTAAAGTTTTGCTCCGCATTCATGCATACATGGCATCATCACCACCCACACCTTACTTAAACGTAGTTGCATATCAACTTTATTTTATAGAATATGTGCATATCTCATCCTCGGTGGATATGCTAACAAACACCAATCAACTTATTTGAAGTGTCGAACTTCGACAGTAACATTAGCAAGTGGTGGAGCCAGTGAACCCCGTCGATGAATCCCCTACCAATCCCCCTAATCTCCCCTTTCTTTCCCAAAGTTTCCCCAAAAATCACATGGAATAACAGCTCGAATAGACACTCCGAGTGCAAACCCTAAAAGTGCCGAAGAACTAGGGTTTGGAGAACGGACGAGGTAACGTGGATGAAAGTTCACCAAATTTTGGGAATACCCTTGGGTATGCAAAGGTTAGCCCCCTGCCAAATTTCAAGAGTCTTGAAAATAGTTGAAACCTAGTTTCCGTTCAAAACCCTAACTCGAGCCCTAAGTAGAATTTGAACTGGACCCCCATCTAAACCAACTCCAAACTGATTCAAATTTGCACAGTAGCTCACAAATAATGTTTGGAAGGTCTGGTAAAAATTTCAGAAATTTTGGAGCCAAATTTATACATAAAATGACGCCATAACCTGTTCTGTATATAAGAAAAAGAAAAATCTTTTAAAAGAAAAAGGCCGTGGCCTATTGGGCCCATTCGGCCGGCCCGCCAGCCTAAACCCGCCTCCATTTTTCCCCTTTCCGTTTTCTCCTTGGGAAAACGCCCCCGGGTCGGGCGCCTTCTCCCTTCTCCCCCGCGGGCCGGGGCCCACCTGTCAGGACCCCGGCACCACGTCGCCGCCGCCGGTACGCCGTGAGGGGCGGCGCTGCCCCGGCTGTCCGAACCCCGCCGCCCTTCTTAAGCCATCCCGACAGCCCCCTCACCCTCTTCTCTATTTTCCCGCAAACCCTAGCCCCGGTGCCCGAGCCTCCCCGCCGTCGCCATCTTCCCTGTCGCTGGTCCTAGCTCCGACGAGCTCCCTCCTCCGTTACGGTGAGCCCCGACCTCCCATGCTTCCCTCCCGAGCTTCCTCTCCTCGCACCTCACCTCCCCCTCCCCTTCTTCTTGCAGATCAGAGCCCGAAGCTCCTCCGCGCCGCCTTCGTCCTCGCCTCCGGTCTCCCCTCCGGCGAGGAATCCCGCAGCAACCCGAGGTCCCCGAGCTCGAATCCTTCACTCCCGAGCACGCTATCCTTCTCCCTAACCTCCCCCTCCTCTTTTTCGTACAGATCCGTGCTAGAGAAGCCTCCCCGATGTGGCTCTGGTCGCCGCCGCTCTTGTCCTCGTCGCCTGCACGCTCCCGACCCCCTCCGCCTTCGCCGAGCACCGAGGCCAGCTTGGGGTGAGCCGCCGCCTCTCCCCGCTCATTTTCCAGAGCCGCCGCCCCTCCAGAGCACCTTCGGGTTCCTCTCCGGCGAGGGTGCCACCGTCGGCCCCCAACTCCGGTCGGGTCCAGTGAGAGAAGGGAGAAGAGAGAAGTGAGAGAGAGAGATGAGGCCGCGTGGCCACTTCTGATTGGGCCACGGGTGCTCGGGTAGGTCCCACCAGTCAGTGGGTTAGGATTATGAGGTGAAGATCTGGGGTAGGATTTGCTCGGGTACGCGTAGAACTTTGGATCCGACGTGGTTAGCTCTCGGGTGCAGGTAGCATTTTTGGTCCGGCCGAAAAAGGAAGGTTAGGGTTAGGGTTAGATTCCATTTTGGGAAGGATTTTCAAGCGGCCGTAACTTTCAAACCACACGTCCAAATCTGATAAATTTTATATATTTGGAAAGCTTATGAAATTCTCTACACTTTGGCTGAAGCAAAAATTAATTTTGAGCACATGCACAAGATGATATCTAGGGTTGTTGTTTAGCTACTGTCGAGGATCGATAAACCCTAGCTTCGCGATCGTAGCTCCGATTTCGACAAGTTTTATAGTTTTGGAATCCTTGCGAGATCCCCTACGACTTGGAGCAACTAGATTTCCAGTAGGGACACATACCTGGTAGGGTGCAAGTTGTTAGTCCTTTTATCGTCGTACCTCGATAAACCCTAAATCGATGAAGGTAGCCCCAAATTGAACAATTCGAACTACGTTAGCCTCGTATTCTAGTACACTTTCATATGATAAATATTGTATGTCCTGACCATCCTTGGTGAATAATAACATTCAAACCCTACCACTGCATAAGATGACATGCATGTAGGATTAGGGCTTCGCACAACTTCCATTAGTTCACTCTAGGTAATTGGACTACTCTAGGATTCAACCAGCCTTAAGCCACTATAATAGTGCACATCTAGCATTGTACATCATGCATACATGCTGGACTTATTATCTTTTGTCGTTTCTTTTCCGGTGCCGTATTAATTACAACAGAACCCGAAGAAAGCGACCACCCGGCTTACAGCTCCCCACAAGATCAGGAACAACCCGAACAAGGCAAGCAGAGCTTGTTGCATCTTTACTTTCCGTACTCTTGTGTATGCCCTGTTTATGTGTGCTTATCTGTGATGGTTGCTTGAATGTCACATGTGAGGTTGAGCATACTAGTAGGTGTAGGATGTGTCTTAGGTTGAGAACATCTGATGGCTCTTCAACTAAATCGTTAAGTGAGTTGGGAGAGCCGAGGGCGTGCACAATGGGTACGGTTGGTGTTCATCGTAGTTTGATGGCGACCCAGGAGTAAGTAGAGTTTTGTCGTCACACCAACCCTATCTTCAGCGTGTCACCATCCCTTATCACACGGGAACGTTAGCGGGAACCAACGCTGAGAATAGTGGGGTAAGTCTACATGCCCTTTGGAGGCTCGCTACCTCCAAACGGTTATGCACTCACTATGTCTGCAGTGGTTGAGTTGTCGGTAACTGTTCGAGAGATTAAATGAATATGTGTTGATACTGGATTGATTTGGATTTGACCTAGGGGCTGCCCTAATTGAATTGGATGATGTTTAATGGATTCTTTTGGATTGGACTCATGGGATGCCCCAATGAATTTGGAATTGTTGAATTGATCTCGTGGTGACTTGTTTACAATATGTTGTACTCTGAGTTAGATTGTTAATTATATTGTCTTTACTTCCCCTTGTTTAGGCTATGTTCTGAATTTGTATATTGTTACTCTGAGAAGCATTCATGTTTAACTTGTTGCTGTACTAGTATGGGTAGGACATTTAATCAAGCACGAATAAGTCTTGCGAGTACTTTTGTACTCACTTAGGTTATTCCTAGAGCTTGCAGGTGAGCCGGTGGTCGAAGACTATTTCGATGACGTTTAAACTTATGGTTTCCTTGGTTAGCTACTCGGCTTATGGGATAGGTGGTAACTTTTGATCAGCGGTCAACGCGCCGCTGTGGGCCCTTTTTACTTGCTTCCGCTGTTGTTTTAATTACCCCGTACTCGGATATGTTTCCGGCTATGCCGAATGATGTAATCTGATAGTCCGATGCAGACAACTAATTTATTATCGTAATGTAGTGCTTTGCTGTGATATCCAACTTGTTATTCAGGCTGCCCGTATGCAATGCGTGTATGATATGAAGCGTATGGGTACGCCGTGAAGGGTTACTGTTGTTCCCTTTTTACTATGTCGAGCAGGAATCGGTTGAGTGACCCGCTGGCTGAGATGCTGTGCCGGCCAAGCAGGGTGTGGGCGTGTTCTACCGGGCCTTCGGGTGACCCACTAGCTTCCGAGCTAGGTTAGGGTGTGGGTAGAATCGCCGGGCTCCTCCGACCTTGCTTTGCGTGGTAGGATTCGGGAACGGCTCTAAACCTTCACCGGATCAAGGAATCGTATGTGGTTCGGGGAAGTCTAGTCGCTTCCGACCGGCTCGCGTTGTGCAGGTGTCGGATCACTCCGCCTCGGTGTGTACGGCGCAGGTACCGTGCCACTAGGTCGACTGGTCCTTCGGCCCTTGGCGACCAGTCGTTCCCCTAATCATATGCAATTCCGGGTCCGTGACACGAATGGTCTGGTTGGAGGGTCGGGAACGGTCTGGTTGGAGGGTACGGGATACCCAGGTCGAAGGGGCATGGAATTCTAGAGGATCTCCGATCCTTCATAAGGACAGTCTGGATGTTGGGTCCGGGAGTTCTAGAGGAGACCAGGACCTTTATTCAAACAGACAGTCCAACCGGTCCCCCTAACCCTTCGACCGGACTGTCCAACACTTCAACCAGACCGTCTAACCGGTCCCACCTCGGACCCTCCAAATGTACCATCCCAGACCATCCAACCGAACTGTCCGAATGAAGGTCTGAATCTCCTCTAGAAGTCCCAAACCCTCCAACCGGACCGTCCAACGGGACCATCCCGGACCCTCCAACCTGACCGTCCAGATGAAGGTCCAGATCTCCTCTAGAGGTCCTGAACCCTCCGACCAGACCGTCCATTCAGACCGTCCGGACCCTCCAAACGTACTGTCCCGGATGATGGTCCGGATCTCCTCTAGAAGTCTAGAACCCTCTGACTGGACCGTCCAACCAGACCATCCCGGTCCTTCCAAATGGACCTTCTGGATGAAGGTCTAGATATTCTCTAGACGTCCTGTACCCTTCGACTGGACTGTCCCAAACCCTCCAACCGGATCGTCTGATGAAGGTCAGGATCTGCTCTACAAGTCCCAAACCCTACGATCGGATCGTCCAAACAGACTGTACAGATTCCTCCAAACAGACCGTCCCGGATGATGGACCAGATCACCTCTAGAAGTCCCGAACCCTCCAACCGGATCGTCCGAATGAATGTCCAGATCTCCTATACAAGTCCTGAACCTTCTGACCGAAATGGACTGTCCCAGACCCTCCAACCAGGCTATCCGGATGAAGCTCCGAATCTCCTCTAAAGTCTCGGACCTTCCGACCGGACCATCTAACCAGACCGACTCGGACCCACCAAACGGACCATCCGGATGAAGGTCCGGATCTCCTCTAGAAGTCCCGAACCCTTCGACCGAACTGTCTAGATGGACCATCCTGGATGATGGTCCAGATCTCCTCTAGAAGTCCCGAACCCATCGAATGGACCGTCCAAACGGACCATTTCGAACAATCCAAAAGGACCGTCCAGACAATGGTTCGGATCACCTCTACAAATACCGAACCCTCGGACTAGCCGTCCGACTGGATCATCTTGGACCATCCAAATGAACCGTCCCAGACCCTCCAACCGAACAGTCCGGATGAAGCTCCAGATCTCGTCTAGAAGTCCCCAACCCTTTGACCAGACCATTGAACATCCAAACATACCGTCCCGGATGATGGTCCGGATCTCCTCTAGAAGTCCTAAACTCTCCGACCAGACCTTCCAAATGGACCGTCATGAACCCTCCAAATGGACCGTCCGGATGATGGTCTGGACGTGCTCTTGATGTCCCGAACCATCCGACCAAACCGTACAAGCCGACCGTCACTGACCCTCCAAACGTACCGTCCCAGACCCTCCAACCGAACAGTCTGAATGAATGTCCGGATTTCCTATACAATTCCCGAACCCTCTGAGCAGACCGTCTGACCGGACCATCCAACTAGACCGTCCTGGACCCTCCATCCATACCATCCAGATGATGGTCCAGATCTCCTCTAGAAGTCCTGAACCATCCGACCAAACCGTCCGGCCCGACCGTCCCGGACCCTCCAAATGGACCATCCCAGACTCTCCAAATAGTCTGTCCCGGACCCTCCAACCGGACTGTCTAGATGAAAATCTGGATCTCCTATACAAGTCCCGAACCCTCCAACCGGACCATCCAACCAGACCGTCCCGGACCCTCCAACTGGACCGTTCGGATGAAGATTCGAATCTCCTCTAGAACACCTGAACACTCCGACCGGACCGTCCAGGACCCTCCAAATAGACCGTCCCAGATGATGGTTCAGATCTCCTCTAGAAGTACCGAACCCTCCGACCAGTCCATCTAAACGAACCATCCTGAATCCACGAAACAGACCGCCCGGATGACGGTCGGGCCCTCCTCTATAAGTCCCAAACCAGCCGACCGAACCATCTCAGACCCTCCAACCGAACCGTCCTGATGAATGACCGGATCTCCTATACAAGTCTCGAACTCTCCGACCGGACCATCCAATCAGACCGTCCCGGAACCTGCAACCAAACCGTCAAGATGATTGTCCGGATCTCCTCTAGATGTCCCGAACCATCCAACCAAACCGTCCAACCCGACCATCCCGGAACTTCGAAACAGACCGTCCCGGACCCACCGGACTGTCTGGATGAATGTGCAGATCTCCTATACAAGTCCCTAACCCAACCGACCGGACCGTCTAGATGAATGTGCGGATATCCTATACAAGACCCTAACCCATAGAC
Organism: Stipa capillata; assembly: GCA_019208055.1. Classification (NCBI taxonomy): domain Eukaryota; kingdom Viridiplantae; phylum Streptophyta; class Magnoliopsida; order Poales; family Poaceae; genus Stipa; species Stipa capillata. The sequence goes on from JAGXJF010003375.1 coordinate 109,804, forward strand.
CGGACCGTCCTGATGAAGGTCTAGATCTCCTCTAGAAGTCTCGAACCATCCAACCAAACTGTCCAACCTGACCGTCCTGGACCCTCCAAACGGACCGTCCCGGACACTCCAACCGTACCATCTAGATGACTGCCTGGATCTCCTATACAAGTCCCGAAACCTCCGACCAAAACGTCCAACTGAACCGTCCTAGACCATCCGAACGGACCGTCCTGGGCCCTCGAACCGCACCATCCGGATGAACGTTCGGATCTTCTCTAGAAGTTCCGAGCCATCTGACTGGACCATCAAACCAGACCGTCCAACCGGATCGTCCGGGATACTCCACAAGAACTGTCTCTCTTCCAGAAGTCCCGAACCCTCAAAATAGACCATCCCGGACCATCCAGATGAAGGTCCGGATATCCTCTAAAAGTCACGAACCATCCGACCAAACCATTTAACCCAACCGTCCCGGACCCTCCAAATGGACCGTCCTAGACCCTCCAACTGGACCGTCCCAGACCCTCCAGCTGTACCATCCGGATGAATGTCAGGATCTCCTATAAACGTCCCGAACCCTCTGACCGGATTGTCCTACCGGACCGTCCCGGACCATCCAAATGGACTGTCCCAGACCCTCCAATCGGATCGTCTAGATGAAGGTCCGGATCTTCTCTAGATTCCCTTAACCCTCCGACCGGACCGTCCAACCGGACCGTTCTGGACCATCCAAATGTACCGTCCCGGATGAAGATAAGATTTGCTGGTGTCTAGTGGGAGGAGAGGGAGGAAGGACTGTGGCACAAGTGAAAATACTGAAAGGACCGTAGGTGCCGACTAGAGGGGGGTGAATAGGAGGCTAACTAAAATTACACTATTTCCTCAGATTATAAATTTAAGACTCAACAGGTTGCAAAGTTTAAATGACTGTGTGATAGGTTAACAGCTCAAGCAATATATGTTATGTAAATTAATACGCAGCTGTCACACAGGTGTTTAACACAGGTGAGCTAACAACCTTAAGCAAATATGTAAGACAGATAACTGTGAAAAGCTAACACAGGCATAAAGTGATATATCACAGCTAACCAATGTACAACAAGAAACACACAAGCATACAGTCTGATGAGTAGATAATAGCAGTGTAAAGAATGCTCAGAGAGACATGGGGATTTTTCACCAAAGTTCCCTACTTTTTTCAGAGAGGTACGTCTCCGTTGGAGAGGCTACTCCGAAGAGATCATCAACACTGAATCGTGCTTGTTCTTCGAGCACCTGAGTGATCAGGCCTCTTGCTTTACTTGTGGAAGTCCTTTCGCCTTGCAGCAGGTAGACTTGGGATCACCTTCACAACTTCTGGTTCATCCCACACAAGCTTAGGAAGATACCAGCAACTCCTACGCCCGTCTAGGAGTTGACACTCCAAGAGTAACAGAATCGGTAGCAACAACTCTTGGAGGAACCAGTGTTCTTTGCTCAAAACTCTAACTCTCTTGAACTAACTCTTAGGAAGTTTGGCTTTTGTTCAGGAGGTAAGAGGCTTGCAACGGTCGAAAGTGATTTGCTGGATTGAGCAAGGTTGAGGTCGAAGACCTCCCCTGGTCCCCTATTTATAGGGTTCACAGGTACCCGACCGTTACACTCATGCCATGTAGGATTAAGTGGATCATCGATGACAGACACCGGTGACACAGCTCATCACAACGCACAACGGTAACCGGCTTAGGCAGACCGACACCTCTGTCACCAAGGCTGACATAGGTGAACCCTTAACTGACGTAGCCTAACTACTCAGCCCGGTCTTGGCACATTACATGCCCTCAGCGCACAACTAACTCTGATCCCTAATAAGGAGAGAACCTCCAACAGTCTTCTGACTTGGCAGACAAACTATTGTAGTGCAGATCCCTTAGCATTTACAAGCTCTCCCTGGTACAGAGATGTACCTGAGTCATAGAGCGGTAGATCACCTGTGACACAGCTGTGTCACACAAATGACTTTGGCTCTAGGGTTTTAGACAGCTAGCACTGCAAAGTGCTAGCACAAACCAGTTTCACGTTAGACTAAAACTGTTTTGCAGGGCCATTGACCTCAAAACATCATTGCCACTGTCCAACACTCTGAGCATTGAGCACAAGGAACTTCCAAAGATCATTGCTGCTTCATCCCTCTTGATAGTACGGATGTTTCCTAAGGACTCAAGAAAACTAGCAAACCTAGGCTTTACCTTCCACCAATTGCAGTCACGGCCTTTGACGCATCAAGCCACCATCACCTTGCTTGCAACTCCTTGCACAGCACCGGCTTCTTCACAGCTGTAGCACAACTGCCTAGCGTAGCTATCTCCTTGTCCTGGAAACTACCTTTGTACTTTTAGGTGGTCATCCTTTCCTGGATGACTCTTCTTCCTAGAACCATCCTGCTTACACTCATTGTAAACATTAGATTCCAGTTTGAGTTGCCATTAACCATTAAAACCAATTGGGGGCCTAGATGCTCTTTCAATCTCCCCCTTTTTGGTGGTTAGTGGCAACCCATTCAGCAATATCAACTAAAGATGTGAATGAGTAGTACATGTGCTGGTTTTTAGAATATACTCCCCCTGAAGCTGTGCAAAAAAGATTTGCTTTTAAATGCAAATGCACAGATTTGAAATTTTAGGTATGAGTAGTATTTTCTTACAACTTGCACTTCATCAGTTCAGAGGGTTAGATGGATCATGAGAGATTGACTTAACTGAACTGACAATGATGCAGTTTTTAGAGTTTCTTAAACATGTTCTGAGCTCTAAGAGTTTGCATGACCACAGCATAGTAAGAATTTACATGTCAGAGCAATACTCACTTTGATCGACTGATGTTCATGATTAAAGCATGTCCAGAGTATTCACTACCATGTATTATGATCAGAGCAAGCATATATATGTATATGAAGCAGGATATGTGAGAAGAATTAAATCAGAGTAAACACCATCCACACATATCAAGAACATGAAGAAGACTGCATCAGAAACATTTTAATGTGATCAAGACATAAGAAATCAGAGTAAGAGCAAGTCTTGATTCACCAAAAGACACTCCCCCTATAACCCAAAACATTTTCTCCTCTTACAACTTCTCCCCCTTTGACACTAAAACACCAGAAAAGGGGTAAGGGAAAAGAATTATCAGGAGAGCTTGGTCTTCAACAGCTGGAGAACCTCTGAAAGCTGAGACTATATTTGAGCAACCTGGGAGCGCAAAGAGGTGACTTCTGTTCGGAGTTGAAGATTCTCTCTGCGTAGAGCTGCAAACTGAACAGGCATGACCTTATGTTGATAAGCTCTGGCTACTGTTAGGGGCATCAGGGAGGTGGATAGGGTACCATCGTCAGCCACTTGTGTCACAGATACCAGTTCATCGGGGTCAGCTACAGGAATATCAGCGGTGACACCGATAGGAACTTGGCTGTGAGTGACATGAACTTGAAGAGGTGGCATCTGAGGAGCTATTTGAGTAGCTGTGTCACTAGGGATTGGCACAGCTGTGTCCAAGGAATCTCCAAAGAGAGCAGGAACAGCAACCTCATCAGGATGGTCATCAGCTTGAGGTCTAAATTGAGTTTTAGATGTCTTCACTGTGATGTCAAAAATTGATTCTAGAAGACCTGTTCTTTGAAGGATCATATACATGATGTATGACCCATACCTCAACTTAGCCTTCTTATCTTTCTGAACAGCATCTATTTCATAGAAAATGTATCTTGCTACATCAAAATGCTAGTTCTTGGCAATATGCACCAACACCTGCCACACTGGACTGTATACTGCATCTATGTTGCCTCCCTTAGGCTGAATGGTGATATTAAGGATCTTCACAAGATGCTTAGCAGTGATTGTGATCCCTTTGAAGTAGACATGATCAGCTGGGGCACTGGCAGGAAATGAGAAGTTTCTTGGATAGAACTTTCTTCTGATATCATTGGAGACTGGCTCTAATTGAACAAGTTTGGCATACCAGGCTCCACTGGTGCATGGAAAAGACTGTTGAACTCTGGAGCTGTAATGGATAGCAACTGACCTCTTGTCCTCCAGAGCATGACATCTTGATTATTTTGTTCTACCCACACAGTGGCATAGAACTCTTTGATGATTTCAGGGTCATACCCTTGTTGTAGGTTGCATAAGAACTCAAGACCTAAGGCTTGAATCAGAGATGGTAAAGACCTCAGTCTTGGGTCAGACAAAGTAGACCAATCAATGACCTTGCAATCTACAAATCCTTTGGAGGATAGGATCTCATGGTATACACCCCTTTGATGATGATTGTGAAATCTGGGGTCTGAGCCAAAAATTCCTTTTCTTCACTGAAATATGGACTGGTTGACCTCATCTTGATTAATGCACTAGTGCTTATTGAGGCAACCTTGCTTTTGGACCTCTTGGGGTCACTCTTGGGAAGCTTCTTAGCTGTAGCCTTGGAAATGAACTGCATTTGATTTGCCTCAGTCCTCAGAGCATGAGAGAAGATGTAATGATATTTGCATTCCAAATCCTTTGCTCCAACTGAGGGACTGGGCGAGCTGTCTTCTTGTTCTGCTTCCTTCTCAGGCTCACTATCTGATTCTGTACTGGGGGATGAGCTTTCAGCTTGGTAATCTTCATCTGAATTAGGTCTAGGTTCTCTTGCCCTGGGAGGAGTCACTGACACATTTCTTCCATCATCAGATTGGCTTTCCACTACCTCAGAAATGATCTCTGCTACAAGCCAATCACTGACGGGCACTCCGAGGCCCGTCGCTGATTAGATGAATCGCTGACGGGCGAACACGGGCCCGTCAGCGATGGTCACGCACTGGAGGAGACAGCCAACTTCTACTGACGGGCACAAAAATGACCCGTCAGTAGAAGTGTGAACGGAATGCCAACCTAGCCTCTCCACTGAAACAAAGTTTCACTGACAGGCGGGTTATCAGTGCCCTTCAATGATGGTTGTCATTTCACTGATGGGTCATGTAGGGCCCGTCAGTAGAAGTCGAATGAGAGGTCCACCCTGGCTTCTCCACTGACACATACCTACACTGACGGGCGTATTAAATGTGCCCGTCAGTGATTCTTGGCTTTCCACTGACGGGTGCCGTAGTGCCTGTCAGTGAAAGTGTGCTCCCAGGAATGCCTCCGTGGCATGCTTATCACTGACGGGTTTTATTATATGGTGCCCGTCAGTGAAAGTGTCTGCGACTATAAATTGTGCTTGCGCCTGTAGCTGGCTGTTGAGCTCGCGCGCCTCAAACGGCCAGCTACAAGCTCCGGCCATTTGCTGCCTCCTTCCTCCCCATTTTTTGCCAATTTTTCCCTTAGCCTCCTCCATCTTCTCCCCCTTTAGCCTCCTCCCCCTCCTCTCTCCCTCCTCCTCTCTACCTCCTCCTCTAGATCTAGATCTAGATCAATCTTGTCCCTCCTCCTTAATTTGCACCCCTTTTTCCCTCTCTCTCCCCCTCCCCTCCTCCCTCCCTCCCTCCTCAATCTATATCTAGATTTCTTTTAACCCCCCTACTCCTCTCCACCCATTTTCCCTCCTCCCCTCTCTCCCCTCCCCTCCTCTCTCTCGAGTCCGCTCCTTGACGGCCCTAGCTAGAGAGCGCTCTTTGGTACGATGTAGTACATGAAAGAAAAGAATAAATTTTGTGTTTGTTCTATTAATTTGGACTATAATCAATCAGTTTGTTGTTGTAGGGATCGATGGATCGAAGTTGGATGTACGGCGAAAGGGCAACACGGAGTTTCGTCAATACTCTGAATGGGTTTCTAGATGTGGCCGAGGAAGATAGGGAGAAAAAGGGTGCGAACAAGATGTGTTGTCCGTGTTCTGTATGCAAGAACACGATAATGTTCAGGGAGAGAGGCATGCTGCAGCTACACTTGTTGACTAAAGGTTTCATGGAAGGTTATACACGTTGGACAAGTCACGGTGAGGAGGAGACAGAAATTTTAGCTACTCGTGAATGTTTAGAAGAAGAGGCCATACATGGAGACGTAGAAGAAGATGAAGACCATATTTCGGAATGTAGGGATGACTTGATGGGGGAGACGGGGAACAATTTGGCTGAAATGTTGAGGGACAGTCACATGGCGGACCAGGTGGTCGAAGACCCCGAGGATGAAAGAGAGGTCGCAAAGTTTGCGAAACTGATGGAAGACTCGACAAAACTGCTGTATCCCACCTGCGATCCTGAGCACACGCGTCTGTCATCACGCTAGACCTTCTAAGGATCAAGGCAGCCCACAACTGTCCAGACGCAAGGTTCGATGAGATGCTGGCTTACGTCGCGACGGTTTTTCCAAAGGAGAACGTGTTGCCTACGAGCACCGAGGAAGCTAAGAAGGTGGTCTGCCCACTTGGATTGGATGTAGAGAGACTCCACGCTTGTCACAACGACTGCATTATTTATCGCAGAGAGTATAGAGAGCTACACAAATGTCCGGTGTGCAACACATCTTGATATAGCGCGGCAGAAACCAAGACGATGACGAGGAAGAAGTGACGAGTTGTGTCCCTGCAAAGGTTGTATGGTACCTTCCAGTCCTCCCCCGTCTGAAGCGTTTATTCGATAACAAGAAGGAGACAAAGCTGATGCGTTGGCATGAAGAGGGGAGAAGAAAGGACGGGGTGTTGAGACACCCAGCCGATGCTTGTCAGTGGAGGGCAATCGACGTCGAATACCCAGATTTCGGTAGTGATCCGAGGAATATCAGGTTCGGTATGAGTACGGACGGAATAAATCCATTCGGCAACATGAGCAGCAGACACAGCACATGGCCCGTTGTTTTTTGGATCTATAACCTCCCTCCATGGTTGTGCATGAAGCGGAAGTACATGCACCTGTCTATTCTCATTCAAGGGCCAAAACAACCTGGAATGGATCTTAACGTGTATCTACAGCTACTGAAGGACAAACTAGCTACGCTGTGGGAAGAAGGGGCTCAGGTCTAGGACGCGGATAGAGAAGAGTTCTTCACTCTGAAAGGCCTGTTGTTCACAATGGTGCAAGATTATCCCGCGTACGGGAACAACGCGTGTCAGATGGGAATTTGACTACACGGTGACCAAGATCCCCATGTTTCGTGTCAGATGGGCGAAAGATGTCAGAATCGAAGATATGAACACCAGTACCATGGTGATACCTCCACCGATCCCTATGGAGTCATGACAAGTCCAATCAATCAGTCCCAAAGATGAGCCATGGGTATTAGCCAAATAGCTCGCCCAAGTGTTCTACATAACAGATCCAAAGAATAAGAAGCGCGTTGTCGTGAGGAAAGAGAAAAGGAGTATTGTCAGAGTCGATGGTGTAGTTGACGAAGAGGACTACGACCAGTTCGACGATCCGAACACAGAAGAAGAAGATGTTGATGATCGAACGAGCAAGATGCACAAAAGTTCTCAGGATGCGTGCCCGTACATAAGACGCAGCCACGACAAAGGCCTGACGTATACCACCAAGAAGATCAGAAGTACTATTGAGAAGCGTGTCGAAGACGACGAAATCTACGTTTCCGATCAATTCAGAATTAAGCAATCTCAATATGTTCGGAACTTCGTGAAATAGCTAGGTCAATATGTAATAATATCATTTTATCGAATTGAATGGTTAATATATCATATATGTTCGGAATTTCCTAAAATAGCTAGGCACGTGCTGCATCTATGCTCTAAGTCCACGCCGAAAACCCAAAAATTAACCCATAAGTCCACTGCGCAAACCATAAAATCAGCCCTTATTTTCACTCTGTAAATCTCCGCAAACATGGAAATAAGGATGACAAGAACAAACCCTAATACACTTCCACTCACGGGCACAGTTCATCAGACTGTCAGTAGAAGTATTCCACTGACGGGTTCTATTAGAGTGCCCGTCAGTGATGATGAGGAACTCAGGAGTCCAGATATGTACTTCTACTGACGGGCAACCTTAACTGCCCGTCAGTAGAAGTCTTCCACTGACGGGTGTTACTTTAGAGCCCGTCAGTGGTGCCTATGACCACAGAAGCACAGATCGGGGCTAATTCTACTGACGGGCCCCTTGTATCGCCCGTCAGTAGAAGTCTTCCACGGACGGGTGCTGTTAGTTTGCCCGTCAGTGGTTCGAACCCAGACTATATAAGTGGGACTTGGCGAAATTTTTCGCCGTCCTCACGCGTTCTGTTTTTGAACCAGCCGCGACGCCCTAGACCTCCGCCGCCAGGCTGCCGCGCGCCACTCCGAGCCCCCCGTGCCGCCGCCCTGCCTCCCCGAGCCCCCGTGCCGCCTCCCCTACTCCCCGCGCCGCCGCCCCGCCTCCCCACACCATCGCCCCGAGCTCCCGTCGGCGTCGCCGCCCCGAGCCCCCGTCGGTGCCGCCACCCCCGAGCCCCGCAGGTGAGTTCCTCCTCCTCCATAGCCTTCTTCCTCCCCTCTCCTTCTCTGTGTGCACCAATCCAACCCCTTGAGCAGCCACGCTTCTACGTCTCCTCCCTCTCTCATGGCACCTCTCCTCCCACTCCTATCGCGCCTCTGCTCCCTCTCCCATGGTGCCTCTCCTCTGCCTCCTATAGCACCTGTCTTGCCCCTTTGGTTCTTCTCTCTTGGAAACCCTAGAAATTGGGAAATCTCTCAAATCCCTAATCCCTTGTTGGCTGCACAATCCCTGATCTCATATTTCCTTTTGCAGGTCAATTGGAAAGGTAAAGGAAGTTTAGATAGCAGACTGGATCAAGGCTGAGCTAATATGCATGAAAGAAATTGATTTGTTGTCATAATTTTGTTGTATGTGCTACTGCTCTCACTGTACTGTGTTCTTAGCATTATTTTTGTGTATCATGTTTCTTAATACTAGTTGCTTTGCTGGATCTGGCTGGTTTTGCTTTTGCTTAATGGAAGTCTATCTTCTCTATTTTCTTAATGGAAGAGATTGATCTATTATGCTGTTTGAATCAAACTAGAACCCCTGTTATGTTTCAAAGATCAGTCTAGTTGGGAATATTCGTTCAAAGAAAATGTGCACATATTGTGTAATTATTAATTTTCATTGAGTAAGTAAAATTGTAATAATCAAGATGTAAATACAACAAGAATGCTACTTAGATCAAGATGTAAATACAACAGAATGTCCTCACGGTGGATGTAACCAGTAAATGGTTTATCGCTGTAGCATTGTTCAGTTGTATCACTTTCTAGTGTTTGAATTTCTAAAATGTACAAGCATTCAAATCTTTGATACTACTACATTTGGTTTCCATTTAGGGTGAGAGCTTGTATGCAGTTTTTCTCTTTGACATACTAAACAATATATTCAATTGTAGGCAATTGTCCAACCCTTTTCTTTTTTTTTGAAATGGCGCAATTGTCTACTAGGGAGCATGAGTTTGAATGCACAAGCCTTCTAGAATGATATACTATTTTGATTCCCAAAGAAGTGCCAAGCGGGACTTCTCAGGAATTAAGGAAGTCCTGGAAGACGCCTTTTGGGAATACAACTTGCGGGGGGAGGGGGGGCGCGGAGGAGCAGAGAGCAAGAGCAAGAAGCTAAGCCACAAATTCAACTTCCCTTGCAGGCAACAGCCAGAAAATAGTGTTACATGTGGGTATTACGTCTGCGCTCACATAGACGCGTTCGTCATATCCCACAACCCGCAGTGGAACCAGGACCATTTCAATAACTTCATACACGACCTGGCCGATGTAAAGTACGATTGGAGGAAGGACTTTGCCCGCATCCAAAAGACCTTCGCGTACGTCATCAACACGAAGTCATCTGGCCAAGCGGAGATTTCTACGCGGGAGTCCAATTACCCCCTTCCCACCGCCCTGCAAGTACTAGCGAAGCATCGTAGACGTAGATTAGTAGGGCTAGTGAGAATAAACATTGTTAAATTCAATTGTTTGTCATTTTAATTCGTTGTAAACTTGCTTTTATATGTGTATTTACTATTTATGATATTAATTTGGTATATGTGATTCATATACCTGATATTAAATGTTACATATGCTTAATATTTGTCATATTAATTGCTGTATATTGCCTTTCCAGAAATAATTTTATAAAAAAAGTGTGATCATACTTTCACTGACGGGCCCAAAAAAACGTACACGTCAGTGGAAAGACTCACCACTGACGGGTGTAGAATAATCGCCCGTCAGTGAAAAACACTGTCAGGATGTTGCCAGGCACCCTGCACTGCATCTCTGTTGACGGGCGTGTTGGGCCCGTCAGTGAAAGTGGAACTTCCACTGACGTGACATTACTGACGGGCGAGGAACCCGTCAACGGTGGACTTTTAGGGCCCGTCATTGAAGCTGTGGTCTGAGGTAGTGTTCTGAGATTTCATCTTGATCTGCTGAGTCACTTGCCTGTGCCACAGGTAAGGACACTGGGGATTGAGCAACAGGTGAAGCGACTACTGTGTCAACTGGCAGTGACACAGGTGGAGACAGCTGGGGAGCATGAACTGGGGCTGCTTCTTCTTGAGGCACAGCTGGTTGGGACAGCTGTGGACTTGTGATCTGAGCATCTTCAGAAGGTTTGTCTGAACCAGTCTTAGGTGATGAAGAAGGCACATGGGCCTCTTTTGCAGCTTGTTCATCTGTCTTAGACACAAGAAATTGTGAAGGAGACATTGGATTCTGAACATCCAAAGAGGAAAGAGATTCTACACTTGTAGAGCTTAAAGTTCTTCTACTCCTCCTCTAATATGTTCAGGGCTAGCTATCTGTGACACAGGTGGTGGCATCTCCTTCTTTAATTCTTTTAGAGCTTCCTTCTGCTGGACGAGTTGATCTTTCAAGGATGGCTTCAAGCTCTGTGAGGTCTCAGAGATAATAGCAATCTCTGCCTCTGTCTGCTTCTGTGTTTGAGGTTCCTCAGGAACAACATATGTTTCAAACCTTTTTCTTTTAAAGCTTGGAGCAGAAGCAGCTGCTCCCTGTGGTCTGATGTTAGGAGAGAGCAAGGTTTGCTTGATTTTAATCTCAGCTTGCAAAGAGCTCCTCTCAAGACCTTTTGGCAGATTCTTCATTTTTTCAATTAGCTCACTGATCTGTTGCACAAGGTGATGATCTCTAGCATCAGTATGAGACAGGGCCATGGGTTTATGAGTTGGAGCTGACAAACAACTGGTTGAGAAGTTATTCTGCTTCTCAATGATTTGCCTTCTCAATTCAACCTGGACAGAATGAGAAGTGGCTGACTTTATCTGAAGATGCAAGTCTGCTATTTCACGCATGAGAGCCCTATCTGCATCTGTGGGTTCTGGAATAGCTATGGATACTGGTGTACACTGCTAGAAAGCTCAAGACTTTTAGCAGTGTAGATTGTTGAAAGCTGTTTCTTCACTGTCTCATCAGTTGCTGCACTGATCTGCTTTGCTAGTTCATCCATCTCATCCAAAATGAGCTTGTCATTTTCTAGGTCTACTTCAGACACTTGAGGCTCAGGGATAGGCTCTTGAATTGTAAGAGTGCCTCTTGGCAGCACTACATCTGCAATAGAGGGCTTTGAGACCTTCCTTGTTGCTTATCTTGGCTTCTTTGCAGCTTCCTTTCCCAAGGATGTATGATCAACAACAGATGAGGATCTTGTCCTCTTGGGTGGAGCACGCTGAGCTGAGCTGGACTGACCAGCCTGAGAAACTGAAGCAGCTGCTTTCTTTGCAGCAGCTCTTCTTTGCCTGTAAGGTCTTTGGTTTGCTCTTCTTCTCTCAACTACCTCTTCCTTCTGTCTTAATCTTTCCCTTTCTTGATCCGAGTCTGAAATAGTTATCTCTTTTCTTGACTCCCCTGGATCTGACCACTTAAGACCACTGTCTGCTCTCTCAGAATCTGAAGACATCTGAAGAAACAAGATAGATAAGAAAGAATGTAGGAAAGAGGTGTTCCTAAGATGCAGAAGTCAGTAGCTGTGCGAGACACCTGTGTGAGATTAAGGTAACACAGGTGAAAACTTAGAAACAAATCGAGATCTCTGCCAGTTGAATAGGCATGCCTGTGTGACAGGTGAGACCTTAGCGGTGACACAGCTACATGCGGAGGCGGACGGCAGATTTATGAAAACTAGGGTTTAAACAAGGATTTGCCGTTAGGTTTCAAGCTAGATGAATTCTGGAGGCTGATCAAAAGCTAAACCAACCCTAGACAAGAAGAATGCGCTACTGGGTTAAGCTTTTGAGCGGTTGAAATTGACACAAAGATAGGTTGGGCGCAAAGTAGGGTTAGCTGAAGCTTACTTTGATCGAGAATTCGATAATGTGCTAATGAATTGGTGCTGGAGCTCCTCGAAAAGTATTCGAGGGCGGAATCCGTGATTTCAACAAAAACTCGAGAGTTTGGCGCACGGTGGAAGTTTGGGGTTTTGAGTTGGACGTGGATTCTGTGGAAACGAATCGACACTTTATATAGGCCGAAAGGGTATAAGGTGGCTGTGTTGATGACCTGTGACACAGATGAGTAGGAAGAGACCCTATGACCTATGGAGTTCAAAAAGCATTCACCTGAGACACAGATGGAAGACTCAGGTGACAGGATTTTCATCTATAGAACATCGAGATGGAGAGAGTTGGATAAGAAAGAAAGCACTTGAGCACTAACAGAGAGTCCTTATGAAATATTCTCAAAGTCAGTTTGCCAGAAATTCAATCAAGCAAAGCTAAAACTGACAAGAGTTGATTAGAAAACATGTACACAAGAGAGTGCACAAACAGCTCAAGAAATATTCTCAACTCTAAGCATAGAACGCACCTGTAATACATGTGAGTAACACAGATGAAAATATAAGCAGCAAAAATAGCAAGAACATGTGAGCTGGACACTAAGCCAAACCTTTTATTGCAAGTTAGAGACATCAATGATATTCAATTCGCTCCTCAGAGCATAGAACCTAGTCTCATCTAAAGGCTTAGTGAAAATATCAGCTAATTGTCTTTCAGTCCTTACATGACACAGCTGTATATCTCCTTTCTCAACATGGTCTCTAAGGAAGTGGTGTCTCACTTCTATGTATTTGGATCTTTGGTGGTGCACTAGGTTGTTTGCTAACTTAATTGCACTTTCATTATCACAGAAGAGGGGCACTTGATTAAAAGATATGCTGAAATCTTTCAAGGTCTGCCTCATCCATAATAACTGAGCACAACAACTACCAGCAGCTATATACTCAGCTTCTGCAGTGGAAATGGCTACTGAGTTTTGTTTCTTGGATGACCAGGACACTAAGGAATGCCCTAGGAATTGTCAGGTTCCTGAGGTGCTCTTTCGGTCAACCTTACACCCTGCATAGTCACTATCAGAATAGCCAACTAGCTCAAAATTTGCACCTTTGGGATACCACAAACCAAACCCTGAAGTTTGAATTAAATATCTCAGTATCCTGCGTACTGCTACTCTGTGACAGTCCTTAGGGTTAGCTTGGAATCTAGCACACATGCACACACTCAACATGATATCTGGCCTAGATGCACACAAGTATAGCAAGGAGCCTATCATGGATCTAAATTCTTTCTGATCAACAGAGTTACCTTTAATGTTCAAGTCCAGATGACCATTTGTTTGCATGAGAGTATGAATAGGCTTTGCATCCTTCATGCCAAACTTGGTGATGATGTCCTTGGTGAACTTTTCTTGTGAAATGAAACTTCCTTCCTTGAGTTGTTTGATTTGAAGTCCTAGGAAGTACTTGAGTTCTCCATCTAAGGACATCTCAAACCTCTTGGTCATCATCTGGCTAAACTCATTACTCATGGAACGGTTAGTACTACCAAATATTATGTCATCGACATAAATTTGGCACACAAATAAATCCTTTCCATTTTTCTTAGTGAATAGAGTTGTGTCTACTAATCCCATTTAAAATCCATTTTTATCAGAAATGCTTTCAATGTGTCATACCATGCTTTAGGTGCCTGCTTTAAACCATAAAGTGTTTTGTGCAGTTTATAGACATGATGTGGTTTCTTAGCATCTTCAAAGCTAGATGGCTATTCAACATATACTAGTTCAGAAAATTTACCATTTAGGAAGGCTGACTTCACATCCATTTGGTAAAGCTTGATATTATGATGAACAACATATGCAAGTAGGATCCTGATAGCTTCAAGTCTTACCACTTGAGCAAATGTTTCTCCAAATCATGCACCGTTTGATTTGTTGGAAAGTAGACTCAATCTCCTGTTGTCCCTTCTCCTCAAGTGATGCATTGTCCTCACTCACCTCCCGCTGAAACTCCACATGTTCTTGAATCAGCAAACACTAGTGAACCGCATCGACCTCTCCTTCTAACTCACAAGCTGAATACCTGAGTATCATTAAGCAATTGGATTTAGGTAGCATAAGGCTATCATCAATAATATTAGCATGTGCATTAAGGAGTGAATTCACCTGTTCATTAAGTAGCTTTGCTTTAGCGCTGGTTATTGGACCTCGTTGCAGCTCTATGTGTATCTCCTCATTGGCATCATCATCAGCGGCAGTTGAAGATGAATATGAGCTATGGACGCCCGCATCAAGTCCTGAACCATCTGACCAAACCGTCCAACCCGACCGTCCAAGATAGTCCCGAACCATCCACACTGTCCGTCCAGAAGAAGGTCCGAATCTCCTCTAGAAGTCCTCAACCATCCGATCAAACCGTCCAACCCAACCGTCCCCAACCGTCCCGGACTATCCCGAACCCTCCAAATGGTCTGTCCGGAAGAAGGTCCGGATCTCCTTAAGAACTCCCGAACCATCCGATCAAACCATCCAACCAGACCGTCCCGGACCATCCAAACGGACCGATCTAGACCGTCCAAACGGTCCGTCCGGAAGAAGGTCCCGATCTCCTCTAGAACTCCCGAACCATCCGACCAAACCGTCCAACAGGAGCGTTCCGCACCATCCGAACAGACCGTCCAAACGGATCGTCCTGAACCCTCCAACCGGTCCGTTCGGAAGAACGTCCGGATCTCCTCTAGAAGTCCCGAACCATCCGACCAAACCGTTCAACTTGACCGACACGGACCATCCAAACCGACCGTCCAGAACCATCCAAATAGAACGTCCCGAACCTTCCAAACAGTCCGTCCGGAAGTAGGTCCCGATCTCCTCTAGAAGTCCCCAACTATCCGACCGTCCCGGACCGTCCCGAACCATCCAAACGGTCCATCCGGAAGAATGATGTGTTGTCCTCCAGAAGTTCCGAAACATCCGACCAAACCGACCAACCCGACTGCCCCGGACAGTCCAAATGGACCTTTCCGAACCATCCAAAAGGAACATCCTGAACCCTCCAAATAGTCCGTCCGGAAGAAGTTCCGGATCTTCTCTAGAAGTCTAGAATCATCCGACCAAACCGTCCAACCCGACCGTCCAAACGGACCGCTCTAGACCGTCCAAACGGTTCGTCCGGAAGAAGGTCCGGATCTCCTCTAGAAGTCCCTAACCATCCGACCAAACCATCCAACCCGACCGTCCCAGACCGTCCAAACCGACTATCCCGAACCTCCAAACGGAACGTCTCAAACCTTCCAAACGGTCCGTCCGGAAGAAGGTCCTGATCTCCTCTAGAAGTCCTGAACCATCCAATCAACCCGACCAACCCGACCGTCACGAACCATCCACACAGTCCGTTCGGAAGAAGGTCCGGATGTCCTCTAGAAGTCTCGAACCATCGACCAAACCATCCAACAGGACCGTTCCGCACCATCCGAACGGACCGTCCAAATGGACCGTCCCGAACCCTCCAAACGGTCCATCCGGTAGAAGGTCCGGATCTCCACTAGAAGTCCCGAACCATCGGACCAAACCGTCCACCCGACTGTCCTAGACAGTCCAAATGGACCGTCCCGAACACTTCAAATTGGCCATCCGAAATAAGGTCCGGATCTGCTCTAGAACTCCCGAACCATCCAACCAAACCGTCCGACCCGACCGTCCCTTACCGTCCAAACGGACCGTTCTGAACCCTCCAAACGGAACGTCCAGAAGAAGGTCCAGATCTCCACTAGAAGTCCTGAACCATCCGACCGAACCGTCCAACAGGACTGTTCCGCACCATTCGAATGGACTGTCCAAACGGACCATACCGAACCCTCCAAACGGTCCTTCGGAAATAGGTCCGGACGTCCTCTAGAAGTCCCGAACATACTTGACCAAACCGTCATACCGAACTGTCCCGGACAGTCCAAACCGACCTTTCCGAACCACCCAAACGGAACGTCCTGAACCCTCCAAATGGTCCATCCAGAAGAAGGTCCTGATCTCCTTAGGAAGTCCTGAACCATCCGATCAAACCGTGCAACCCCACCATCCCGGAACCTCCAAACGGACCATCCGAACGGACCGTTCCGAACCTTCAAAACAATCCGTCTGGAAGAAGGTCCGGATCTCCTCTAGAAGTCCCGAACCATCTAAACAAACCGTCCAACAAGAGCATTCCGCATCATCCGAACAGACCGTCCAAACGGACCATCCCGAACACTCGAAACGGTCCGTCCGAAAGAAGGTCCGGATCTCCTCTAGAAGTCCCGAACCATCCGACCAAACCGACCAACCCGACTATCCCGGACAGTCCAACCGGACCGTCTCGAACCATCCAAACGGTACGTCCGGAAGAACGTCGTGATGTCCTCTAAAAGTCCCAAAACATCTGACCAAACCGACCAACCCGGCTGCCCCGGACAGTCCAAACAGGCCTTTCCGAACCATCCAAAAGGAACATCCCGAACCCTCCAAACGGTCCGTCTGGAAGAAGTTTCGGATCTGCTCTAGAAGTCCCGAATCATCTGACCAAATCGTCCAACCCGATCGTCCAAACGGACCGCTCTAGACCGTCCAAACGGTTCGTCCGGAAGAAGGTCTGGATCTCCTCTAGAAGTCCCTAACCATCCGACCAAACCATCCAACCCGACCGTCCCAGACCATCGAAACCGACCGTCCCGAACCTCCAAACGGAACGTCTCGAACCTTCCAAACGATCCGTTCGGAAGAATGTCCTGATCTCCTCTAGAAGTCTTGAACCATCCAACCAACCCGACCAACCCGACCGTCCCGAACAGTCCACACGGTCCATCCGGAAGAAGGTTCGGATCTCCTCTAGAAGTCTCGAACCATCCGACCAAACCGTCCAACAGGACCGTTCCGCACCATCCGAACGGACCGTCCAAACGGACCATCCCGAACCCTCCAAACGGTCCATCTGGAAGAAGGTCCGGATCTCCTCTAGAAGTCCCGAACCATCTGACCAAACCGTCCAACCCGACTGTCTCGGACAGTCCAAACGGACCGTCCTGAACCCTCCAAACGGGCCGTCTGGAATAAGGTCCGGATCTGCTCTAGAACTCCCGAACCATCTGACCAAACCGTCCGACCCAACTGTCCCTGACCGTCCAAACGGACCGTTCTGAACCGTCCAAACGGAACGTCCAGAAGAAGGTCCGGATCTCCACTACATGTCCTGAACCATCCGATCGAACCGTCCAACAGGACTGTTCCGCACCATTCGAACAGACTGTCCAAATGGGCCGTACCGAACCCTCCAAACGGTCCTCCGAAAAAAGGTCCGGACGTCCTCTAGAAGTCCCGCATATACTTGACCAAACCGTCCTACCCAACTGTCCCGGACAGTCCAAACGGACCTTTCCAAACCACCCAAACGGAACGTCCTGAACCCTCCAAACGGTTCGTCCGGAAGAAGGTCCGGATCTCCTTTGGAAGTCCCGAACCATTCGATCAAACCGTGCAACCCCACTGTCCAGGAACGTCCAAACGGACCATCCGAACGGACCGTCCCGAACCCTCCAAACAGTCCGTCTAGAAGAAGGTCCGGATCTACTCTAGAAGTCCCGAATCATCCGAACAAACCGTCCAACAAGAGCGTTCCGCACCATCCGAACGGACCGTCCAAATAGACCATCCCGAACCCTCGAAATGGTCCGTCCGAAAGAAGGTCCAGATCTCCTCTAGAAGTCCCCAACCATCCGACCAAACCGACCAACCCGACTGTCCCGGACAGTCCAAACGGGCCTTTCCGAACAACCCAAACAGAACGTCCTGAACCCTCCAAACGATCCGTCCGGAAGAAGGTCCGAATCTCCTCTAGAAGTCTCGAACCATCCGACCAAACCGTCCAACCCGACCGTCCCAGACCGTCCCGAACCGTCCACACGGTCTGTCCGGAAGAAGGTCCGGATCTCCTCTAGAAGTCCCGAACCAAGCGACCAAACCGTCCAACTGGACTGTTCCGCACCCTTCGAACGGACCGTCCAACCCAAACGATACGTCCCGAACCTTCCAACAGTCCGTCCGGAAGAAGGTCCTGATGTCCTCTAGAAGTCCTAATACGGGGTGGCCCGATCTTCTCGGTGAGGAACCGTGGATAAATGGTATGAATAGATGATCTCGGTAGCTGAACACTCGCGCTAATGCACGAACCCTCAACTCTTCAAAAAACGCCCAAACACACCGGTAGATGATCGTTGCGAGACCAAGAGCAATGATCGCCAAGTCCTCAATTCCCAACGGAATGATAGCTTGACCTTGAATTGCAGAACAAACACAATCGCCTAATTCTCTCTCAGCTATCCTCGCATGAACGTTGGTTTGAAAGAACAAGCAATAGCTATGTTTCAATCCGTATGCATAAAGTGGTCTGATGCTAAAAGCCATGAGTACAGTAGTATATATAGACTCTAGGACGTCCACCTAGTGTTAGGATCGAAATCCAACCTAACTCTAACTTCCCTAAGTTATAGGACTCTATTTGGAAAAGAACAGATACAATCTCCGACTTGTTTTAATGATTGCAGACAGATGAATAGGAATCTGTGGATGGGCATATATCCGTTGGAAAGTACTCGGAATTAGCTTTCCAACAAATACTTATTTGCCTAATTTGGAGTTCGTATGAGAAAACCACAGCTGTTTTAAATTCGGACCTCCTGGCTGCCCGAATTGAATCCGAACCGAGCCTAACTCTTTCCATCTTCTAATTCCTTGCCTTTTTCGCCCCAAATCCATGTGGAATCATGTAAGCAAGTTATTGGGGACCTTTGGATAGTCATGGAGGAGTTGGATCCCACCAATATTTGACGCACAAGTCCCGAACTCCTGAAGTATATCAATTCACGTTCGTTGTCCGAATCAGCTTGTGCATCCTTTGCTTCTGAGGTCGTAACTTCCTCTAGAGAGCTCCAAATCATGCACCGTTTGATTTGTTGGAAAGTAGACTCAATCTCCTATTGTCCCTTCTCCTCAAGTGATGCATTGTCCTCACTCACCTCCCGCTGAAACTCCACATGTTCTTGAATCAGCAAACACTTGTGAACCGCATCGACGTCTCCTTCTAACTCATAAGCTGAATACCTGAGAATCATTAAGCAATTGGATTTCGGTAGCATAAGGCTCTTATCAAAAATATTAGCATGTGCATTAAGGAGTGAATTCACCTATTCATTAAGTAGCTTTGCTTTAGCGCTGGTTATTGGACCTTGTGGTAGCTCTATGTGTATCTCCTCATTGGCATCATCATCAGCGGCGGCTGGAGATGAACATGAGCTATGGATGCCCGCATCAAGTCCCGAACCATTTGACCAAACCGTCCAACCCGACCGTCCAAGATAGTCCCGAACCGTCCACACTGTCCGTCTGGAAGAAGGTCCGGATCTCCTCTAGAAGTCCCTAACCATCCGATCAAACTGTCCAACCCAACCGTCCCGGACTGTCCCGAACTCTCCAAACGGTCTATCCGGAAGAAGGTCCGGATCTCCTCTAGAAGTCCCGAAACAACCGACCAAACCGTCCAAATGGACTGTTCCGCACCTTTCGAATAGACCGTCCAACCGGACCGTCCTGGACCGTCCCGAACCCTCCAAACGGATCGTCCGGAAGAATGTCCAGATCTGTTCTAGAACCCCCGAACCATCCGACCAACCCGTCTAACCCGACCGTCCCGGACTGTCCAATTGGACCGTTCCGAACCATCCGACCAAGCCGTTCAACAGGACTGTTCCGCACCATCCGAACGGACTGTCCAAACGGACCATTCCAAACCTTCCAAATGGACCGTTTTGAACCCTCCAAACGGACCGTCCGGAAGAAGGCCCCGATCTCCTCTAGAAGTCCCGAACCATCCGACCAACCCGACCGTCCCGAACCGTCCACACGGTCCGTCCGTAAGAAGGTTCGGATCTCCTCTAGAAGTCCCGAACCATCCGACCAAACTGTCCAACCCGACCGTCCCGGATCGTCCAAACCGACCGTTCTATACCGTCCAAATGGTCTGTCCGAAAGAAGGACCGGATCTCCTCTATAAGTCCCAAACCATCCGATCAAACCATCCAACCCGACCGTCCTGGATCGTCCAAACCGACCATTTTAGACCGTCCAAATGGCCCGTCCGGAAGAAGGTCCGGATCTCCTTTAGAAGTCCCGAACCATTCGGCCAAACCGTCCAACCCGACTGTCCCGGACCGTCCAAAGCGACTGTCCCGAACCCTCCACATGGAACGTGCCGAACCGTCCAAACAGTCCATCCGGAAGAAGGTCCCGATCTCGTCTAGAAGTCCCGAACCATTCGGCCAAACCGTCCAACCCGACCGTCCAAGACAGTCCCGAACCATTCACGCCGTCTGTCCGGAAGAAGGTCCGAATCTCCTTTAGAAGTCCCGAACCATCCGACCAAACCGTCCAACCCAACCGTCCCGGACTGTCCCGAACCCTCCAAACGGTCCGTCCGGAAGAAGGTCCGGATATCTTCTAGAAGACCCGAACCAATTGACCAAACCATCCAACTGGACTGTTCCACAGCCTTCGAACGGACCGTCCAACCCTACCGTCCCGGACCGACAAAATGGACCATCCCGAACCCTCCAAATGGACCATCTGAAAGAACGTTCGGATCTGCTCTAGAACTCCAGAACCATCCGACCAAACCGTCTGACCCGACCGTCCGGGCCGTCCAAATGGACTGTTCTGAACCCTCCAAACGGACCGTCCGAAAGAAGATCTGGATCTCCTCCACAAATTGACGACCCATCCGACCGAACCGTCCAACAGGACCGTTCCACAGCATCCGAACGGACTGTCCAAACGGACCGTCCCGAACCCTCCAAACGGTTCGTTCGGAAGAAGGTCCGGATGTCCTTAAGAAGTCCTGAACCATCCGATCAAACCGTCCAACCCGACCGTCCCGGACCGTCCAAACAGACCGTTCTGGACCGTCCAAACGGTCCGTCAGGAAGAATGTCCGGATCTCCTCCAGAAGTCCCGAACCATCCACCTAAACCGCCCAACAGCAGCGTTCCGTACCATCCGAATGGACCGTCCGAACGGACCGACCCGAACCCTCCAACCGATCCGTCTGGAAAAGGTCCGGATGTCCTCTAGAAGTCCTGAACCATCTGACCAAACCGTCCAATCCGACTGTCCCGGACAGTCCAAACGGACCGTCCCAAACCATCCAAACGGCCCGTCCCGAAGAAGCTCCTGATCTCCTCAAGAAGTTCCGAACCATCCAAACAAACCGTCCAACCCGACTGTCCCAGACAAGTCCAAACGGACCGTCCCGAACCCTCCAAACGGTCCGTCTGGAAGAAGGTCCTCTGTCCTCTAGAAGTTCCGAACCATCCGACCAAATTGTCCAACCCGATCGACCCGGACTGTCCCGAACCCTCCACAAGGTCTATCCGGAAGAAGGTCCGGATGTCCTCTAGAAGTCCCGAACCATCTGACCAAACCATCCCACCCGACTGTCCCGGACAGTCCAAACGGAATGACCCGAACCATCCGAACGGAATGTCCCGAACCCTAGTAATGGTCCATCTGGAAGAAGGTCCGAATCTCCTCTAGAAGTCCCGAACCATCCAACCAAACCAACCAACCCGACCGTCTCGGATCGTCCAACCCGACCGTCCCGGGCCGTCCAAACGGACCGTTCTGGACAGTCCAAACGGTCCGTCCGGAAGAAGGACCAGATCTCCTCGAGAAGTCCCGAACCATCCGACCAAACCATCCAAGAGGACCGTTCAGCACCATCCGAACGGACCGTCCAAACGGACCGTCTCGAACCCTGAAACCGGTCCGTCCGGAAGAAGGTCCGGATCTCCTCTAGAAGTCCCAAACCATCCGGCCAAACCGTCCAATCCGACTGTCCCGGACAGTCCAAACGGACCGTCCCGAACCATCCAAATGGTCCGTCCGGAAGAATGTCCTGATGTCCTCTAGAAGTCCCGAGCCATTCGACCAAACCCTCCAATAGGAGCGTTCCACACCATCCGAACGGACCGACCCAAACCCTCCAACCAGTCAGTCCGGAAGAAGGTCCGGATCTTCTCTAGAAGTCACAAAGCATCCAACCAAACCGTCCAATCTGACTGTCTTGGACAGTTCAAACAGACCGTCCCGAACCATCCAAACAGTCCGTCCGGCAGAACGTCGTGATGTCCTCTAGAAGTCCCGAACCATCCGACCAAACAAACCTACCCGATTGTCCCAGATAGTCCAAACTGACCTTTGCCAAAGCATCCAAATGGAACGTCCCGACCCTCCAAGCAGTCCGTCTGGAAGAAGGCCTGGATCTCCTCTAGAAGTCCCGAACCATCCGACCAAACAGTCCAACCCGACCGTCCCGGACCATCCAAACCGACCGTCCCGAACCTCGGAACGGAACGTCCCGAACCTTCCAAACGATCCGTCCAGAAGAAGTTCCTGATCTCCTCTAGTAGTGCCGAACCATCCGACCAAGCCGACCAACCCGACTGTCCCGAACCGTCCATACGGTCCGTCCGGAAGAAGGTCCGGATCTCCTCTAGAAGTCCCGAGCCATCCGGCCAAACCGTCCAACCTGACCGTCTAAGACAGTCCCAAACCATTCACACCGTCTGTCCGGAAGAAGGTCCGGATCTCCTTTAGAAGTCCCGAACCATTCGACCAAACCGTCCAGCCCAACCATCCCGGACTGTCCCGAACCCTCCAAACGGTCCGTCTGGAAGAAGGTCCGGATATCTTCTAGAAGACCCGAACCAATTGACCAAACCATCCAACTGGACTGCTCCACAGCCTTTGAACGGACCGTCCAACCCTACCGTCCCGGACCGACAAAATGGACCATCCCGAACCCTCCAAATGGACCGTCCGAAAGAACGTTCGGATCTGCTTTAGAACTCCAGAACCATCCGACCAAACCGTCTGACCCGACCATCCTGGACCGTCCAAACGGACTGTTCTGAACCCTCCAAACGGACCGTCCGAAAAAAGGTCCGGATCTCCTCCACAAAGTCCCGACCCATCCGACCGAACCGTCCAATAGGACCGTTCCACACCATCCGAATGGACTGTCCAAACGGACCGTCCTGAACCCTCCAAACGGTTTATTCGGAAGAAGATCCGGATCTCCTCCACAAAGTCCCGACCGATCCAACCGAACCGTCCAATAGGACCGTTCCACACCACCGAACGGACTGTCCAAACGGACCGTTCCGAACCCTCCAAACGGTTTGTTCGGAAGAAGGTCCGGATGTCCTTAAGAAGTCTTGAACCATCTGATCAAACCATCCAACCCGACCGTCCAGGACCGTCCAAACGAACCGTTCTGGACCATCCAAACGGTCCGTCCGAAAGAATGTCCGGATCTCCTCTAGAAGTCCCGAACCATCCACCCAAACCGTCCAATAGGAGCGTTCCACACCATCCGAATGGACTGTTCGAACGGACCGACCCGAACCCTCCAACCGGTCCGTCTGGAAGAAGGTCCGGATGTCCTCTAGAAGTCCTGAACCATCCGAACAAACCGTCCAATCCGACTGTCCCGGACAGTCCAAACGGACTGTCCCGAACCATCCAAACGGCTCGTCCCCAAGAAGGTCCTGATCTCCTCAAGAAGTTCCGAAACATCCAACCGAAACATCCAACCGGACTGTCCTAGACAAGTCCAAACGGACCGTCCCGAACCCTCCAAATGGTCTGTCCAGAAGAAGGTCCTGTGTCCTCTAGAAGTTCCGAACCATCCGACCAAACTGTCCAACCCGACCGACCCGGACTGTCCCGAACCCTCCACAAGGTCTGTCCGGAAGAAGGTCCGAATGTCCTCTAGAAGCCCCGAACCATCCGACCAAACCGTCCCACCCGACTGTCCCGGACAGTCCAAATGGAATGACCCGAACCATCCGAACGGAATGTCCTGAACCCGAGGAACGGTCCGTCCGGAAGAAGGTCCGGATCTCCTCTAGAAGTCCCAAACAATCCAACCAAACCATCCGACCCGACCGTCGTGGATCGTCCAACCCGACCGTCCCGGATCGTCCAACCTGACCGTCCCGGACCGTCCAAACGGACCGTTCTGGACCGTCCAAACGGTCCATCCGGAAGAAGGACCAGATCTCCTCTAGAAGTCTCGAACCATCCGGCCAAACCGTCCAATTTGACTATCTCGGACAGTCCAAACGGACCGTCCCGAACCATCCAAATGGTCCGTCCGGAAGAACGTCCTGATGCCCTCTAGAAGTCCCGAGCCATCCGACCAAACCCTCCAACAGGAGCGTTCCACACCATCCGAACGGACCGTCCCAAACCCTCCAACCAGTCTGTCCGGATGAGGGTCCGGATCTTCTCTAGAAGTCACAAAGCATCCGACCAAACCGTCCAATCTGACTGTCCTGGACAGTCCAAACAGATCGTCCCGAACCATCCAAACGGTCCGTCCGGAAGAACGTCGTGATGTCCTCTAGAAGTCCCAAACCATTCGACCAAACAAACCTACCCGATTGTCCCGGACAGTCCAAACTGACCTTTCCGAACCATCCAAATGGAACTTCCCGACCCTCCAAGCGGTCCGTCCGGAAGAAGGTCTGGATCTCCTCTAGAAGTCCCAAACCATCCGACCAAACAGTCCAACCTGACCGTCCCGGACCATCCAAACCGACCGTCCCGAACCACGGAACGGAACGTCCCGAACCTTCCAAACGATCCGTCTGGAAGAAGTTCCCGATCTCCTCTAGAAGTGCTGAACCATCCGACCAAGCCGACCAACCAGACCGTCCCGAACCGTCCACACGATCCGTCCGGAAGAAGGTCCAGATCTCCTCTAGAAGTCCCGAACCATCCGACCAAACTGTCCAACCCAACCAACCCGGACTGTCCCGAACCATCCACACGGTCCGTCCGGAAGAAGGTCCGGATCTCCTCTAGAAGTCCCGAACCATCCCACCAAACAGTCCTACCCGACTGTCCCGGACAGTCCAACCCTACCGTCCCGAACCGTCAAAATGGACCGTCCTGAACCCTCCAGCCGGACCGTTCGGAAGAACGTCCGGATCTGCTCTAGAACTCCCGAACCATCCTTCCAAACCATCCAACCCGACCGTCCCGGATCGGCCAAACCGAGCGTTTAGACCGTCCAAACGGACTGTCCGGAAGAACGTCCGGATCTCCTCTAGAAGTCCCGAAACATCCGGCCAAACCGTCCAACCTGATCGTCCCGAACCGTCCAAAGCGACCATCCCAAACCCTCCAAACGGAACAGGCAGAACCATCCAAATGGTCCATCCGGAAGAAGGTCCCGATCTCTAGAAGTCCCGAACCATCTGACCAAACCGTCCAACCTAATCGTCCCAGACAGTCCTGAACCATCCACACTATCCGTCCGGAATAAGGTCCGGATCTCCATTAGAAGTCCCGAAGCATCCGACCAAACCATCCAACCCAACCGTCCCGGACTGTCCCAAACCCTCCAAATGGTCCGTCCGGATCTCCTCTATATGTCCCAAACCAACCGACCAAACCGTCCAACTAGACTGTTCCGCACCCTTCAAACGGACTGTCCAACCCTACCGTCCCGAACCGTCAAAACGGGCCGTCCCGAACCCTCCAACCGGACCGTCCGGAAGAATGTCCGGATCTGCTCTAGAACTCCCGAACCATCCGACCAAACCGTCTAACCCGACCGTCCCGGACCGTCCAAATGGACCATTTCGAACCCTCCAAATGGACCGTCCAGAAGAAGGTCCGGATCTCCTCTAGAAAGTCCCGTCCCATCCGACCGAACTATCTAATAGGACTGTTCCGCACCATCCGAGCGGACTGTCCAAACGTACCGTCCCGAACCCTCCAAACGGTCCATCCGGAAGAAGGTCTGGATCTCCTGAAGAAGTCCCGAACCATCCGATCATCGTCCAACCCGACCGTCCCGGACTGTCCAAACGGACCATTCTGGACCATCCAAACGGTCCGTCCGGAAAAAGGACCAAATCTTTTCAAGAAGTCCCGAACCATCTGACCAAACCGTCCAAGAGGAGCGTTCCGCACCATCCGAACGGACCGTCCCGAACCCTTCTACCGGTCCGTCCGAAAGAAGGTCCAGATCTCCTCTAGAAGTCCCAAACCATCCGGCCAAACCGTCCAATCCAACTGTCTCGGACAGTCCAAACGGACCGTCCCAAACCATCCAAACGGTCCGTCCGAAAGAACATCCTGATGTCCTCTAGAAGTCTCGAGCCATCCGACCAAACCCTTCAACAGGAGCGTTCCACACCATCCGAACGAACCATCTCGAACCCTCCAACCAGTCCGTCTGGAAGAAGGTCTGGATCTTCTCTAGAAGTTACAAACCATCCGACCAAACCGTCCAATGTGACTGTCCTGGACAGTCGAAACAGACCGTCCCGAACCATCCAAACGGTCCGTCCGGAAGAACGTCGTGATGTCCTCTAGAAGTCCCGAACCATCCAACCAAACAAACCTACCCGATTGTCCCGGACAGTCCAAACTGACCTTTTCGAACCATCCAAATGGAACGCCCCGAAACCTCCAAACGGTCTGGTATTTTAACTCGATTCAAGGAATTCACAACAAGTGAAGATGGTGACCATAGCCGCTACCTGCGACGGACTATGGCCCACCCCCCGCCCCGTGTGACATGCATACGACACAATGCGTATGACTCACCACGGCCTGATTGGGGGATCACGATTCCAAAAACATACGCCACAATGTGTATGACTCACTTTGGCAATGGACCGTACATTCACTTTGCACTTTACTTGAATCAAAATAAAATAACCAGTACCTCCATATGCATCCAACCACACTCCCCATTTCAACATACGCGCATGACAGACGGGAGGTGGGGGCATATGTTGGACAGTGAGAATATCATCACACGAACCACTACGATATGATAATAACACTAGCTGTCCACATAGGACTAAATATATTACATCATTCGGCGATAACCGGAAGTTTAGTCAAATTTGCAATAAGCATTGCAACAGCGGATAAAGTAAACAAGTCCCACAGCGGCGTATCAACCGCTGACCAAAAGCCACAAGAATTCCCACGAGTCGAACACCGACCAAAGAAACCAAGCAACTAGGCATCGTCGAAGTAATCTGTGACCACTGGCTCACCTGCAAAGTCTAGGAATATCCTAGGTGAGTACAAAGTACTCGCAAGACTTATTCATGCTTGATTAAATGCCCTACACATGTATATACTATAGCAGCAATTAAACATGATGCATCTCAAGCTAACAAGATACGAAAATACGAACATGGCATTAACGGTATGGAGGAAAAACATAGCATCCAACTTGCAATTCAGATTTCATACAATCCCAAGGTACGAACATGAAAACATCCATCTTTTTACTTCGAATTGATTTGGGGCAGCCCACACCCCCACTTAATCATTAATCCATCTCATAACATTTTCGATTAATCTCTCGAATCGTTACCGGCAATACATCCGCCATGGGAATAACGAGTGCTCTTCACTCGGAGGTAGCTAGGCTCCAAGTGACGGGGATTTACCATCAGATAAGCCCATAGCGGAGATTCCGGTGACGTTCACGCGGTGATAAGGGAAGTAACACGATGAAGTCACCTCAGGTTGGTGTGGCGACAAAACACTTCAAAACACCGGGAGTCGCCCCATCACTTCAATTAACACCAACTTTATTCATCGTGCACACCCTCGGCTCTCACATCTCACTTTAACAAGTTCAAATTGATAGAACAACAAGATTGATTCTCAGCCATAGCTGGACATATCACACAACACATCCTAACATGACAGTTTCATGAATTTCGATCATACTAGTCAAGCAAGCATTCCACACACCAACATATATGGACAAAACATGTAAATTATGATTTAAATATGCAACAAGCTCTGCTTGCCTTGATCAAATTGCTCCTGGTCTTGATTGCTTTCAAGGGCTTGCTGTTCGTTTTCTTCGGGTTCTATCGCAAATAACACGAGACACCGGAAAAGAAACAATAAAAGAAGAATTAAGGTTCCAGCATGAATGCATGATGATGAATGATAGGTATGAACTCTAGAGTGGTTTATGAAGGGTGAAAATATATATAGTAGCAATAATTCCTCAATTAGAGCTTGTAGGGATTACGTTGTTAACCTACCATGTATGCATGTCAACTTACCTCCGATTGTAAGTTAGGGTTGAAAATTACTAATCTCAGCAGTTGGTCATGATCCAAAATGCTTGTATTATGAAAGTATTCGGGGACACGTGTCTAATGCTAGTGAGGTCCCTCGATTCGGAGCTATACCATTTAGTTACGACCTACCGAACAGCGACGCATGAGGGGGATGAACTAGGGCATACTCCAAATTGGTCAAAAAAATTTAATTGCAAATCTGGAAATTGTGTTTGAACCAGGTTGTACATAATTTCGCAAGGATTTCAAATATATAAAATTTTCCCAAATCGGAGTTACGAGCGAAAAGTTATCGTATTTTCAAATTTGTCCGATTAGGGCAAAACCCTAGTTTCCTTTTTCAGCAATATTTTTCTACGAGAACAAAAAGGGATGAAGTGCTAAATGGACCCGGGGAATTCTACCCAAAAACCTTGCACTCGGGCTAGCTGCCCGGCCCTTCACCGGAGCATCACCGGAGATGCTCCGGGTGGCCTAGGGAGCACGGCGGGCTCGGGAAGAGGCGGGGAAGGCAGCAGCGGCTCACCCTCAAAGCAATGCCCGAGCTCGGGGATGCTGCGGAGCTCGAGATGGAGCTCCTGGTGGCCGGCGGTGGTGAAGCTCCTTGGTCGTCGTCGGCAAGGGGCTTCGGGCCTGGATCCGGAAAATGGGAAGAAGGAGGAAGTTAGGGAGGAAGAGGGGGTGCTTGGGAGAGGGGAGGAGAGGCTGGAGGCTCACCGGAGGCAGAGGAATTCCTCGCCGGAGCCTCGGCCGGAGGTGAGGAAGACGGCGGCGCGCAGAGAAAAATTTGGGCACTACCGGAGATAAAGAGGAGAAAAGAGAGGAGAAAAAGAGGAGGAGGGATCCCGGCCCCCTTTTATAGGGTGGTCGGAGGGCTTGCCACAGTGGCGCCACCGCCCACCACCCCCAACAGGCGGCGGGGACGTGGCAACCATGTTCTGACAGGAGAGAGACTCGCCCGGAATTCACCCGGAATAGGTCCGGAGTCGGGCGACCCGGACATATAGCCCGGAGGTTCCGGACTGAACCTCCGGCCTTAACGAAACCTTCGGCTAAACCTCTCTGGACTCCCCCAGAAATTAGCCCGAAGGCCATCTGGAAATCCGGACAGCCCGGGTGTCCAACCCGGAGGTTCCGGGTTGAATCTCCGGCAGCCTCAAATCGCCACTCAACCCTCTCTGGACTCATCCGGAAAATAGCTCGGAATCCATCCGGAATCTGAGCGTCCCGGAGATTCCATCCAGAGGTTCCGAACCAAACCTCCGGTGCAATCAGACCGCACCCAGCCCTCTCTGGACTCCTCCGGAAAACAATCCGGAAACCACCCAGAATTCCGGGCAGCCCGAAGGTTTCATCTGGAGGTTCCGGACCAAGCCTCCGGATTGTGCAACATGAGCAAAACCATGTGCAAAAAGATTTGGATTTGTAGGAACATAATATCTTTAGGGTTTGTAGTTATTCAAATAAGTTGATTGGTGTTAATTTACTGAAATTAGTTACCGAGGATGAGATATGTACGTATTCTATAAAGTCTATTTCCTTCACATTCAAGTTTATGCAAGAGTTGATGCGGAGATGATGACATGAATGCGAGATGAAGTGCAAAGACCTAATCGTAGGGAAATGGGTACTACAAGACCTACCCCCCTTAAAAAGATCTTGACCCGAGATCTCTAACGGTCAGCAAACAAAGATGGAAACTCGGTTCTGAGCCAATCTTCACATTCCCAGGTAGTTTCATCATCAGTATGGTTACTCCATTGTACCTTGAAGAACTTGATGGCACGGTTCCGAGTCGTACGCTCGGTTTCATCGAGAATGCGCACCGGATGTTCCCGATAAGTGAGGTCTTCATGTAGTTCTTCTATCTCGGGGTTGATCTTCACTTCGGGGACATGATGGCAAGCTTTCAGCTGGGATACATGGAAGACATCGTGCAACTTGGACAGCGAGGGAGGCAGCTCCAATTGATATGCCACGGTCCCTCGTTTGGCTAGAATTCGGTATGGGCCAATATAGCGAGGGGCTAGCTTTCCCTTTATTCCAAAACGGTGGACACTTTTGAATGGAGTGACCTTGAGATACACGCTATCTCCAATCTGGAATGTAACTTCTCGGCGATGGGGATTGGCATAACTCTTTTGTCTCGATTGAGCTTCTCGAAGACGTTCTCGTATGAGGCGAACTTGAGCTTTTGCTTCCTTAATTGCATCCGGTCCGAAGAATTGTCTCTCGCCGGTCTCGGACCAGTTTAGAGGAGTCCTACATCTTCTTCCATAGAACACTTTGAACGGTGCCATACCAACGCTAGCTTGGTAACTATTATTGTAGGCAAACTCCGCATACGGCAAACACTTCTCCCAATTGGAACTGAAAGTGAGGGCACAAGACCTTAACATGTCCTCGAGAATTTGGTTTGTCCTCTCAACTTGACCTCTGGTTTGAGGATGGAATGCGGTGCTAAAAGATAGAGAGGTTCCCATAGTCTCATGCAAACACTTCCAAAACCGGTTGGTAAACTGCGTGCCCCGATCCGAAACAATCTTTGCGGGAACACCATGGAGGCAAATGATTCGAGCAATATACAATTCCGCTAATTGACTCATCTTATGTGTGGTCTTCACGGGGATGAAGTGAGCTACCTTAGAAAGGCGATCCACAATCACCCATATCGCATCATTGCACTTTGGAGATTTCGGTAAACCTACCACGAAATCCATGCCGATTTCTTCCATTTCCACTCGGGAATAGGGAGTGGTTGTAACATGCCCGCTGGCCTTTGATGCTCGGCCTTCACACGGTGACACACGTCGCATTCGGCAACAAAACGAGCGATTTCCCGTTTCATTCGGGTCCACCAAAATCGGCGGTGAATGTCTTGGTACATTTTTGTGCTACCGGGATGGATGGACAGCAGGGAGTTATGAGCTTCATGGAGGATTAAATCCTTTAGTTGCTGGTCCTTGGGCACCACGAGTCGCTTCCCGAACCAAAGAACTCCGTTCTCATCTTCGGTGAAACAAGTAGTGGTACCATTCTTCACTCTCTCCCTTATCTTTTGCATGCTAACATTTTGAGCTTGTGCAGCCTTGATTGGTCTTCTAAGGATGGTTTCACCTCAAGGAAGGTGAGGGAACCTTGCTCAACCATCTCAAGATTGAGCCACTGAAATTCCACATGAAGTGGTGGTTGATGCTCAAGAATTGTGGCATTGTTGCAATAGGCTTTCTGGCTAAGTGTGTCGACGACAACGTTGGCCTTGCCGGGGGTGTAATTTAAACCCAAATCATAATCCTTAATGAGCTCAAGCCATCTCCGTTGACGAAGGTTCAAATCAGGTTGAGTAAAGAGGTACTTTAAGCTCTTATGGTCGGAATAGATTTCGTAATGACTACCGATGAGGTAATGCCGCCAAATCTTGAGAGCGTGCAGCACGACTGCTAGCTCCAAGTCATGAGTGGGATAATTGGTCTCATGAGGATGCAATTGACGGGAAGCATAAGCTACCACGCGACCTCCTTGCATGAGGACACAACCTAACCCATTCCGAGAAGCATCACAATAAACTTCGAAATTATTGTGGATATCCGAGAGGATAAGCACAGGGGCTGAGGTTAACTTCTTTTTGAGCTCCTAGAAACTCCATTCACACTTGTCGGACCACACAAACTTATTATCCTTCTTCAACAACTCCGTCATTGGCTTTGCTATGGAAGAGAAACCTTCGATGAGTCGACGGTAATAACCCGCCAATCCTAGAAAGCTGCGGATTTGGGTAACCGACTTGGGTTGCTTCCACTCTTGAACAGCTTTCACCTTACTCGGGTCCACAGCGACACCCTCCGCTGAAAGCACATGGCCCAAAAACTCCATCTGATGCTTCCAAAATTTGCACTTTGAGAATTTTGCATAAAGACGATGCTCACGGAGCTTGCCGAGCACCTTTCTCAAGTGGTCTCCATGCTCTTGATCAGATTTAGAGTAGATGAGGATGTCATTAATAAAAATGACTACAAACTGGTCAAGATACTCCATGAATACTGAATTCATAAGTTGCATGAAGGTGGAAGGGGCATTGGTCAAACCGAATGACATCACGGTGTATTCGTATGACCCATAGCGAGTGGTAAAGGCTGTTTTTGGAATGTCTTCAGATCTGATTTTTATTTGGTGGTAACCCAACCTGAGATCAATCTTGGAGAAAACACTTGCTCCGGCTAATTGGTCAAATAGGTCATCGATTCGGGGAAGAGGATACTTATTCTTCACCGTAAACTCATTTAACGGACGATAATCAACTACCATTCGCAAGCTAGAGTCCTTCTTCTTCACAAACATCGCAGGACAACCCCATGGCGAGGAACTCGGTCTAATGAAGCCCTTGTCCTCAAGCTCCTTGAGTTGCTTCATCATCTCCAACAACTGATTCGGGGGTATCCGATACGGACGCTTCGAAATAGGGGCAGTCCCGGGTGGAAGATCGATAACGAACTCCACCGCACGGTCAGGAGGCATACCAGGCAATTCCTCAGGGAAAACATCTGGGTACTCACATACCATGGGGACAAGCTCAAATCCCTGGGCTTGGGTGCCGCTCATGGCGAAAAGATGCCCTGACAAAGGCGGTGACACAAACTTCACTTCTTTGCCGGAGTTGGCGACAAGGGAGACGGACCTTTCGGCACAATCTATTTTTGCCTTGTGTTGGACCAACCAATTCATGCCCAAGATAACATCTAAACCCTCTGATCCAAGAACCACCATATTGGCTAGAAATAATTCTCCACCAATTTCTATCTTAACACCCTCGCAAACGAGCTCGGTCCTCAACTCCGAGCCGGGTGTTGCAATAATGAGGGGATGATGCAATGCTGATGATGGAACATGGTTATCATGTGCAAACTTGCTGGATATAAAGGAATGGGATGCCCCGGAATTGAAAAGAACAGTGGCGGGAGTTGAGTTAACTGAAAGCGTATCCACACCACCTCCGATGCATCCTTCGCCTCTTCGGCTGTGACGTGGTTCACCCTACCACGGCCGGCTGCTTGAGGCTTGTTGGGGACTGGTCCCCTAACTTGAGGACCTCCACTAGCTTGTCCTTGCTGCACTTTGGGGGGCAAAGGCGATCCTGAACGCAGATGAGAGCAATTGTTTGTGTAGTGCCCCATATTCCCACAGTTATAACACCGAACCTTACTCAGATCAGGTAAAGACCGCGGCTGTCCTCCCTGGGGACGGGGCTGATGCCCTAGCTGCTGAGGACGGGGGACATAACCTTGCGGCCTCTAAGGAGACGATCCCGAACCATCCGACCAAACCGTCCCAGACCGTCCAAACCGACCATCCCGAACCATCCAAACAGAACGTCCCGAACCTTCCAAACGGTCCGTCCGGAAGTAGGTCCCGATCTCCATTAGAAGTCCTGAACCATCCGACCAAACCGTCCAACCTGACCGTCCCAGACAGTCTCGAACCATCCACACTGTCCGTCCAGAAGAAGGTCCGGATCTCCACTAGAAGTCCTGAACCATCCAACCCAACCGTCCTGGACTGTCCCGAACCCTCCAAACGGTCCGTCCGGAGAAGGTCCGAGTCTCCTCTAGATGTCCCGAACCAACCGACCAAACCGTCCAACTAGACTCTTCCACACCCTTCAAACGGACCGTCCAACCCTACCGTCCTGAACCGTCAAAATGGACCGTCCCGAACCCTCCAACCGGACCGTCCGGAAGAGCATCCGGATCTGCTCTAGAACTCCCGAACCATCCGACCAAACCGTCGAACCCGACCGTCCCGGACCGTCCAAACGGACCGTTTCGAACCCTCTAAACGGACCATCCGGAAGAAGGTCTGGATCTCCTCTAGAAAGTCCCGACCCATCCGACCGAACTGTCTAATAGGACTGTACCGCACCATCTGAGTGGACTGTCAAAACGGACCGTCCCGCACCCTCCAAACGGTCCGTCCGGAAGAAGCTCCGGATAGGGTCTCCTGAAGAAGTCCCAAACCATCCGATCATCATCCAACCCGACCGTCCCGGACAGTCCAAACGGACCGTTCGGGACCAGCCAAATTGATGCACACGGGGGTGCCCGATCTTCCGTCAGGAAGGGATAATCACGATTGTGGAGAACTCGACGTTGACGATCCGGCTTCCAACCAGAACTGATCCGAACCCTGCGATCGCTACACCACGGCTCCGTTGGTTATCAACCACGTGCGCACGCGGTTGACCTCGCCAAGAAGGCTTATCCCTGCATGCGAATCGAGAACACAAGCAAGAACACAGTAGCAGCATCTCACAAACGAGATGATTGTTTGATTACTCGAAGTGGGGTTCTACAAACTGATGAAATCAGCGAGACTGCGATGGCAGAATAATTCTAAGCAAAACCCACCCTAAACAATGACGGCTAAAGAGTATTTATACCTAGGGTTTCTGAGAGCCTCACCCTAAACCTGGGTTTAAAACCCGAAACGAAAACAAGGCCCGAAGTGGCCCAAAACGGTGTCGCAGCACCTGACAACTTATTCTGATAATTCCAACGTCTCTGTAATTATTCATGATGTGGCATTAGATCCATTGGAAAGGTGTCATTGTTATCTTTCCAACGCATATAAGAACTCTTCAATCGGACTCCGTATGAGAAAGTTATGCCCCATTTATGTAGGTGTTGTCTGCTGAAAACCGAACCGAATTCGGAGTTGAAGTGGAGTCCGACTTGACTTGGGGTGGCGCCTCATCCTCTTGTGGCTGGTCCAGTGGTGCTTCTCCCATGTTCCTAAGAATCAAAATATCACCATTAAGTAGCATCCCATCCTTAGCCACATAATTATGGATAGCAAGAAACGAACGCACCTCATGATTAAGCCGTCGGGCACGGGAACGGGTGATTGGTCCTTGGATGATAGCGTGAGAGATGTCCTCATCATCCTCCCCCTCTTGAATTGGAGTCATCCTCGACTCAAACTCATCTTCTTCTCCCAAGTAAGGCTTCAAATCTGAAACGTTAAAAGTGGGACTAACCCCAAAACCTGCAGGCAACTCAAGCTTGTATGCATTATCGTTAATCTTCCTAACTATCTTAAAAGGACCATCAGCTCGAGGCATCAATTTGGATTTTCTTAGTTCTGGAAATCTATCCTTCCTCAAGTGTAACCAAACAAGATCACCTGGTTCAAAGGATAAATGGCGCCTACCCTGACTACCAGCAAGTTTATACTTTTCGGTCATCTTTTCAATGTTCTCTTTAGTTGTTGCATGGATTTTCAGAATAAAATCAGCACGTGTTTTAGCATCCAAATACACATGTTCAGAAGTAGGCAATGGCAAAAGATCAATGGGTGCACGTGGATTAAACCCATACACTACCTGAAAAGGGCTCACCTTGGTGTAGAATGTACCGATCGATTATATGCAAACTCCACATGAGGTAAACAATCTTCCCACATCTTTAAATTTGTCTTCAAAACAGCCCGCAACATTGTGGATAAGGTATGATTAACAACCTCTGTTTGTCCATCGGTTTGTGGGTGGCATGTAGTAGAAAATAGCAACTTAGTCCCCAACTTGCTCCATAAGCTTCTCCAAAAGTGGCTCAAGAACTTCACATCTCGATTGGAAACAATGATGTTGGGAATTCCATGTAGGCGAATGATTTCCCTGAAAAATAAATCAGCAATATTGGTAGCATCATCGCTCTTATGACAGGGTATAAAATGTGCCATTTTAGAAAATCAATCCACCACCACAAATATACTATCCCTCCCGCGCTTTGTCCTAGGTAATCCTAAGACAAAATCCATCGATATATCCTCCCAAGGAACACTAGGAATAGGAAGGGGCATATAAAGACCATAGGGGTTTAAGCGTGACTTAGCTTTGTTGCATGTAGTGCAGCGTGAAACATAGCGCTCGACATCCCTCCGCATCTTTGGCCAAAAGAAGTGTGTGGACAGCACGTCTTTTGTTTTCTTCACTTCAAAGTGTCCCATCAAACCACCTCCACGAACGTCCTGTAAGAACAAAAGGCGAATGGAGCTAGCTGGGATGCATAGCTTGTTAGCACGATATAATAATCCTTCATTCAACACATACTTATTCCATGTTCGACCCTCTCTACAGTTTTCAAAAGCATCTTTAAAGTTCAAATCAGTGGTGTATAACTCTTTTATTGTCTCTAGGCCAAAAATTTTATGATCAAGTTGAGATAACATAGTAAATCGCCTAGATAAAGCATCAGCAATGACATTGTCTTTACCCCGTTTGTGCTTAAAAAAATATGGGAATGACTCTAAAACTCGACCCATTTTGCATGTCGTTTATTTAATTTTTCTTGACTTCTAATATGTTTCAAGGATTCATGATCAGAATGAATGACAAACTCCTTAGGCCAAAGATAATGTTGCCAAGTTTCTAACACCCGAACTAAAGCATATAACTCTTTATCATAAGTAGAGTAGTTTAAAGTTGGCCCATTCAATTTCTCACTAAAATAAGCAACGGGTTTACCTTCTTGTAGCAACACTCCTCCTATCCCAATACCACTGGCATCACATTCAAGCTCAAAAGTCTTACCAAAGTCGGGAGTTGGAGTAGAGGGGCATGTGTAAGCTTCTCCTTAAGCATGTTAAAAGCTTGTTCTGTGCTGGACCCCATTGGAAGGAAACTCCTTCTTTGTTAACTCGTTCAATGGGGCAGCGATTGGTGCTAAAATTCTTCACAAACCACCGGTAGAATCCTGCAAGTCCATGAAAGTTCTCACCTGTGTGGACAGTTTGAGGGGTCGGTTCCAGCTCTTGATGGCTTCAATTTTTGCTTCATCCACCTCAATACCCTGGGAGTGACAACATAGCCAAGAAAAGAGACACGGTTCGTGCAAAAAGGCACACTTCTCAAAGATTACCAAAACAAACGTGCGTCCTCAATGCATTAAAAACAGCACGCAATGGTTCAAGTGTCACCTAGACTTGATATATATCAAGATATCATCAAAGTAGACCACCACAAATTTTCCAATAAATACTCTTAAAACTTCATTCATGGACGCATGAAAGTGCTAGGTGCATAGTTAATCCAAAAGCATGACTAACCATCATATAAACCAAACTTAGTTTTAAAAGCTGTTTTCCATTCATCCCCCAATTTATTCTAATTTGGTGGTACCCATACGCAAGTCGATCTTTGTGAAAATGATAGAACCACTCAACTCATCAAGCATGTCGTCTAACCTAGGAATAGGATGACGATACCTTATCGTAATGTTGTTAATGGCTCTACAATCACACACATACGCCAACTACCATCTTTCTTAGGAACTAAAGAACAGGAACAGCACATGGGCTAAGGTTCTCACGCACATACCCACGGTCCAGAAGGTCTTGGACTTGGCACTGAATTTCTTTAGTCTCCTCCGGATTTGTTCTATATGCAGCACGGTTTGGCAATGTTGCTCCTGGGATTAAGTTGATTTGATGCTCATACCTCGAATAGGTGGTCAGCCCCGGGGTATCTCCGCTGGAAACACATCTTTATACTCCTGCAAAGGTTAGTGACAGCAGGAGGCAAAGAACTAGAAGTATCATCAAATGAAAACAATGCTTCCTTGCATATCCAAGCATAGAAAGGAGAATCAAGCTCATTATATCAATAAGATCAGATTTGGTAGCAAGTGAGGAAAACGGTGTTAGCAACTTGCTGATTTTCAGATTGCAGTGCACTCTCCTTCTTGCTATTTTCAGCACCCTCTTTCTCACATTGCATAATTTCAGTGGGTGTCATAGGAAGTAAAGTAATTTTCTTTCCCTTATGCATAATGTGTATTTATTACTTCGACCATGATGGGTGGCATCGGTGTAAATTCCCATGGACGTCCTAATAAAAGTGAGCATGCCTGCATAGGTACCACATCGAAATCAGCAAAGTCATGGTATGTACCAATGAAAAAGTGCACTCTCGTAGATTGTGGTACCTTAACCTTACCGCTATTGTTGAACCACTGAATATGGTATGGATGAGGATGTGGACGTGTGTCAACCAAGTTTGTTGACCAAGACGATGCGAACGCGGCGATCCTTGACAATGAGGTACATTTGAACAAGTTATGTCGTTGTAGTGTCTCCGCTTGTTCCACTTGAGTGCTCAACATGCGTTGTACAATTAAGGCCTGATATTTCTCTGTGGCGGCAGTGCCTAGAATCTCCTCGCCATCACTTCCCGTCTCATCGTCAACGTGCATGGTTAGCTCCAATGGCAGAATCATCCTCACATCAGTAGCACTAACATACCCACCGTCCTCTGTAGCAAGGGAATGTCCGTCGCGGGCTTGGACAGTCCCCTCATAAGTGCCTTCCCTTTGCAGTTATGGCAGATAGTCCCGGGGGAGCGGCCTTGTGCGAAGCAACCGATGAAGATGCTCTTTACCGGGGGCAGGGGAACCTGCTGATTTACTCTTCTCCTCTGGTGCTATTGTGACGATGCCGGTGCTGCTAAACGCGCCCTAGACATGTAGGGGGCAGCAGACCGTGCAGGAGGAGGTGGAGGTGGAGCGGACTTGACGTTCCAGCATCGATCTTGTGTCGCCGAAGTTGCTCTTTGGCTTTTGCTGCCTTCCATGCAATTCTTTTTCTGCCACATAGCAAGCTGGAACAATCTATTGAGAGAGTTATAATCCGTATAGTCAACTATGTCTTGTATCTCACGCCTTAATCCCCCAAAGAATCTTAACCATTTTATCCTCGTCATCCTCAACTACTTCACAACGCAACATTCCTTTTTGTAGCTCTTGGTAGTACTCCTCAACAGATCTATTTCCTTGGTTTAAGCGTTGCAATTTTTTGCGCATTTCACGTTTATAGGTGGGAGGAACAAATCTACTACGCATAGCTCTCTTTAACCTAGGCCATGTATCCGGTGCTAACCAACTTTTACTAATTCATTCCACCAAATGATAGCAAAATCAGTGAACTCATTAGTGGCTTGTCTAACTCTATGAATTTCTGGAACTAGATGGGAATTGAATTTTTGTTCTACTGTCATCTCCCAATCCAAATAAACTTCAGCATCATAGGAACCAGAAAAGATGGTTGTAGTGACCCTATTCTCAAGACACGAGGTCAGTGTGAATTATGGCGAACACAACGATTTCTCTCACTTGCATGCTTTAGACTGGTCAAATTGGCTCAACTCGAAAACCCTAGAAGACATGACCTGGATCGGCGTACTCCACCAGAATGTGACTAACAATTTTCTTAAGCTCTCTCTCTCTCTATATATATATATATATGTCTGAGAAACTTCACCCAAGACCCTCGAGCCAACGAAGACAAGGTGCACAATTAACCTTAACCCTCCTCCCTTTTTGAGCAAAGTCGAAAACGAACAAATTGTATGAACCCTCTTTCTCCTTAAACAATTACAAAAAAATCATGACTAAGAGAGTCTCGCTTCTCCAAAGGATTATGAAACTCCATATTTGTAGTTAATTGTTTTGACCAACTCCAAGAAAGAATGACCTTCGCAAAGATGGTAGAAATAAAACATGGACATTTGCAGCTCGATTTTATCTTGGGACT
Source organism: Stipa capillata (assembly GCA_019208055.1). Taxonomy (NCBI): domain Eukaryota; kingdom Viridiplantae; phylum Streptophyta; class Magnoliopsida; order Poales; family Poaceae; genus Stipa; species Stipa capillata. The sequence continues at coordinate 149,799 of JAGXJF010003375.1, forward strand.
AAACTAGGTATCACGTTTAACCCATAAAAGTTTCCAGACTAGGTTTAGGGCTTTAGTATTAGTCTACAGCAGCTAAGAGCAAAATAAGAGAAAAAGAAACGAACACCTGCCCGTGGGACCCCCCTGCAGGTCCTGCTCCCCACGCGGCACAGCATCTCCACCGGCCATCTTTTCTTTCCCCAATTCCTTCCCTCCCCACCCGTAGTCCCTTTCTTCCCCATTATTTCTTCCTCCTGCGCATCCCTTCCCCTCTCTTTTTCTTCAGCACCAACAAAGCCACCGTCACCTTCTCTCCTCCAAATCTTGCCTCAAGGTGAAGATCCAACTCCTGCATGTCATACCCCTAAATTCCCCACCTCCTGAGCATCCAATCCATCCAAGAATCGTAAACATGCAAGAACATTTGGGCATTTTGCCATTGGTGAGTCCAACCCCATTTTCTTCACCTCCAGCACGCAGCAGCAAGCCATCCCTTCTTCCTCCCCGCGCGCTGCCTCCGCGCCGCCCCCGAGCAGGCCTCCACGCCGCCGGCCAACCCTTCTCAAGCGCCGCCGCGGCTGCCGCTTGCCCCGGCCGCCCAGGCCCCAAGCGCCGCCGCCCTCTTAACCCTAGGGCCCGGGCTCGCCGCTCGCCGAGGCCCCGGGCCCAGTCGCCGCCCCGTCCGAGCTCTACTCCGAGCCGGCCCCTCCCCAGCTGCGCCGCCGGCTGCTTTCCCCGCCGTGCCTCCATGCGCCGCCAACCCCGGGCCGCGTCCGTCGCTCCCCCACCGGCCCGCTTCTCCCGTGCCGTGCTACTTCACCCACCCGCCGAGCCGCCCCTGCCCATGGACCTCTCGCCGCCAGGGTGAGCACACCCGCTCCACCATTCTTCCTTCCTTTTCTTTTTATCCATTGTTATTTCTTGTGAGGCATTCGGTTAAGACATGCCTACCACTGTAATTAATGAAACTAATGCATCACATATGATTACTTGAGCAGCAATTTTGATTGCAAATGTAGTCCTTTTGGCACATCCCTAATAGCAGTGATCGTGCCTTAGCAAATGCCGCGGATGAACGAAATGTTCGAAGCAAGGTTTGGTTAATCGGCAGTTAGGCTCAATAAAGAGCAACGACTAAGTGTTCTGACAGTTCGCTCGCGCGTTCATTGTCGTAGAGATGTCCAGGGAAACCGACCAATTAATGTTTAACTTATAAGTAACACATTGATGTGCTGACCAAATGGTACCGATGGCTAGTTTTATTTAGCAACAATGGCGCCTGTTAGTGACGATTCCACATGCCCTAGGTTCTCCGGATAATTCATGCTCACATAAGGGGGATCCCTGTTTAGCTTAGCTAATGCTTCAGGAAGTATAAACCTGTGAATATATGCATCCATCACCAGTCAGAATTATTATCGTAGGGGCCGAATACTAATTAGAGAAAGGATTCAATTGAAACGTGCAGATCATTGGCTGCTAGTGTAAGTAACCATTAGACGACACATCTGATGCGCTGACATCTTGTTGATCGCTCGAGTTAATGACCCCCAGTCAATTTTGCGTCAAAAATAACGTTAGGCTCTCATAATAGTTAATAACCGATTCATAAGTTAATGGATCCGACATCTTTTAGAATCAGCGAATAAGGCTAAACCATCCGTTCGACTCAAGCCGCGAGTTCACGGTTAAGACCACTAGTTATTAGTTAATTCGTATGATGCTCGGGTGAATGCTAGATGTTATTATAATCCAGTGCACTAACTAACTTAGTGGTTGTCACAACCGGTTGATTTTAAAAAGGTCAACTCAACGGTACCCTTACGTATACCTGTTTATGACTCGTTTACAACTGACAACGTCCCTTAGTGCTAGACACAGGTAAGGAAATAATATTAGTCTTCACATCTATATTTAGTTTAAATGGATCCGTAGGCTAGCAAGATATACTCACAAGAATAATCCCATACACTAGATGCTATTGAGTTTAGATGAAAGGAAAGGAGTACCTAGTTCCATGACATATGGAATTAGGTAACAAACTTTGGATTAACTAGGAAACCTAATACCTGTAAAGATGACCAGACGAAACTTGTTGTTCTCAGATGACGAGTTAATAGTGAGAATAAGATATACCCTACCTTGTTCTTTACTAAGAAGAAGACAGGAAATGTTAAATATGATTAAACTTGTAGAACGTAAGCGACCTCCAAAAATATGAACCTAGAGAATCTAGCTTAGCAGTCAATTTAAATAGTTAGTGTCACAATTCGCCTAACGGCCAGAAAGTAACTGCGACCCCATGTTCTCACCTACGACAACGAATCGATTAACTGAGCCCTAACCCTAATTATAGATTTAAAGTCTTTCTCCTTAGTTGCATATCGTATCCCATGCATGCATCCATATTATAGGTTCATCCATTGCCAAAGTTATAACACCCGCTAAAACTAACCCCAAACCACCCAGCTAATTGTGAAATTAGTTCAATTCTTTTCTTTACTGAGAAACATACAAAAAGGATATATTCTAGAGAATCTAGCTTAACAGCTAAAGCAAAATATTTAGTATCACAATTCACCTAAACTCGGTAGGAAGCATATCATCAATGCATCATGCCTTCTCGCTTTTATTCATTGTTCTTTCCTTCGCTTTTCCAGTTCGGGTGTTTTGGCGTTCTACCGATTGTTTCGGCACTTCGATAAACTCTACTCCCAGGCAAGCTCCATTGCTTGTTGATTAATCATTACATTGTGTGTTAATCTTGTTTGGCATACTTAACTGGATTGACTTGGTGCTTGCGTGAATGCTTACTTAATCTGTGCTTGATGTCGTACTAGTAGGTGTAGGTCTTATTGCGATGCAGCAGCTATGGCTGAGAATTAAACTGGTTGCCCTTTCAACTTGAACTTGTTAAGTGAGATGTGAGAGCCGAGGGCGTGCACAATGGGTACGGTTGGTGTTAATTGCTGAGTGATGGCGACCCAGGAGTACGTAGAGTTTTGTCGTCACACCAACCCTATCTTCAGCGTGTCATGTCCCTGTCACCACGGGAACGTTAGCGGGAAACCACCACTGAGGCATACTTGGGGTAGTCTCCATGCCCCTTGGAGGCTCGCTCCCTCCTTGCGGTTATGCACTCACTATACCTGCAGTGGTCGTGTTGCCGTAACCGGTCCGAGAGAATTGATTAAAATTGTTATTGTGATGGACATGTGATTTAATTGGGGTGTGGGCTGCCCCCAGGCATAGTTGAGGTAAGTCTCCATGCCCCTTGGAGGCTTGCTACCTCCAAGCGGTTATGCACTCACTATACCTGCAGTGGTCAAGTTCCCCGGAGGAATTGGAAATGGTGACATTCATATTACTGTGTTCGTGTGTGGGTGCTTGTAAGTTTGCTATTATTTTCCTGTTGTTATTAATTTGTCGCTAATGTTCGTTGAATCTGAAATTAAAATGAGGTAGCTCATGTTCATTTTTATCCCTTGTATGTAACTTAAACTTGATAAGTCAAACCGGGTTAATACCATGTTTTAATTAATTGGTGAGCAATGTCTTGCGAGTACGGTGGTTGTACTCACCTAGGTTTATCCTAGGCAGTATGTGGAGCATCCCTGGAGTTGACATTTCGCTGCTTCGGTTTACCTCTTTCGGCTTCGACTTCCTTGGGATGGTTGTGGGCTATTTGAGGTGGTCCCCCACCATCTCGGGCATTTTCTGTTTTTCTTCCGCTGCTACTTGTAATAATGTATGTTGTGATCGACTTCCGAGTCGCTATGTGTATATATATGTATTCCATAAGTCTTCCTCTAGTAGAGTTTGTGCTGTGGTAGTCCAAGTTGTTACTTGTGGTTGTCCATGTACAATGCGTGTATGTGATGAAGTATGTGGGCAACTGTGCAGCGGTATTACTGCGTGCTAGGATTGCGTTTCGTGATGGCAGAGGTGAGCGAACCACTAGTCCTGTGTAACTTTGGTTGAGTCGATCCAGGGGTATTTATACCTAGGGTTTCTGAGAGTCTCACCCTAAACCTGGGCTTAAACCCGAAACGAAAACAAGGCCCGAAGTGGCCCAAAACGGTGTCACAGCACCTGACAACTTATTCTGATAATTCCAACGTCTCTGTAATTATTCATGACGTGTATTAGATCCATTGGAAGGGTGTCGTTGTTATCTTTCCACGCATATAAGACTCTTCAATCGGACTCCGTATGAGAAAGTTATGCCCCATTATGTAGGTGTTGTCTGCTGAAAACCGAACCGAATTCGGAGTTGAAGTGGAGTCCGACTGACTTGGGGTGGCGCCTCATCCTCTTGTGGCTGTCCAGTGGTGCTTCTCCCTTGTTCCTAAGAATCAAATATCACCATTAAGTAGCATCCCATCCTTAGCCACATAATTATGGATAGCAAGAAACGAACGCACCTCATGATTAAGCCGTCGGGCACGGGAACGGTGATTGGTCCTTGGATGATAGCGTGGGTGATGTCCTCATCACAAGTGGTCCGTCCGGAAGAAGGCCCGGATCTCCTCTAGATGTCCCGAACAATCCGACCAAACCGTCCAAGAGGAGCGTCCCGCCACCATCCCAACGGACCGTCCCGAACCCTTCCACCGGTCCGTACGGAAGCAGGTCCGGATCTCCTCTAGAAGTCCCAAACCATCCGACCAAACCGTCCAATCCGACTGTCCCGGACAGTCCAAACGAACCGTCCTGATGTCCCTCTAGAAGTTCTGAACCATCTGACCAAACCTTCCAAACCAACCGTCCCGGATCGTCCAAATCGATCGTTTAGACCGTCCAAACAGACCGTCCGGAGAACGTCCAGATCTCCTCTAGAAGTCCCGAACCATCTGGCCAAACCGTCCAACCCGACCGTCCCGAACCATCCAAAGCGACCGTCCGAACCCTCCAAACGGAACGGACCGAACCGTCCAAACGGTCCGTCTGGAAGAAGGTCCCAATCTCCTCTAGAAGTCCTGACCATCCGACCAAACCGTCCAACCTGACGTCCCAGACAGTCCCGAACCATCCACACTGTCCGTCCGGAAGAAGGTCCGGATCTCCACTAGAAGTCCTGAACCATCCGACCAAAACCATCCAACCCAACCGTCCCGGACTGTCCCGAACCCTCCAAACGGTCCGTCCGGAAGAAAGTCCGGATCTCCTCTAGATATCCCGAACCAACCGACCAAACCGTCCAACTAGACTCTTCCGCACCTTCAAACGGACCGTCCAACCCTACCGTCCCGAACCGTCAAAACGGACCGTCCCGAACCCTCCAACCGACCGCCCAGAAAGAACGTCCGGATCTGCTCTAGAACTCCCGAACCATCCGACCAGACCGTCTAACCCGACCGTCCCGGACCGTCCAAACGGATCGTTTCAAACCTCCAAACGGACCATCCGGAAGAAGGTCCGGATCTCCTCTAGAAATTGCCGACCCATCCGATCAAACTGTCTAATAGGACTGTTCCGCACCATCCGAGCGGACTGTCCAAACGGACCTTCCCGAACCCTCCAAACAGTCCGTCCGGAAGAAGGTCCGGATAGGGTCTCCTGAAGAAGTCCCAAACCATCCGATCATCGTCCAACCGACCGTCCTGGACCGTCCAAACCGGACCGTCCTGGACCATCCAAACGGTCCGTCTGGAAGAAGGCCCAGATATCTCCTCTAGAAGTCCCGAACAATCCGACCAAAACCGTCCAAGAGGAGCGCTCTGCACCATCCGAACGGACCGTCCAAACGGACCGTCCCGAACCCTTCAACCGGTCCGTACGGAAGAAGGTCCGGATCTCCTTAGAAGTCATGAACCATCCGACCAAACCATCCAATCCGACTGTCCCGGACAGTCCAAACGGACCGTCCTGATGTCCCCTCTAGAAGTCCCAAACCATCCGACCAAACCAACCTACCCGACTGTCCCAGGACAGTCCAAACAGACCTTTCTGAACCATTCAATCGGTCCGTCTGGAAGAACATCCAGATGTCCTCCAGAAGTCCCGAACCATTCGACAAGCCGACCTACCCGACTGTCCTGGACAGTCCAAACTGACCTTTTCGAACCATCCAAACGGAACGTCCCGAACCCTCCAAACGATCTGTCCAAAAGAAGGTCCGGATCTCCTCTAGATGTCCTGAACCAACCGACCAAACCGTCCAACCCGACCGTCCCGGACTGTCCAAACGGACCGTTTTGGACCGTCCAAATGGTCGGTCTCGAAGATGTTCAGGATCTCCTCTAGAAGTCCCGAACCATCCGACCAGACCGTCCAACCCTACCGTCCCGGACCATCCAAACCGACCGTCCCGAACCCTCCAAACAGAACGTCCCGAAACTTCCAAACGATCCATCCGGAAGAAGGTCCAATCTCCTCTAGAAGTCCCGAACCATCCGACCAGGCCGACCAACCCGACGTCCCGAACACTCCACACGGTCTGTCCGGAAGAAGGTCTGTATCGCCTCTAGAAGTCCCAACCATCCGACCAAACCATCCATCAGGACCGCTCCGCACCATCTGAACGGACCGTTCGAAGCCTCCAAACAGTCCGTCCGGAAAAAGGTCCAGATCTGCTCTAGAAGTCCCGAACCATCTGACCAAACCGACCGTCCTGAGCCCTCCAAACGGAACATCCCGAACCTTCCACACAATCCATCCAGAAGAAGGTCCCATTCTCCCTAGAAGTCCCGAACCATCCAAACAAGTCGACCAACCCGACCGTCCCGAATCCTCCACATGGTCTGTCCGAAAGAAGGTCTGGATCTCCTATAGAAGTCCCGAACCATCCGACCAAACTGTCCAACAGGACCGCTCCGCATCATCCGAACGGACCATTCCAAACCCACCAAACGGTCCCTCCAGAGAAGGTCCGGATCTGCTACACAACTCCCGAACCATCCGACCAAACCCTCCAAACGGTCTATCCTGACTGTCCCAGATAGTCCAAACGGACCGTCCGAGACATCCAAACGGTCCGTCCGGAAGAACGTCCTGATGTCTTCTAGTAGACCCGAACCATCCGAAGAAACCGAGCTACCCGACAGTCCTGGATAGTTCAAACAGACCTTTCTGAACCATCCAAACAGAACGTCCCGAACCATCCAAACGGTCCATCGGAAGAAGGTCCGGAACTCCTATAGAAGTCCTAAACCATCCAACCAAACCGTCCAACCCGACCGTCCCAGACCGTCCAAACCGACCGTCCCGAACCCTCCAAACTGAACATCCTGAACCTTCCAAACGGTCCGTCCGGAAGAAGGTCCGATCTCCTCTAGATGTCCCGAACCATCCGACCAAACCATCCAATCTGACCGTCCCGGACCGTCCCAAACTGTCCCACACGGTCCGTCCAGAAGGTCCGGATCTCCTCTAGAAGTACCGAACCATCCGATCAAACTATCCAACAGGAGCGTTCCGCAACATCCGTACGGACCATCCCGAACCCTCCAAACGGTCCTTCCGGAAGAAGGTCCGGATCTCCTCTAGAAGTCCCGAACCATCTGACCAAACCGACCAACCAGACTGTCCCGGACAATTTAAACGGACCGTCCCGAACCCTTCGAACGGTCCGCCCTAAGGAAGGTCCTGATGTCCTCTAGAAGTCCCAAACCATCTGTCCAAAACCATCCTACCCGACTGTCCCGGACAGTCCAAATGGACCTTTCGGACCATCCAAACGGAACGTCCCGAACCCTCCAAACGGTCCATCCCGAAACCCTCCAACCGTCCGTCCGGAAGAAGGTCCGGATCTCCTCTAGAAGTCCCGAACCCTCCAAACGGTTCGTCCCGAACCCTCCAACCGGTCCGTCCGGAAGAAGGTCCGGATCTCCTCTAGAAGTCCCGAACCATCCGACCAAACCGTCCCGGACCGTCCAAACTGACCATCCCGAACCATCTAAACAGAACGTCTCGTACCTTCCAAACGGTCCGTCTGGACGTAGGTCCCGATCTCCTCTAGAAGTCCCCAACCATCCGACCAAGCCGACCAACCCGACCGTCCCCGACGTCCCGAACCGTCCACACGGTCCGTCCGGAAGAAGGTCCGGATCTCCTCCAGAAGTCCCGAACCATCCGACCAAACCATCCAACAGGAGCATTCCGCACCATCTGAACGGACCGTCCAAACGGACCGTCCCGAACCCTCCAAACCGGTCCATCTGGAAGAAGGTCCGGATCTCCTCTAGAAGTCCCGAACCATCCGACCAAACCGTCCAATCCGACTATCCTGGATAGTCCAAACGGACCGTCTCGAACCATCCGAACGGTCCATCCGGAAGAACGTCCTGATGTCCTCTAGAAGTCCCGAACCATTCGACCAAAACCGTCCAACAGGAGCGTTCCGCACCATCGAACGGATCGTCCCGAACCCTCCAACCAGTCCGTCCGGAAGACGGTCCGGATCTCCTCTAGAAGTCACAAACCATCCGACCAAACCGTCCAATCGACAGTCCTGGACAGTCCTAACAAACCATCCCAAACCATCCAAACGGTCCATCCGGAAGATCGTCGTGATGTCCTCTAGATGTCCCGAACCATCCGACCAAATAAACCTACCCGATTGTCCCGGACAGTCCAAACGGACCTTTCCGAACCATCCAAACGGAACATGCCAAACCCTCCAAATGGTCTGATGAGGACATGACCTCCATGGATACACCTGCAACCACCTCTACTTCGACTACTTCAACTACGTCCATTATGGAAGCTACAAGAATAGGAGATTGGTGAGGACCTTCAAGAACATGCGAGGATTTGAGTTCAAACTCTCGGGAGGAGAAGAATTGAAGTTCTTGGGACTAACCATTCTCTACATGAAGTGGTGCTGTATAAGGAATTCTCCCACGTCACTTTTGGTCCAAGGAGAGCTAGAGAGCAAGTCCAGAGAGCAAGTCCCACAAGTTCTGGACTCTAATTCGGATTGCTGAGACAGCCCTGACTTAAACGTCTTTATCTCGGGCATACGAACTCCGATTTAGGTGATCTTGGACTCTTTGGAAAGCTTATCTCATGCTCTTTCAAACCTGTCCAACCACAACTCCAGATTCCTCACGAGCATGCTGCAATTGCCAAAACATTTGGGACTATTTCTGAAAAACAGACCACCTCATGTCTTTAAATACCCCCTAGGGTTCTCTCTTTAGCTTTGGGTTTTGTTTAGTTAAGGTTTGCTACCTTTGCATCTTCGTGTATCTTTGTTTGTGTCCAACGACCAGATCAAGACTGCTTTCTAAAAACCCCACTCTATCTTGTTCTTCACCCATACTTGCAATTTCAGATTGCTTTATCTTAATTCTTGTTAGTTCTTCGATTGCTCGCAGGGATTATGAACCTCGTGTTCAGGTTGATCGTGCTTCTGGCATCGTCAATAACCTTCTGGAGTTGGTTTAGCGATTGCTAAGGCGCATCATCATCGTACGGTGTAGTCAATCGTCAAAGTCGTCTCCACAAATCGATAGTTACCTTCTCATCGAAAGATAGGGACACCCTTTGTTCTATCAAGTGGTATCAGAGCAAACCAGGTTGCTCGTTGAGAATTTGAGTGTTTTTACTAGATTAGTTACATCTTTTTACCTATTGTCTACCTCAGCCAAAATAAAAATAAAAATTAGTCTAGTTACCTTTGTCCAAACCAATTTGAGCCTTGCAATTTTCATCGTAGTTCTCGCATTATTGAATTTTTGCTGCATTAATCATGTCGAGTTGCTGGTTTAGATTGGTTCATAGTTGAAATTTTTTTACTAGATCAAACCATGGTTCGGGGAACTAGAGGAGAGCCGAACCATCTACCTGACGGACCGTTTGGAAGGTCGGGACGGTCGGGTTGGACGGTTTGGTCAGATGGTTTGGAACCAATAGTTTGGAGGGCCCGGGACGGACGGGTCGGTCGTTTGGTCGGATGGTTCGGTAGAACTAGAGTAGAACCGACCTTCTTCGGACGGACAGTTTGGAAAGTCCGGGACGGTCGGGTTGGACAGTTTGGTCAGATGGTTTGGGACAATTAGAGGAGATCTAGACCTTCCGGACGGACCATTTGGAAGTTCCAGGACAGTCGGGTTGGACGGTTTGGTCGGATGGTTCGAGACCAACAGTTTGGGGGATCTGAGACGGTTGGGGTTGGACGGTTTGGTCGGATGGTTTCGGACAATTAGAGGAGATTTAGACCTTCCGAACAGACCATTTGGAAGTTCCAGGACAGTCGGGTTGGACGGTTTCGTCGGATGGTTCGGGACCAACAGTTTGGAGGGTCTGAGACGGTCGGGTTGGATGTTTTGGTTCAGGACAACTAGCGGAGATCCGGACCTTCTTCGGACGGACCGTTTGGAAGTTCTGCGACGGTCGGGTTGGACGGTTTGGTCACATGGTATGGGACCATTAGTTTGGAGGGCCTGGGACGGACGTGTCGGACGGTTTGGTCGGATGGTCCGGGACCAACAGTTTGCAGGGTCCGTGACGGTCGGGTTGGACGTTTGGTCGGATGTTTCGGGACCAACAGTTTTTGAGGGTCCGGGACGGTCGGGTTGGACGGTTTGGTCGAATGGTTCGGGAGACTAGAGGAGATCTGGACCTTCTTCTGGACGGACCGTTTGGAAGTTCCGGGACGGTCGGGTTGGACGGTTAGGTCGGATGGTTCGGGACAAGTGGAGGAGATCTGGACCTTCTTCCGGACAGACCGTTTGGAAGATCCAGGACAGTCGGGTTGGATGGTTTGGTCGGATGGTTAGGAGGAACAGTTTGGAGGGTTTGAGATGGTCGGGTTGGACGGTTTGGTTGGATGGTTCGGGACAACTAGAGGAGATCCGGAGCTTCTTCTGGAGGAGAGTTTGGAAGTTTCGGGACGGTCGGGTTGGACGGTTTGTTTCGGATGGTTCGGGACAACTAGAGGGGATCCGGACCTTCTTCCGACGGAGCGTTTGGAAGTTTCGGGACGGTCGGGTTGGACGGTTTGGTCGGACGGTTCGGAACCAACAGTTTGGAGGGTCCGAAACAGTCGGGTTGGACGGTTTGGTCGGATGGTTCAGGACCAACAGTTTGGAGGGTCCGGAACGGCCGGGCTCGCTGGTTTGGTCGAACGGTTCGGGAGAACTAGAGGAGAGCCGGACCATCTTCCGGACCAACAGTTTGGAGCGTCCGAGACGGTCGGGTTGCACGGTTTGGTCAGATGGTTCGGGACCAAAAGTTTGGAGGGTCTGGGACGGTCGGGTTGGACGGTTTGGTCGGATCGTTCGGGACCAACAGTTTGGAGGGTCCGGGATGGTCGGGCTGGCTGGTTTGGTCGGATGGTTCGGAGAACTAGAGGAGAGCCGGACCATCTTCCGGACGGACCATTTGGAACGTCCGGGACAGTCGGGTTGGACGGTTTAGTCGGATGGTTTGGGACCAATAGTTTTGGAGGGCCCGGGACGGTCGAGTCGGACGGTTTGGTCGGATGGTTCGGAAGAACTAGAGGAGAACCGGACCTTCTTCCAGACGGATCCTTCGGACGGTCGTGTTGGACGTTTTGGTCGGATGGTTTGGAGGGTCTGAGACGGTTGGGTTGGACAGTTTGGTCGGATGGTTCGGGACCAACAGTTTGGAGGGTCCGAGACGGTCGGGTTGGACAGTTTGGTCGGATGGTTCGGGACCAACAGTTTGGAGGGTCCGGGACGGTCGGGCTGGCTGGTTTGGTCGCATGGTTCGGGAGAACTAGAGGAGAGCCGGACCATCTTCCGGACGGACCGTTTGGAAGGTCCGGGACGGTCGGGTTGGACGGTTTGGTCGGATGGTTTGGGACCAATAGTTTGGAGGGCCCGGGACGGTCGAGTCGGACGGTTTGGTCGGATGGTTCGGAAGAACTAGAGGAGAACCGGACCTTCTTCCAGACGGACCCTTTGGACGGTCGGTGTTGAACGGTTTGGTCGGATGGTTTGGAGGGTCTGAGACGGTTGGGTTGGACAGTTTGGTCGGATGGTTCGGGACCAACAGTTTGGAGGGTCTGAGACGGTCGGGTTGGACAGTTTGGTCGGATGGTTCGGGACCAACAGTTTGGAGGGTCCGGGACGGTCGGGCTGGCTGGTTTGGTTGCATGGTTCGGAGAACTAGAGGAGAGCCGGACCATCTTCCGGACGGACCGTTTGGAAGGTCCGGGACGGTCGGGTTGGACGGTTTTGGTCGGATGGTTTGGGACCAATAGTTTGGAGGGCCCGGGATGGTCGAGTCGGACGGTTTGGTCGGATGCTTCGGAAGAACTAGAGGAGAACCGACCTTCTTCCAGACGGACCCTTTGGACGGTCGGGTTGGACGGTTTGGTCGGATGGTTTGGAGGGTCTGAGACGGTTGGGTTGGACAGTTTGGTCGGATGGTTCGGGACCAATAGTTTGGAGGGTCCGAGACGGTCGGGTTGGACAGTTTGGTCGGATGGTTCGGGACCAACAGTTTGGAGGGTCCGGGACGGTCGGGCTGGCTGGTTTGGTCGCATGGTTCGGGAGAACTAGAGGAGAGCCGGACCATCTTCCGGATGGACCGTTTGGAAGGTCCGGGACGGTCGGGTTGGACGTTTTGGTCGGATGGTTTTGGGACCAATAGTTTGGTGGGCCCCGGGACGGACGGGTCGGACGGTTTGGTCGGATGGTTCGGGAGAACAAGAGGAGAACCAGACCTTCCTCCGGACGACAGTTGGAAGTCCGGGACGGTCGGGTTGGACGGTTTGGTTGGATGGTTTTGGGTAATTAGAGGAGATCTTGACTTCCGGACGAACCATTTGGAAGTTCCAGGACAGTCGGGTTTGGACGGTTTGGTCGGATGTTCGAGACCAACAGTTTGGAGGGTCTGAGACGGTTGGGTTGGACGGTTTGGTCGGATGGTTTGGGACAATTAGAGGAGATCTAGACTTCCGGACGAACCATTTGGAAGTTCCAGGACAGTCGGGTTGGACGGTTTGGTCGGATGGTTCGAGACCAACAGTTTGGAGGGTCTGAGACGGTTGGGTTTGGACGGTTTGGTCGGATGGTTTGGGACAATTAGAGGAGATCTAGACTTCGGGACGAACCATTGGAAGTTCCAGGACAGTCGGGTTGGACGGTTTGGTCGGATGGCTCGAGACCACAGTTTGGAGGGTCTGAGACGGTTGTGTTGCACTGTTTGGTCGGATGGTTTGGGACAATTAGAGGAGATCTAGACCTTCCGGACGGACCATTTGGAAGTTCCAGGACAGTCGGGTTGGACGGTTTCGTCGGATGGTTCGGGACCAACAGTTTGGTGGGTCTGAGACGGTCGGGTTCGATGTTTTTGGTTGGACGGTTCAGGATATCTAGCGGAGATCCGGACCTTCTCCGGACGGACCGTTTGGAAGTTCTGCGACAGTCGGGTTGGACGGTTTCATCGGATGGTTCGGGAACAGCAGTTTGCAGGGTCCGAGACGGTCGGGTTGGACGGTTTGGTCGGATGGTTTCGCGACCAACAGTTTTGGAGGGTCCGGGACGGTCGGGTTGGACGGTTTGGTCGAATGGTTCGGGACAACTAGAGGAGATCTGGACCTTCTTCCGGACGGACCGTTTGGAAGTTCCGGGACGGTCGGGTTGGACGGTTTGGGTCGGATGTTCGGGACAAGTGGAGGAGATCTGGACCTTCTTCCGGACCGGCCGTTTGGAAGATCCAGGGCAGTCGGGTTGGATGATTCGGTCGGATGGTTAGGGACGACAGTTTTGGAGGGTTTGAGACGGTCGGGTTGGACGGTTTGGTCGGATGGTTCGGGACCAGCAGTTTGGAGGGTCCGTGACGGTCGGGTCGGACAGTTTGGTCGGATGGTTCGGGACCAACAGTTTGGAGGGTCCCGGACGGTCGGGCTGGCTGGTTTGGTCGGATGGTTCGGGAGAACTAGAGGAGAGCCAGACCATCTTCCGGACGGACCATTTGGAAGGTCCGGGACGGTCGGGTTGGACGATTTGGTCGGACGGTTTGGGACCAATAGTTTGGAGGGTCCGGGATGGACGGGTCGGACGGTTTGGTCGGATGGTTCGGGAGAACGAGAGGAGAACCGGACCTTCTTCCGGACGGACAGTTTGGAAAGTCCGAGACGGTCGGGTTGGACGGTTTGGTTCGGATGGTTTGGGACAATTAGAGGAGATCTAGACCTTCCGGACGGACCATTTGGAAGTTCCAGGACAGTTGGGTTGGACGGTTTTCGTCGGATGGTTCGGGACCAACAGTTTGGAGGGTCTGAGACGGTCGGGTTCGATGTTTTGGTTGGATGGTTCAGGACAACTAACGGAGATCCGGACCTTCTTCTGGACGGACCGTTTGGAAGTTCTGCGACGGTCGGGTTGGACGGTTTTCGTCGGATGGTTCGGGAACAACAGTTTGCATGGTCCGAGACAGTCGGGTCGGACGGTTTGGTCGGATGGTTCGGGACCAACAGTTTTGGAGGGTCCGGGACGGTCGGGCTGGCTGGTTTGGTCGGATTGTTCGGGAGAACTAGAGGAGAGCCGGACCATCTTCCGGATGGACCATTTGGAAGGTCCAGGACGGTCGGTCGGACGGTTTGGTCGGATGGTTTGCGACCAATAGTTTGGAGGGCCCGGGACGGTCGTGTCGGACGGTTGGCCGGATGGTTCGGGAGAACTTGAGGAGAACCAGAGCTTTTTCCAGACGGACAGTTTGGAAGGTCCGGGACGGTCGGGTTGGACGGTTTGGTCGGATGGTTCGGGACCAACAGTTTGAAGGGTCCAAAACGGTCGGGTTGGACTGTTTGGTCGGATGGTTCAGGACCAACAGTTTGGAGGGTCCGGGACGGTCAGGTTGGATGGTTTGGTCGAATGGTTCGGGAGAACTAGAGGAGAGCCGGACCATCTTCCGGACGGACCGTTTGGAAGTTCTGCGACGGTCGGGTTGGATGGTTTCATCGGATGGTTCGGGAACAACAGTTTGCATGGTTCGAGACGGTCGGGTTGGACGGTTTGGTCGGATGTTTGGGACCAATAGTTTGCAGGCCCGGGACGGTCGGGTCGGACCGGTTTTGGTCGGATGGTTCGGGAGAACTAGAGGAGAAACCGGAGCTTCTTCCAGACGGACAGTTTGGAAGGTCCGGGACGGTCGGTGGACGGTTTGGTCGGATGGTTCGAGACAACAGTTTGGAGGGTTTGACACGATCGGGTTGGACGGTTTGGTCGGATGGTTTGGGACAATTAGAGGAGATCTAGACCTTCCGGACGGAACCATTTGGAAGTTCCAGGACAGTCCGGGTTGGACGGTTTCGTCGGATGGTTCGGGACCAACAGTTTGGAGGGTCTGAGACGGTCGGGTTGGATGTTTTGGTTGGATGGTTCAGGACAACTAACGGAGATCCGGACCTTCTTCCGGACGGACCGTTTGGAAGTTCTGCGACGGTCGGGTTGGACGGTTTCGTCGGATGGTTCGGGAACAACAGTTTGCATGGTCCGAGACAGTCGGGTCGGACGGTTTTGGTCGGATGGTTCGGGACGAACAGTTTGGTGGGTCCGGGACGGTCGGGCTGGCTGGTTTGGTCGATTGTTCGGGAGAACTAGAGGAGAGCCGGACCATCTTCCGGACGAACCATTTGGAAGGTCCAGGACGGTCAGGTCGGACGGTTTGGTCGGATGGTTTGCGACCAATAGTTTGGAGGGCCCGGGACGGTCGTGTCGGACGGTTTGGCCGGATGGTTCGGGAGAACTAGAGCTTTTTCCAGACGGACAGTTTTGGAAGGTCCGGGACGGTCGGGTTGGACGGTTTGGTCGAATGGTTCGGGACCAACAGTTTGAAGGGTCCGAAACGGTCGGGTTGGACTGTTTGGTCGGATGGTTCAGGACCAACAGTTTGGAGGGTCCGGGACGGTCAGGTTGGATGGTTTGGTCGAATGGTTCGGGAGAACTAGAGGAGAGCCGGACCATCTTCCCGGACGGACCGTTTGGAAGTTCTGCGACGGTCGGGTTGGACGGTTTCATCGGATGGTTCGGGAACAACAGTTTGCATGGTTCGAGACGGTCGGATTGGACGGTTTGGTCGGATGGTTTGGGACCATAGTTTGCAGGGCCCGGGACGGTCGGGTCGGACGGTTTGGTCGGATGGTTCGGGAGAACTAGAGGAGAACCGGAGTTTCTTCCAGACGGACAGTTTGGAAGGTCCGGGACGGTCGGGTTGGACGGTTTGGTCGGATGGTTCGAGACCAACAGTTTGGAGGGTTTGATACAATCGGGTTGGACGGTTTGGTTGGACGGTTTGGTCGGATGGTTTGGGACAATTAGAGAAGATCTAGACCTTCCGGACGGACCATTTCGAAGTTCCAGGACAGTCGGGTTGGACGGTTTCGTCGCATGGTTCGGGACCAACAGTTTGGAGGGTCTGAGACGGTCGGGTTGGATGTTTTGGTTGGATGGTTCAGGACAACTAACGGAGATCCGGACCTTCTTCCGGACGGACCGTTTGGAAGTTTTGCGACGGTCGGGTTGGACGGTTTCGTCGGATGGTTCGGGAACAACAGTTTGCATGGTCCGAGACAGTCGGGTCGGACGGTTTGGTCGGATGGTTCGGGACCAACAATTTGGAGGGTCCAGGACGGTCGGGCTGGCTGGTTTGGTCGGATTGTTCGGGAGAACTAGAGGAGAGCCGGACCATCTTCCGGACGGACCATTTGGAAGGTCCAGGACGGTCGGGTCGGACGGTTTGGTCGGATGGTTGCGACCAATAGTTTGGAGGGCCCGGGACGGTCGTGTCGGACGGTTTGGCCGGATGGTTCGGGAGAACTAGAGGAGAACCAGAGCTTTTTCCAGACGGACAGTTTGGAAGGTCCGGGACGATCGGGTTGGACGGTTTGGTCGGATGGTTCGGGACCAATAGTTTGAAGGGTCCGAAACGGTCGGGTTGGACGGTTTGGTCGGATGGTTCGGGACCAACAGTTTGGAGGGTCCGGGACGGTCAGGTTGGATGGTTTGGTCGAATGGTTCGGGAGAACTAGAGGAGAGCCGGACCATCTTCCGGACGGACCGTTTGGAAGTTCTGCGATGGTCGGGTTGGACGGTTTCGTCGGATGGTTCAGGAACAACAGTTTGCATGGTTTGAGACGGTCGGGTTGGACGGTTTGGTCGGATGGTTTGGGACCAATAGTTTGCAGGGCCCGGACGGTCGGGTCGGACGGCTTGGTCGGATGGTTCGGGGAACTAGAGGAGAACCGGAGCTTCTTCCAGACGGACAGTTTGGAAGGTCCGGGACGGTCGGGTTGGACGGTTTGGTCGGATGGTTCGAGACCAACTGGTTGGAGGGTTTGACACGATCGGGTTGGACGGTTTGGTGGATGGTTCGGGAGAACTAGAGGACAGCCGGACCTTCTTCCGGACGGAACGTTTGGAAGGTCCGGGACGGTCGGGTTGGACGGTTTGGTCGGATGGTTCGGGACCAACAGTTTGGAGGGTCCGGGACGGTCGGGTTGGACGGTTCCTGTCGGATGGTTTGGGACCAATAGTTTGGAGGGCCCGGGACGGTCGGGTCGGACGGTTTGGTCGGCTAGTTCGGGAGAACTAGAGGAGAACGGGACCTTCTTGCGGATGGACCGTTCGGACGGTCCGGGACGGTCGGGTTGGACGGTTTGGTCGGATGGTTTGGGACAATAAGAGGAGATCTAGACCATCCGGACGAACCATTTGGAAGATCCAGGACAGTCGGGTTGGATGGTTTGGTCGGATGGTTCGGGACAACAGTTTGGAGGGCCCGAGACGGTCGGGTTGGACGGTTTGGTCGGATGGTTCGGGAGCCACAGTTTGGAGGGTCCGAGACGGTCGGGTTGGACGGTTTGGTCGGATGGTTCGGGACCAACAGTTTGGAGGGTCCGGGACGGTCGGGCTAGCTGGTTTGGTCGGATGGTTCGGGAGAACTAGAGGAGAGCCGGACCATCTTCCGGACAGACCGTTTGGAAGGTCCGGGACGGTCGGGTTGGACGGTTTGGTCGGATGGTTTGGGACCAATAGTTTCGAGGGCCCGGGACGGTCGGGTCGGATGGTTTGGTCGGATGGTTCGGGAGAACTAGAGGAGAACCGGACCTTCTTCCGGACGGACCGTTTTGAAGGTCCGGGATGGTCGGGTTGGACGGTTTGCTCGGATGGTTTGGGACAATTAGAGCAGATCTAGACCTTTCGAACGAACCATTTGGAAGATCCAGGACAGTCGTGTTGGACGGTTTGGTTGGATGGCTCGGGAGAACTAGAGGAGAGCCGAACCTTGTTCCGGACGGAACATTTGGACGGTCCGGGACGGTCGGGTTCGACGGTTTGGTCGGATGGTTCGGGACCAACAGTTTTGAGGGTCCGGGTGGTCGGGTTGGACGGTTTGATCGGATTGTTCGGGACCGAAAGTTTCAAGGTCCGAGACGGTCGGATGGGACGGTTTGGTCAGATGGTTCGGGACCAACAGTTTGGAGGGTGCGGGACGGTGGGTTGGATGGTTTGGTCGGATGGTTCGGGAGAACTAGATGAGAACGGACCTTCTTCCGGACGGACAGTTTGGAAGGTCCGGGACGGTCGGGTTGGACGGTTTGGTCGGATGCTTTGGGACAATTAGAGGAGATCCGGACCTTCTTCCGGACGGAGCGTTTGGAAGTTTCGGGATGGTCGGGTTGGACAATTTGGTCGGACGGTTCGGGACCAACAGTTTTGAGACGGTTTGGTTCGACAGTTTGGTCTGGTGGTTCGGGACAAACTGTTTGGGGGTTCCGGAACGGCCGGGTTCGCTGGTTTAATCGGACGGTTCGGGAGAACTAGAGGAGAGCCGGATCATCTTCCGGAGCAACAGTTTGGAGGGTCCAACAGTTTGGAGGGTCTGAGACGGTCGGGTTGGACGGTTTTGGTCGGATGGTTCGGGACCAACAGTTTGGAGGGTCCGGGACGGTCGGGTTGAACGGTTTGGTCGGATGGTTCGGGACCAACTGTTTGGAGGGTCCGAGACGGTCTGGTTGGACGGTTTGGTCGGATGGTTCGGGACCAACAGTTTGGAGGGTCCGGGACGGTCGGGTTGGCTGGTTTGGTCGGACGGTTCGGGAGAACTAGAGGTGAGCCGGACCATCTTCCCGACGGACCGTTTGGAAGGTCCGGGACGGTCGGGTTGGACGGTTTGGTCGCATGGTTTGGGACCAATAGTTTGGAATGCCGGGACGGTCGGGTCGAACGGTTTGGTCGGATGGTTCGGGAGAACTAGAGGAGAAACCGGACCTTCTTCCGGACGGACCGTTTGGAAGGTCCGGGACGGTCGGGTTGGACGGTTTGGTCGGATGGTTTGGGACAATTAGAGGAAATCTAGACCTTCCGGACGAACCATTTGGAAGATCCAGGACAGTCGGGTTGGACGTTTGGTTGCATGGTTCGGGAGAACAAGAGGAGAGCCGGACCTTGTTCCGGACGTAACGTTTGGAAGGTCCGGGACGGTCGGGTTGGACGGTTTGGTCGGATGGTTTGGGACCAACAGTTTTGAGGTCCGGGTGGTCGGGTTGGACGGTTTCGTCGGATTGTTCGGGACCGAAAGTTCGAGTCCCGAGAGGGTCGGATTGGACGGTTTGGTCGGATGGTTCGGACCAACAGTTTGGAGTGTGCGGGACGGTGGGTTGGATGGTTTGGTCGGATGGTTCGGGAGAACTAGATGAGAACCGGACCTTCTTCCGGACGGACAGTTTGGAAGATCCGGAACAGTCGGGTTTGACGGTTTGGTCGGATGCTTTGGGACAATTTAGAGGAGATCTAGACCTTCCGGACGGACCATTTGGAAGTTCCAGAACAGTCGGGTTGGACGGTTTGGTCGTATGGTTCGAGACCAACAGTTTGGAGGGTCTGAGACGGTTGGGTTGGACGGTTTGGGTCGGATGGTTTGGGACAATTAGAGTAGATCTTGACCTTCAGACGGACCATTTGGAAGTTCCAGGACAGTCGGGTTGGACATTTTCGTCGGATGGTTCGGGACCAACAGTTTGGAGGGTCTGAGACGGGGTGGATGATTTGGTTGGATGGTTCTGGACAACTAGCGAAGATCCGGACATTCTTCCGGACGGACCGTTTGGAAGGTCCGGGACGGTCGGTTGGACGGTTTGGTCGGATGGTTTGGGACCAATAGTTTGCAGGGCCCGGGACGGTCGGGTCGGACGGTTTGGTCGGATGGTTCGGGAGAACTAGAGAAGAACCGGAGTTTCTTCCAGACGGACAGTTTGGAAGGTCCGGGACGGTCGGGTTGGACGGTTTGGTCGGGTGGTTCGAGACCAACAGTTTGGAGGGTTTGACACGATCGGGTTGGACGGTTTGGTTGGATGGTTCGGGAGAACTAGAGGACAGCCGGACCTTCTTCTGGACGGAACGTTTGGAAGGTCCGGGACGGTCAGGTTGGACGGTTTGGTCGGATGGTTCGGGACCAACAGTTTGGAGGGTCCGGGACGGTCGGGTTGGACGGTTCTGTCGGATGGTTTGGGACCAATAGTTTGGAGGGCCCGGGACGGTCGGGTCGGACGGTTTGGTCGGCTAGTTCGGGAGAACTAGAGGAGAACGGGACCTTCTTCCGGACGGACCGTTCTGAAGGTCCAGGACGGTCGGGTTGGACGGTATGGTCGGATGGTTTGGGACAATAAGAGGAGATCTAGACCACCCGGACGAACCATTTGGAAGATCCAGGACAGTCGGGTTGGACGGTTTGGTCGGATGGTTCGGGACCAACAGTTTGGAGGGCCCGAGACGGTCGGGTTGGACGGTTTGGTCGGATGGTTCGGGAGCAACAGTTTGGAGGGTCCGAGACGGTCGGGTTGGACGGTTGGTCGGATGGTTCGGGACCAACAGTTTGGAGGGTCCGGGACGGTCGAGCTGGCTGGTTTGGTCGGATGGTTCGGGAGAACTAGAGGAGAGCCGGACCATCTTCCAGACAGACCGTTTGGAAGGTCCGGGACGGTCGGGTTGGACGGTTTGGTCGGATGGTTTGGGACCAATAGTTTCGAGGGCCCGGGACTGTCGGGTCGGACGGTTTGGTCGGATGGTTCGGGAGAACTAGAGGAGAACTAGACCTTCTTCCGGACGGACCGTTTCGAAGGTCCGGGACGGTCGGGTTGGATGGTTTGCTCGGATGGTTTGGGACAATTAGAGCAGATCTAGACTTTTCGGACGAACCATTTGGAAGATCCAGGACAGTCGGGTTGGACGGTTTGGTTGGATGGTTCGGGAGAACTAGAGGAGAGCCGGACCTTGTTCCCGACGGAACGTTTGGACGGTCCGGGACGGTCGGGTTCGGCGGTTTGGTCGGATGGTTCGGGACCAACAGTTTTGAGGTCCGGGTGGTCGGGTTGGACGGTTTGGTCGGAATGTTCGGGACCGAAAGTTTCGAGGTCCCGAGACGGTCGGATTGGACGGTTTGGTCGGATAGTTCGGGACCAACAGTTTGGAGGGTGCTGGACGGTGGGTTGGATGGTTTGGTCGGATGGTTCGGGAGAACTAGATGAGAACCGACCTTCTTCCGGACGGACAGTTTGGAAGGTCCGGGACGGTCGGGTTGGGACGGTTTGGTCGGATGCTTTGGGACAATTAGAGGAGATCCGGACCTTCTTCCGGACGGAGCGTTTGGAAGTTTCGGGATGGTCGGGTTGGACGATTTGGTCGGACGGTTCGGGACCAACAGTTTCGAGACGGTTGGGTTGGACGGTTTGGTCAGGTGGTTCGGGACAAACAGTTTGGGGGGTCCGGGACGGCCGGGTTCGCTGGTTTAATCGGACGGTTCGGGAGAACTATAGGAGAGCCGGATCATCTTCCGGAGCAACAGTTTGGAGGGTCCAACAGTTTGGAGGGTCTGAGATGGTCGGGTTGGACGGTTTGGTCGGATTGTTCGGGACCAACAGTTTGGAGGGTCCGGGACGGTCGGGTTGAACGATTTGGTCGGATGGTTCGGGACCAACAGTTTGGAGGGTCCAAGACGGTCTGGTTGGACGGTTTGGTCGGATGGTTCGGGACCAACAGTTTGGAGGGTCCGGGACGGTCGGGCTGGCTGGTTTGGTCGGACGGTTCGGGAGAACTAGAGGAGAGCCGGACCATCTTCCGGACGGACCGTTTGGAAGGTCCGGGACGGTCGGGTTGGACGGTTTGGTCGGATGGTTTGGGAGCAATAGTTTGGAGGGCCCGGGACGGTCGGGTCGGACGGTTTGGTCAGATGGTTTGGGAGAACTAGAGGAGAACCGGTCCTTCTTCCGGACGGACCGTTTGGAAAGTCCGGGACGGTCGGGTTGGACGGTTTGGTCGGTTGGTTTGGGACAATTAGAGGAGATCTAGACCTTCCGGACGAACCATTTGGAAGATCCAGGACAGTCGGGTTGGACGGTTTGGTTGGATGGTTCGGGAGAACTAGAGGAGAGCCGGACCTTGTTCCGGACGTAACGTTTGGAAGGTCCGGGACGGTCGGGTTGGACGGTTTGGTCGGATGGTTCGGGACCAACAGTTTTGCGGGTCCGGGTGGTCGGGTTGGACGGTTTCGTCGGATTGTTCGGGACCGAAAGTTTCGAGGTCCCGAGAGGGTCGGATTGGACGATTTGGTCGGATGGTTCGGGACCAACAGTTTGGAGTGTGCGGGATGGTGGGTTGGATGGTTTGGTCGGATGGTTCGGGAGAACTAGATGAGAACCAGACCTTCTTTCGGACGGACAGTTTGGAAGATCCGGGACGGTCGGGTTTGACGGTTTGGTCGGATGCTTTGGGACAATTAGAGGAGATCTAGACCTTCCGGACGGACCATTTGGAAGTTCCAGAACAGTCGGGTTGGACGGTTTGGTCGTATGGTTCGAGATCAACAGTTTGGAGGGTCTGAGACGGTTGGGTTGGACGGTTTGGTCGGATGGTTTGGGACAATTGGAGTAGATCTTGACCTTCCAGACGGACCATTTGGAAGTTCCAGGACAGTCGGGTTGGACGGTTTCGTCGGATAGTTCGGGACCAACAGTTTGGAGGGTCTGAGACGGGGTGGATGATTTGGTTGGATGGTTCTGGACAACTAGCGAAGATCCGGACATTCTTCCGGACGGACCGTTTCGAAGTTCTACGATAGTCGGGTTGGACGGTTTCGTCAGATGGTTCGGGACCAACAGTTTGCAGGGTCCGAGACGGTCGGGTTGGACGGTTTGGTCGGATGGTTCGGGACCAACTGTTTGGAGGGTCCGGTACGGTCGGGTTGGACGGTTCGGTCGGATGGTTCGGGAAAAGTGGAGGAGATCCGGACCTTCTTCCGGAGAGACCGTTTGGAAGATCCAGGACAGCCGGGTTGGATGGTTTGGTCGGATGGTTAGGGACGAACAGTTTGGAGGTTTGAGACGATCGGGTTGGACAGTTTGGTTGGATGGTTCGGGACAACTAGAGGAGACCTGGACCTTCCTCTGGACGGACCGTTTGGAAGTTTCGGGACGGTCGGGTTGGACGGTTTGGTCGGATGGTTTGGGACAACTAGAGGAGATCCGGACCTTCTTCCGGACGGAGCGGTTGGAAGTTTCAGGACGGTCGGGTTGGACGGTTTGGTCGGACGTTTCGGGACCAACAGTTTGGAGGGTCTGAGACGGTCGGATTGGACGGTTTGGTCGGATGGTTCGGGATTAACAGTTTGGAGTGTCCGGGACGGCTGGGTTCGCTGGTTTGGTCGGGACGGTTCGGGAGAACTAGAGGAGAGCCGGACCATCTTCCGGACCAGCAGATTGGAGGTTCCAACTGTTTGGAGGGTCCGAGACGGTCGGGTTGGACGGTTTGGTCAGACGGTTCGGGACCAACGGTTTGGAGGGTCCGGGACGGTCGGGCTGGCTGGTTTGGTCGGTTGGTTCGGGAGAACTAGAGGAGAGCCGGACCATCTTCCGGCCGGACCGTTTGGAAGGTCCGGGACGGTCGGGTTGATGGTTTGGCCGGATGGTTTGGGACCAATAGTTTGGAGGGCCCGGGACGGTCGGCTCGGACGGTTTGGTCGGATGGTTCGGGAGAAGTAGACGAGAACCGACCTTCTTCTGGACGGACAGTTTGGAAAGTCCGGGACAATCGGCTTGGACGGTTCGGTCGTATGGTTTGGGACAATTAGAGGAGATCTAGACCTTCCGGACGGACCGTTTGGAAGTTCCAGGACAGTCGGGTTAGATGGTTTGGTCGGATGGTTCGGGACCAACGGTTTGGAGGGTCTGAGACGGTTGGGTTGGACGGTTTGGTCGAATGGTTTGGGGCAATTAGAGGAGATCTAGACCTTCCGGACGGACCATTTGGAAGTTCCAGGACAGTCGGGTTGGACGGTTTGGTTGGATGGTTCGGGACCAACAGTTTGGCGGGTCTGAGACGGTCGGGTTGGATGGTTTGGTTGGATGGTTCGGGACCAACAGTTTGGCGGGTCTGCGACGGTCGGGTTGGACGGTTTCGTCGGATGGTTCGGGACCAACAGTTTGCAGGGTCCGAGACGGTCGGGTCGGACGGTTTGGTCGGATGGTTCGGGACCAACAGTTTGGAGGGTCCGGTACGGTCGGGTTGGACGGTTTTGGTCGGATGGTTCGGGACTAACAGTTTGGAGGGTCCGGGACGGCTGGGTTCGCTGGTTTCGTCGGACGGTTCGGGAGAACTAGAGGAGAGCCGGACCATCTTCCGGACCAACAGATTGGAGGTTCCAACAGTTTGGAGGGTCCGAGACGGTCGGGTTGGACGGTTTGGTCGGACGGTTCGGGACCAATAGTTTGGATGGTCTGGGACGGTCGGGCTGGCTGGCTTGGTCGCTTGGTTCGGGAGAACTAGAGGAGAGCCGGACCATCTTCCGGACGGACCGTTTGGAAGGTCCGGGACGGTCAGGTTGAATGGTTTGGCCGGATGGTCCTCTGGGACTGTCGGGTTGGACGGTTCGGTCGGATGGTTCGGGAAAAGTGGAGGAGATCCGGACCTTCTTCCGGACAGACCGTTTGGAATATCCAGGACAGCCGGGTTGGATGGTTTGGTCGGATGGTTAGGGACGAACAGTTTGAAGGTTTGAGACGATCGGGTTGGACGGTTTGGTTGGATGGTTCGGGACCAACAGTTTGGAGGGTCCGGGACGGTCCGGGACGAACCCGGGAGGGTTTGGAAGTTTTGGGACGGTCGGGTTGGATGGTTTGGTTGGACGGTTCGGGAGAACTAGGGGAGAACCGGACCTTCTTCGGACGGACCGTTTGGAAGGTCCGGGACGGTCGGGTTGGACGGTTTGGTCCGATGGTTTGGGACAATAAGGGGAGTTTTAGACCTTCCGGACGAACCATTTGGAAGATCCAGGACAGTCGGGTTAGACGGTTTGGTCGGATGGTTCGAGACCAACAGTTTGGAGGGTTTGAGACGATCGGGTTGGACGGTTTGGTTGGATGGTTCGGGAGAAACTAGAGGAGAGCCGGACCTTCTTTCGGACGGAACGTTTGGAAGGTCCGGGACGGTCGGGTTGGACGGTGTGGTCGGATGGTTCGGGACCAACAGTTTTGAGGGTCCGGGTGGTCAGGTTGGACGGTTTGGTCGGATTGTTCGGGACCATCAGTTTGGAGGGTCTAGGACGGTCGGGTTGGATGGTTTGGTCGGATGATTCGGGAGAACTAGAGGAGAGCTGGACCATCTTCCGGACGAACCGTTTGGAAGGTCCGGGACAGTCGGGTTGGACGGTTTTGTCGGATGGTTTGGGACCAATAGTTTGGAGGGCCCGGGACGGTCGGGTTGGACGGTTTGGTCGGATGGTTCGGGAGAACTAGGGGAGAACCGGACCTTCTTCCGGACGGACCGTTCGGAAGGTCCGGGACGGTTGGGTTGGACGGTTTGGTCGGATGGTTAGGGACAATAAGGGGAGTTCTAGACCTTCCCGGACGAACCATTTGGATGATCCAGGACAGTCGGGTTGGACGGTTTGGTCGGATGGTTCGAGACCAACAGTTTGGAGGGTTTGAGACGATCGGGTTGGACGGTTTGGTTGGATGGTTTGGGAGAACTAGAGGAGAGCCGGACCTTCTTCCGGACGGAACGTTTGGAAGGTCCGGGACGGTCGGGTTGGACGGTGTGGTCGGATGGTTCGAGACCAACAGTTTTGAGTGTCCGGGTGGTCGGGTTGGACGGTTTGGTCGGATTGTTCGGGACCATCAGTTTGGAGGGTCTTGGACGGTCGGGTTGGATGGTTTGGTCGGATGATTCGGGAGAACTACAGGAGAGCCGGACCATCTTCCGGACGAACCGTTTGGAAGGTCCGGGACGGTCGGGTTGGACGGTTTTGTCAGATGGTTTGGGACCAATAGTTTGGAAGGCCCGGGACGGTCAGGTCGGACGATTTGATCGGAAGGTTTGGGAGAGGAGAACCGGACCTTCGTCCGGACAGACCGTTCGGAAGGTCCGGGACGGTCGGGTTGGACCGTTTGGGTCGGATGGTTTGGGACAATAAGAGGAGATCTAGACCTTCCGGACGAACCATTTGGATGATCCAGGACAGTCGGGTTGGACGGTTTGGTCTGATGGTTCGAGACCAACAGTTTGGAGAGTTTGAGACGGTCGGGTTGGACGGTTTGGTTGGATGGTTCGGGAGAACTAGAGGACAGCCGGACCTTCTTCCGGACGGAACGTTTGGAAGGTCCGGGACGGTCGGGTTGGACGGTTTGGTCGGATGGTTCGGGACCAACAGTTTTGAGGGTCCGGGTGGTCAGGTTGGACGGTTTGGTCGGATTGTTCGGGACCGAAAGTTTGGAGGGCCCGAGACGGTCGGATTGGCGGATTTGGTCGGATAGTTCGGGACCAACAGTTTGGAGGGTGTGGGACAGTGGGTTGGATGGTTTCGTCGGATGGTTCGGGAGAACTGGATGAGAACCGGACCTTCGTCCGGATGGACCATTTAAAAGGTCCGGGACGGTCGGGTGCGGACGGTTAGCTCAGATGGTTTGGGACAATTAGAGGAGATCTAGACCTTCCGGATGGAGCATTTGGAAGTTCCGGGACAGTCGGGTTGGACGGTTTGGTCGGATTGTTCGGGACCAACAGTTTGGAGGTTCCGAGAAGGTTGGGTTGGACGGTTTTGGTCGGATGGTTTTGGGACAATTAGAGGAGATCCAGACCTTCCGGACGGACCATTTGGAAGTTCCAGGACAGTCGGGTTGGGCGGTTTCGTCGGATCATTCCGGACCAACAGTTTGGAGGGTCTGAGACGGTCGGGTTGGATGATTTGGTTGGATGGTTCAGGTCAACTAGCGGAGGTCCGGACCTGCTTCCGGACGGACCGTTGGAAGTTCTGCGACGGTCGGGTTGGACGGTTTCGTTGGATGGCTCAAGACCGAGTTTCCAACCTTGTTTGTCGACCGTTAGAGATCTCGGGTCGAGATCTTTTTGAGGGGGATAAGTTTTGTAATACCCAAAGTCAATAATTAGGTCTTTTCCTTGCACCCATGCATACATGTCATCATCATCACCCACACCTTACTTAAACTTAGTTGTATATCAACTTTACTTTATAGAATATGTACATATCTCATCCTCGTTGGAAATTATACAAACACCAATCAACTTATTCGAAGTATTCAACATAACCATATTGTCAATATATGTGGAGGCAATCATCGAACACTTCGATGAATCATCACCCCTAACCCCCTAACCCTAAAGGTGCCAGAATTAGGTTGAGAGAATATAGCAATTTCTAGTAGATGAAAAGCTCTCAAACTTCACAAATAGTTTCAAAAGTGAAAACTCTAGTCCCATGTGAAATTTCAGAATTTTTGAATATGTCTAAGGGCCTAGTTGAAGTGTAAACTCAAATTGAGCCCTAATTTGAATTTGAATACAAACATAGATCAAACCTTGTCCAAATTGATTCAAATTCTTCCAGTAGCTCCCAAATAATATATTAACGCTCCTGTAAAAATTTCATAATTTTTGGAATTTATTCTGCACATAAAATGATAAGGGGAATAGCTCTGGATTAAAGAAAAACAAAAGGGAAAAAGAAAACCCTAATCGCCCTGGGCTGAAACCCGCTCGGCCGGCCCACTCCCTCAGCCCGCAGTCCCCCCTCTCCCCTAGCAACGGGCCCCGCCCGTCAGCCTCACGCCGTTCCCTCTCTCTCTGCCATCCCGGGCCCCCTGTCATCCCCTCCCTCTCTCAACCGCCGCGTGGGGCCTGCCTGTCGGGAGCCGGCCTCCATGTCGCCAGCGTCCGCTGGCCATGGTGGGCGGTGCGCCACCGAGCTGTCCGAAGCCGCCGCCCCATAAAACCCCCATCCCGACAGCCCCTCTCTTCCCTCCTCCTCTCGTTCTCCGCCCCAAACCTTAGCTTTGTTTTTCCCGGTGTCCTTCTCTCGTCGCACCGCCGTCTCCCTCGCCTCCGGTCGAACTCCGGCGAAGAATTACACCGCACCGGGTGAGTCCCGAGCTCACTTATTGCACCCCCAAGCTCGCCGGCTTAGCCCTTAACTCATTCCTCTCCTCCTTTTCTCAGATCCCAGCTCGGAGCACCTCCACCGCCATCTTCTTCCCCGCGGCCGGCCACCTACTCCGGCGAGCTCCCGCTACGGTTCCAGAGGCCCCCGAGCTCGTTTCTTTCGCCCCCGAGCAGCCCTACCTCCTACCTCACCTCCCCATCTCACCCATTTTGCAGATCTCCGCTCGGAAGTCCCTCGCCGCCGACGACCGATCTCCGCCGCCGCTCCCGGACGACGTCAGCTCACCCCCGACCCCCCTCCGCCGTCTAACCCCAGAGCATCAGCACCGGGGTGAGCCACTGGTGCCCTTGCCATCTCCCATCTCGAGCTCCCCCTGCCGAGGCACTATTCCGGCCATCTCCGGCGAGGTCGCTACCGTCCCTAAGTCGCCGGACCGAGAGGATCAGAGAGAGAGTGAGTAGAGAGAGAGAAAGGGGCACGTGTCCAGCTCGGGTGAGCTGATGAGCCCTCACCCACTGACGAGTAGGACCCACGGGTCAGTAGGTGCGGTTATGAGGGTGAGTTATGGGGTAGCTTCTCGGGTGAGTTTAGCAGGGTT
The DNA here is from genome assembly GCA_019208055.1 of Stipa capillata. Classification (NCBI taxonomy): domain Eukaryota; kingdom Viridiplantae; phylum Streptophyta; class Magnoliopsida; order Poales; family Poaceae; genus Stipa; species Stipa capillata. Next base: position 178,741 of record JAGXJF010003375.1, read on the forward strand.
GGATCCGAAGCACAGAGAGAGAGGGGTAGCGTTGGGTGCATGTAGCATTTAGGGTTTGATCTGTTAGGTTAGATTTTGAATGAAATTTCAAATGCCCATAACTTTCAAACCGTAAGCCCAAATTCGATAAATTTTATATATTTGGAAAGCTCTTGAAATCCTCTACAACTTGGATGAATCAAAAGTTAATTTTCAGCAAATGCACAGTAGGATGTTTAGGTTTGTTATTTTGCTTCTGTCGCGAATCGGTAAACCCTAGCTTCACGATCGTAGCTCCGATTTGCACATTTTCACTTGCATGGAACTTGTAATACCTATTGTAACCCAATACTAACATATTGAACACATTTGTCATGCCTCGCCACTAACGACGCAACCCTAACTCATCGGAGCACTTTAACGTGTCATGCATGCATTCTCACTACCACACATGCTTCCGATGAGCTAACCTAAAGTTATGCACGTAGTAATGACTACTCGACAACCACTAATCACCTTAGACACATGCATCCTTCATCAAGCATTCATGCATACATGCTGGGTGTTAAGTGTTCCTTTATTGTTCTTTTCCGGTATCGCTCGCTTTAGAGTCCGAAGAAGGAGACCACCCGGCTTATGACTCCACGCAAGATCAGGAACAACCAGAGCAAGGCAAGCAGAGCTTGTTGCATTTTATTATACGTTTACTGTTATTCCATGTGTTGCTTATTTACGTTGTGATCGAATGCGCCAACTAGCATGCTAGGGTTGCGATGTATTGTACACCGTTGTAGTCGAGGATTGAACTTGAACACTCTATCTACTAAAATCTAAGATAAGTGAGATGCGAGAGCCGAGGGTGGAGTAACGATGAATAAAGTTGGTATTAATTGGTGCTAACGGAGCGACCCCCGCTGTTTGAAGTTGTGTTGTCGCTATACCAACTGAGGTGATTTCATCGTATTACTCCCCCTGTCACGCGTGAACGTTATCGGAATCTCTGCCATGAGTTTATCGAATTGGTGAGTCCCGGTCACCGGGAGGCTAGCTACCTCCGGTGGAGGGCACATTGTTATCCTCATGGGGATGTATTGCCGATAACGGTTCGAGAGAGAAGTTGAATATGATAATTGATGGATGTGTGGTCTATTGGGAACGTGTGGTCCCTAAGGAAATTGGAATGTCTTGTTTAATGCCTTTAAGTCGTATTTTGATTTGTGTAACACTTGGGGCATAGGCTGCCCATTAGGTTTCTCTCATATCATGTTGCCTACCCGTCCTCCTTCACGCTGCTAATGTTATGTTCTTAAATTGTATATTGTTACTCTGAGAAGCATCATGTTTACTCCTGTTGTAGTAAATCCATGTGTAGGACATTTAATCAAGCACGAATAAGTCTTGCGAGTACTTTTGTACTCACCTAGGTTATTCCTAGAGCTTGCAGGTGAGCCGGTGGTCGAAGACTATTTTGACGACGCTTGAAATTGTGTTTCCTCGGTAGTGTTCGACTTATGGGATTGTTGTGGGAATGTTTTGGGCAGTGGCCGATGCGCCGCTGTGGGTCTTGCTTAGTTCATCCGCTGCTACTCGTTTTACTTTATGGATTCGACTAAAACTTTCGGTTATGGCTGAGTGATGTAATATTTGTTCACAACGTGGACAGCTAGTATTATTATCGTATCGTAGTGCTTTGTTGTGATATACAAGATGTTATTGGGCTGCCCATATGCAATGCGTGTATGATATGAAGTGTATGGGTATGCCGTGAAGAGTTACAGTTGTTCCCCTTTTTACTATGTCGAGCAGGAATCGGTTGAGTGACCCGCTGGCTGAGATGCTGTGCCGGCCAGGCAGGGTGTGGGTGTATTCTACCGGGCTTTCGAGCGACCCACTAGCTTCCGAGCTAGGTTAGGGTGTGGGTAGAATCGCCGGGCTCCTCCGACCTTGCTTTGCGTGGTAGAATCCGGGAACGACTCTAAACCTTCACCGGATCAGGGAATCGTATGTGGTTCTGGGAAGTTTAGTCGCTTCCGGCCGGCTTGCGTTGGTCAGGTGTCGGATCACTCCGCCTCGGTGAGTACGGCGCAGGTACCGTGCCACCAGGTCGACTGGTCCTTCGGCCCTTGGCGACCATTCGTTCCCCTAATCATATGCAATTCCGGGTCCGTGACAGCTTGGTATCAGAGCCGAGCTGACCGTAGGAAGCCAATTGCAGGTGGTCGTTAGATAGGACTTGGCATCGCCGAGAAAACTATTTAAAAAGTTAAACCCTTATGTTTAAAATTAGCAAGTAGATTGCTTTTTATTCCTTACCCTCATCACTCTTAGTTCTGAATGTTCTCCTCTATTGCATTTGTTTTTGCTTGTGTGGCTAACCCTATCCTCTCTAACCCTAAAATTGTATAGGATGGTGTACAGCATTGTGACCGACCCGAACCAGCTGGGAAGTTGGGCCACCCTGTTATGGAGAATGTTGGAACACCTCGATGTGCCCCAGGAAGACCTCCCCGCTTTCCATGCCAAGACCTATGAGGTTCACGGGAAGGCTCATTTTTGGATGGGATGGGTTACAGTGAGAGCCTCTGATCTGGATCAGACTTTTACGGCACCCAGAGCTGGTGATAATGATGCCCGACTTGAAGCAGCTAGGAAAGCAGTCCTCTATATACGGCATCATTTTGATGAGATCTTCCGATTCTCCCAGTTCCGTCTCATTCCCCAGGCAAGTAATGGAGGCAATAATATTATGGTACCAGCGCCAAGCGACGACGAAGAAGATGGGACTGAGCTGGAGACTGCCAATCACATTGTCTCTGCGGAAATAATGTATGATGGGTTGTATTTGGATTATGGAAAAGCTACTCGAGAGGTGGAACGTCTGACAAGAGTTAACCGCAAGCTTCGTTCTGAATTGCGCCGGAGATGGCATGTGGCGAATGAAGATGAGTCCTGTGGCGAGAGCCCTTATGTTCCGGTGCAAGAGCCGACCCCAACTCCACCCTGTGAGGCCAATCAACCCCAGAGTTCTGGAGCAAAGCCACGCAAGAGGATGACATCCCGCGAGTATCTGCGACTCTTCACCCCAAAACCCTCACGAGGAGGTACCTCGACACCAGCCGCTCCAGTCCCTACCCTATGAAGCTGCACCATCTACCACTGCAGAAGAAGAAGAGGACCCGTCGATTCGTGTGTGGTACACCACCAGTAACCCACCGACCGATGAAGAGTAGGATAAGCGCTTGGAGAATAGCAATGGAGGCTTACGAGACCTGCTGATTTAATGCAGAAGCTTCATAAATCCCTAATAGTGCTGTTCGGATTTTGGTGTTAAGTAGAATGTCTCATTTTGTGATGTAAGCCGAACCAAACCCTAGGTCTAAGGTATCTTTTGGAGGCATGTAATTGGGTATCGGTGGCTGCAATTTTTGGCACAATTGTAACGTTTATTTCACCATAAGGTGATCTAAACCGCAGCCCCATCTATGAACTATGTCGAACGTGTTAATGCAAATGAGGATTGTGGTCGATCGTTCTTGCCATGTTTTGTACTTCATTTTCTCGAGAAAGTGTGTATGAAATAATGTGCCATGTTCATGAATACCTCGCTGTACTATAGTGCAAATGTTTTGCTTCCCTAGCCTCTCGAGTTGCTGTCTCATTCTGTTGTCCCTTTGGTTGCAACAGGATGGCGTCAGGAACGCGTGGAGCTGCCCGTGGTCGCCGTGAACGTGAGGAGGAGGAAGTGCCACCCCCTCCCCAGCAGCCCAACATCGCGGACCTGCTTGTGACCCAGAATAGGATTCTGGAGCAGCTCGCGTGCAACCAAGGCGCAGGAGGTGGACAAGCTCGAGGCGGCCTATCCGATTTCCAGCGGACCCAACCGCCGACCTTCGACCGAGCTGATGACCCTCTGGAGGCAGATAATTGGATCCGGACAATCGAGAGGAAGCTTCAGCTAGCTCAGTGTGTGGAGGCTGACAAGGTCAACTTCGCCTCCCACTACCTCGAAGGAGCCGCCGCAGATTGGTGGGAAAACTTCCTCGCCATGCAAGCGCAGGGCCATGTGGTCACGTGGGACGAGTTCCGAAATAGGATTTCGTGAGTTCCACATCCCTTCGGGTGTTATGGCATTGAAGAAAGAGGAATTCAGGGATCTCCGTCAAGGCAAGAAGTCCGTCTTGGAATTTCTCCGCGAGTTCAACCATCTCGCACGGTATGCACCACGTGAGGTGTCTACGGATGAAGACAGAGTGGAGAAGTTCATGGGCAAGCTAAATGAAGAGATGCAGGCTAAGCTCGCCGCAGTTGACGTGCGTAATTTCCAACACCTGGTAGATAAGGCAATCAAGATAGAGGCAAAGGAATCAGCCTTCAGTCAGTCTCGCAAGCGCGACAGGGAACTACAAAAATCTGCGGGGAGCAGTTCGCAGAAACCAAGGACATGGCAGCCACAACCACCCCGTCCTGCAGGGACAGTACCCACCAAGGCCTCAGGGTTATGCGCCTCGTCCTCAGCAGCAAAGTTTCCAACCTCGCCCCCAGGGAGGACAGCCGCGACCTCAACTCGACTTCAGCAAAGTGAGGTGCTACAACTGTGGAAATATGGGGCATTTTGCCAACAATTGCTCCCATCCACGCACGGGCAGTCTCCTTTGCCCCCAAGATGCAGCAAGGACAAGCAAGTGGAGGCTCTCAAGTTAGGGGTCCAGCCCCCAACAAGCCACAAGTCCCCGGCCGTGGCAGAGTGAATCACGTCACAGCCGAGACGGTCGGGTTGGACGGTTTGGTTGGATGGTTCGGGACCAACAGTTTGGAGGGTCCGGGACGGTCGGGTTGGCAGGTTTGGTTGGATGGTTCGGGAGAACTAGAGGAGAGCCGGACCATCTTCCGGATGGACCGTTTGGAAGGTCCGGGACGGTCGGGTTGGACGGTTTGGTTGGATGGTTTGGGACCAATAGTTCGGACCGCCCGGGACGGTCGGGTCAGACGGTTTGGTCGGATGGTTCGGGAGAACTAGAGGAGAACCGGACCTTCTTCTGGACGAACCATTCGGAAGGTCCGGGACGGTCGGGTTGGACGGTTTGGTCGGATGGTTTGGGACAATTATTGAAGATCTAGACCTTTTGGATGGACCATTTGGAAGTTCTAGGACAGTCGGGTTGGACGGTTCGTTCGGATGGTTCGGGACCAACAGTTTGGAGGGTCCTGGACGGTCGTGTTGGACGGTTTGGTCGAATGGTTCGGGACAACTAGAGGAGATCCGGACCTTCTTCCGGACGGACCGTTTGGAAGTTCCGGGACAGTCGGGTTGGACGGTTTGGTCAGATGGTTCGGGAAAAGTGGAGGAGATCTAGACCTTCTCCCGAACAGACCGTTTGGAAGATCCAGGTCAGTCGGGTAGGATGGTTTGGTCAGATGGTTAGAGACCAACAGTTTGGACGATTTGACACGGTCAGGTTGGACAGTTTGGTTGGATGGTTCGGGACAACTAGAGGAGATCCGGACCATCTTCCGGACGGACCGTTTGGAAGTTTCGGGACGGTCGGGTTGGACGGTTAGGTCGGATGGTTCGAGACAACTAGAGGAGATCCGGACCTTCTTCCGGACGGACTGTTTGGAAGTTTCGGGACGGTCGGGTTGGATGGTTTGGTCGGATGGTTCGGGACAACTAGAGGAGATCCGGACCTTCTTCTGGATAGACCGTTTAGATGTTTCGGGACGGTCGGGTTGGACGGTGTGGTCGGACGGTTCGGGACCAACAGTTTGGAGAGTCCGAGACGGTCGGGTTGGGCGGTTTGGTCGGATGGTTCGGGACCAACAGTTTGGAGGGTCCGGGATGGCCTGGTTCGCTGGATTGGTCGGATGGTTCGGGAGAACTAGAGGAGAGCCGGACCATCTTCCAGACGGACCGTTCGGAAGTTTTGCGACGGTTGGGTTGGACGGTTCCGTCGGATGGTTCAGGACCAACAGTTTGCAGGGTCCGAGACGGTCGGGTTGGACGGTTTGGCCGGATGGTTCGGGACCAACAGTTTGGAGTGTCCGGGACGGTCGGGTTGGACGGTTTGGTCGGATGGTTTGGGACAAGTGGAGGAGATCCGGACCTTCTTCCGGACAGACCGTTTGGAAGATCCAGGACAGTCGGGTTGGATGGTTTGGTCGGATGGTTAGGGACGAATAGTTTGGAGGGTTTGAGACGACCTGGGTTGGATGGTTTGGTTGGTTGGCTCGGGACAACTAGAGGAGATCCAGACCTTCTTCTGGACAGACCGTTTGGAAGTTTCGGGATGGTCGGGTTGGACGGTTTGGTTGGATGGTTCGGGACAACTAGAGGAGATCCGGACCATCTTCCGGACAGAGCGTTTGGAAGTTTCGGGACGGTCGGGGTTAGAAGGTTTGGTCGGACAGTTCGGGACCAACAGTTTGGAGGGTTCGAGACGGTCGGGTTGGACGGTTTGTTCGGATGGTTCGGGACCAACAGTTTGGAGGGTCCGGGACGGCCGGGTTCGCTGGTTTTGGTCGGACGGTTCGGTAGATGAGAGCCGGACCATCTTCCGGACCAACAGTTTGGTGGGTCCAACAGTTTGGAGGGTCCGAGACGGTCGGGTTGGACGGTTTGGTCGGATGGTTGGGGACCAACAGTTTGGAGGGTCCGGGACGGTCGGGTTGGACGGTTTGGTCGGATGGTTCGGGACCAACAGTTTGGAGTGTCCGCGATGGTCGGGTTGAACGGTTTGGTCGGATGGTTCGGGACCAACAGTTTGGAGGGTCCAGGACGGTCGGGTTGGATGGTTTGGTCGGATGATTCGGGAGAACTAGAGTAGAGCCGTACCATCTTCCGGATGAACCGTTTGGAAGGTCCGGGATGGTCGGGTTGGAAGGTTTGGTCGGATTGTTTGGGACCAATAGTTTGGAGGGCCCGGGACGGTCGGGTCGGACGGTTTGGTCGGATGGTTCGGGAGAACTAGAGGAGAACTGGACCTTCTTCCGGACGGACCGTTTGGAAGGTCCGGGACGGTCGTGTTGGACGGTTTGGTCGGATGGTTCGAGACCAACAGTTTGGAGGGTTTGAGACGGTCAGGTTAGACGATTTGGTTGGATGGTTCGGGAGAACTAGAGGAGAGCCGGATCTTCTTCCGGACGGAACGATTGGAAGGTCTGGGATGGTCTGGTTGGACGGTTTGGTCGGATGGTTCGGGCCCGACAGTTTCGAGGGTTCAGGAGGTCTGGTTGGACGGTTTGGTCGGAGGGTTCGGGACCGAAAGTTTGGATGTTCCGAGCCGGTCGAACTGGACGGTTCGGTCGGATGGCTCGGGACCAACAGTTTGGAGGGTGCGGGACGGTTGGGTTCGATGGTTTGGTCGGATGGTTCGGGAGAACTGGATGAGAACCGGACCTTCTTCCGGATGGACCATTTAAAAGGTCCGGGACGGTCGGGTTGGACGGTTAGGTCGGATGCTTTGGGAAAATTAGAGGAGATCTAGAACTTCCGGACGGACCATTTGGAAGTTCCAGGACAGTCGGGTTGGACGGTTTGGTCGGATGGTTCGGGACCAACAGTTTGGAGGGTCTGGGACAGTTGGGTTGGACGGTTTGGTCGGATGGTTTGGGGCAATTTGAGGAGATCTAGACGTTTCGGACGGACCATTTGGAAGTTCCAGGACAGTCGGGTTGTACTGTTTCGTTGGATCGATCGGGACCAACAGTTTGGAGGGTCTGAGACGGTCGGGTTGGATGATTTGATTGGATGGTTCAGGACAACTAGCGGAGATCCGGACCTTCTTCCGGACAGACCGTTTGGAAGTTTCGGGACGGTCGTGTTGGACGGTTTGGTCGAATGGTTCGGGACAACTAGAGGAAATCTGGACCATCTTCCGGACGGACCGTTTGGAAGTTCCGGGACGGTCGGGTTGGACGGTTTGGTCGGATGGTTCGGGACAAGTGGAGGAGATCCGGACCTTCTTCCGGACAGACCGTTTGGAAGATCCAGGATAGTCGGGTTGGATGGTTTGGTCGGATGGTTAGGGACGAACAGTTTGGAGGGTTTGAGACTGTCGGGTTGGACGGTTTGGTCGGATGGTTCGGGACAACTAGAGGAGATCCGAACCATCTTCCGGACAGAGCGTTTGAAAGTTTCGGGACGGTCGGGGTTGGACGGTTTGGTCGGACGGTTCGGGACCAACAGTTTGGAGGGTCCAAGACGGTCGGGTTGGACGGTTTGGTCGAATGGTTCGGGACCAACAGTTTGGAGGGTCCGGGACGGTCGGGTTTGCTGTTTTGGTCGGACGGTTCGGGAGAACTAGATGAGGGCCGGACCTTCTTCCGGACCAACAGTTTGGAGGGTCCTAGACGGTCGGGTTGGACGGTTTGGTCGGATGGTTCGGGACCAACAATTTGGAGGGTCCGGGACGGTCGGGTTGGACGGTTTGGTCGGATGGTTCGGGACCAACAGATTGGAGGGTCCGAGATGGTCGGGTTGGACGGTTTGGTCGGATGGTTCGGGACCAACTGTTTGGAAGGTCAGGGACGGTCGGGTTGGATGGTTTGGTCGGATGATTCGGGAGAACTAGAGTAGCGCCGGACCATCTTCCGGACGAACCGTTTGGAAGGTCCCGGACGGTCGGGTTGGATGGTTTGGTCGGATGGTTTGGGACCAATAGTTTGGAGGGCCCGGGACGGTCGGGTTGCACGGTTTGGTTGGTTGGTTTGGGAGAACTAAAGGAGAACCGAACCTTCTTCCGGACGGACCGTTTGGAAGGTCTGGGACTGTCGGGTTGGACGGTTTGGTCAGATGTTCGGAACCAACAGTTTGGGGGGTCCGAGACGGTCGGGTTGGACGGTTTGGTCGGATGGTTCGGGACAACAAGAGGAGATCCGGATCTTCTTTCGGACGGACCGTTTGGAAGGTCCGGGACGGTCGGGTTGGACGGTTTGGTCTGATGGTTCGGGAGAACTAGAGGAGATCAGGACCTTCTTTCGGACGGACCGTTTGGAAGTTTCGGGACGGTTGGGTTGGACGGCTTGGTCGGGCGGTTCGGGACCAACAGTTTGGAGGGTCTGAGACGGTCGGGTTGGATGGTTTGGTCAGATAGTTTGGGACCAACAGTTTGGATGGTCCGAAACGGTCGGGTTGGACGGTTTGGTCGAATGGTTCGGGAGCAACTGTTTCGAGGGTCCGGGACGGTCGCGTTGGATTGTTTGGTCGGATGGTTCGGGAGAACTAGAGGAGAACCAGACCTTCTTCCGGACGGACCGTTTGGAGGTCCGGGACGGTCGGGTTGGACAATTTGGTCGGATGGTCTGAGACAATTAGAGGAGATCTAGACCTTCCGGACGGACCATTTGGAAGTTCCAGAACAGTCGGGTTGGACGGTTTGGTCGGACGGTTCGGGACCAACAGTTTGGAGGGTCCGAGACGGTCGGAATGGACGGTTTGGTCGGACGGTTCGGGACCAACAGTTTGCAGGGTCCGACACGGTCGGGTTGGACGGTTTGGTCGGATTATTCGGGAGAATTAGAGGAGAGCCGGACCTTCTTCCGGACGGACCATTTGGATGGTCCGGGACGGTCGGGTTGGACGGTTTGGTCGGATGGTTTGGGACCAACAGTTTGGAGGGTCCGGGACGGTCGTGTTGGACGGTGTGGTCGGATCCGGATGGACCGTTTGGAAGTCTCGGGACGGTCGGGTTGGACGGTTTTGGTCGGACGGTTCGGGACCAACAATTTGGAGGGTCCGGGACGGTCGGGTTGGACGGTTTGGTTGGATGGTTCGGGACCAACAGTTTGGAGGGTCCGGGACGTTCGGGTTGGTTGGTTTGGTCGGATGTTTCGGGAGAACTAAAGGAGAGCCGGACCTTCTTCCGGACGGACCGTTTGGAAGGTCCGGGACGGTCGGGTTGTACGGTTTGGTCGGATGGTTTGGGACAATTAGAGGAGATCTAGACCTTCCGGATGGACCATTTGGAAGTTCCAGGACAGTCGGGTTGGACGGTTTGGTCGGATGGTTCGGGACCAATAGTTTGGAGGGTGTGGGACGGTCTGGTTTGACGGTTTGGTTGGATGGTTCGAGAGAACTAGAGGAGTGCCGGACCTTCTTCCCGATGGAACGTTTGGAAGCTCCGGGACGGTCGGGTTGGACGGTTTGGTCGGATGGTTCGGGACCAACAGTTTAGAGGGTACGGGACGGTCGGGTTGGATGGTTTGGTCGAATGGTTCGGGACAACTAGAGGAGATTCGGACCTTCTTCCGGATGGACCGTTTGGAAGGTCCGGGACGGTCGGGTTGGACGGTTTCGTCGGATCCGGACCTTCTTCCGGACAAGCCGTTTCGAAGATCCCGGATAGTGGGGTTGGACGGTTTGGTCGGATGGTTAGGGACCAACAGTTTCGAGCGTTTGAGACAGTCAGGTTGGATGGTTTAGTCGGATGATTCGGGAGAACTAGAGGAGAGCCGGACCTACTTCCGGACGGACCATTTGGAAGGTCCCGGACGGTCGGGTTGGACGGTTTGGTCGGATGGTTCAGGACCAACATTTTGGAGGGTCTGGGACGGTCGGGTTGGACGGTTTGGTCGGATCCGGACCTACTTCCGGACAGGCCGTTAGGAAGATCCAGGACAGTGGGGTTGGATGTTTTGGTCGGATGGTTAGGGACCAACAGTTTGGAGGGTTTGAGATGGTCGGGTTGGACGGTTTGGTTCGATGGTTCGGGACAACTAGAGGAGATCCGGACCTTCCTCCGGACGGACCGTTTGGAAGTTTTTTGACGGTCGGGTTGGACGGTTTGGTCGGATGGTTCGGGACAACTAGAGGAGATCCGGACTTCTTCCGGATGGACCGTTTGGAAGTTTCGGGACGGTCGGGTTGGACGGTTTGGTCGGACGGTCCGGGACCAACAGTTTGGAGGGTCCGAGACGGTCGGGTTGGACGGTTTGGTTGGATGGTTCGGGCCAACAGTTTGGAGGGTCCGGGACGGTCGGGTTGGCTGGTTTGTTTGGATGGTTCGGGAGAACTAGACGAGAGCCCGACCATCTTCCGGACGAACCGTTTGGAAGGTCCGGGACGGTCGGGTTGGACGGTTTGGTTGGATGGTTTGGGACCAATAGTTTGGACGGCCCGGGATGGTCGGGTCGGACGGTTTGGTCGGATGGTTCGGGAGAACTAGAGGAGAACCGGACCTTCTTCCGGACGGACCGTTTGGAAGGTCCGGGACGGTCGGGTTGGACGGTTTGTTTCGATGGTTTGGGACAATTAGAGCAGATCTAGACCTTCCGGACGGACCGTTTGGAAGTTCCAGGACAGTCGAGTTGTACGGTTTGGTCGGATGGTTCGGGACCAACTGTTTGGAGGGTTTGAGACGGTCGGGTTGGACGGTTTGGTTGGATGGTTCGAGAGGACTAGAGGAGAGCCGGACCTTCTTCCCGACGGAACGTTTGGAAGCTCCGGGACGGTCGGGTTGGACGATTTGGTTGGACGGTTCAGGATAACTAGAGGAGATCAGGACCTTCTTCCGGACGGTCCGTTTGGAGGTTCTGGGATGGTCGGATTGGACGGTTTTGGTCGGATGGTTCGGGACCAACAGTTTGCAGGGTCCGTGACGGTCGGGTTGAAAGGTTTGGTCGAATGGTTCGGGACAACTAGAGGAGATCCGGACCTTCTTCCGGACGGATCGTTTGGAAGTTCCAGGACAGTCGGTTTGGACGGTTTGGTCGGATGGTTCTGGACCAGCAGTTTGGAGGGTTTGAGACGGTCGGGTTGGACGGTTTGGTGGGATGGTTCGAGAGAACTACAGGAGAGCCAGAGCTTCTTCCCGACGGAACGTTTCGAAGCTCCGGGACGGTCGGGTTGGACGGTTTGGTCGGATGGTTCGGGACCAACAGTTTGGAGGGTCCGGGACCGTCGGGTTGGACGGTTTAGTCGGATGGCTCGGGACCAACAGTTTGGAGGGTCCGGGATGGTCGGGTTGGACGGTTTGGTCGGATGGTTCGGGAGGACTAAAGGAGAACCGGACCTTCTTTCGTACGGACAGTTTGGAAGGTCCAGGACGGTCGGGTTGAACGGTTTGGTCGGATGGTTTGGGACAATTAGAGGAGATCTAGACCTTCTGGACGGACTATTTGGAAGTACCAGGACAGTCGGGTTGGATGGTTTGGACGGATTGTTCGGGACTAACAGTTTGGTGGGTCTGAGACGGTCGGGTCGGACGGTTTGGTCGGATGGTTCGGGAGAACTAGAGGAGAACCGGACCTTCTTCCGGACGGACCGTTTGGAAGATCCGGGACGGTCGGGTTGGACGGTTTGGTCGGATGGTTTGGGACAATTAGAGGAGAACTAGACCTTCCGGACGGACCATTTGGAAGTTCCAGGACAGTCGGGTTGAACGGTTTGGTCGGATGGTTCGAGACCAACAGTTTGGAGGGTTTAAGACGGTCGGGTTGGACGGTTTGGTTGGATGGTTCGGGAGAACTAGAGGAGAGCCGGACCTTCTTCGGGACGGAACGTTTGGAAGGTTCGAGACGGTCGGGTTGGACGGTTTGGTCGGATGGTTTGGGACTGAATGTTTGTAGGGTCCAAGACGGTCGGATTCGATGGATTGGTCGGATGGTTCCGGACCAACAGTTTGGAGGGTCTGAGACGGTCGGGTTGGACGGTTTCGTCGGATGTTTCAGGACCAACAGTTTGGAGGGTCTGAGACGGTTGGGTTGGACGGTTTGGTCGGATGGTTCGGGACCAACAGTTTGCAGGGTCCAAGACGATCGGGTTGGATGGTTTTGTCAGATGGTTCGGGACCAATAGTTTGGTGGGTACGGGACGGTTGGGTTGGACGGTTTGGTTGAATGGTTCGGAACAACTAGAGGAGATCCGGACCTTCTTCCGGGCGGACCGTTTGGAAGGTCGGGACGGTCGGGTTGGACGGTTTGGTCTGATCCAGACCTTCTTACGGACAGACCGTTTGGAAGATCCAGGACAGTCGAGTTGGACGGTTTGGTCGGATGGTTAGGGACCAACAGTTTGGAAGGTTTGAGACGGTCGGGTTGGACGGTTTGGTTGGATGGTTCGGGACAACTAGAGGAGATCCGGACCTTCTTCCGGACGGACCGTTTGGAAGTTTTGGGACGGTCGGGTTGGATGGTTTGGTCGGATGGTTCGGGACAACTAGAGGAGATCCGGACCTTCTTTCGGTGGTCCGTTTAGAAGTTTCGGGACGGTCGGGTTGGACGGTTCGGGACAAACAATTTGGAGGGTCCGAGACGGTCGGGTTGGACGTTTTGGTTGGATGGTTCGGGCCAACAGTTTGGAGGGTCCGGAACTGTCGGGTTGGCTGGTTTGGTTGGATGGTTCGGGAGAACTAGAGGAGAGCCGGACCATCTTCTGGACAGACCGTTTGGAAGGTCCGGGACGGTTGGGTTGGACGGTTTGGTTGGATAGTTTGGGACCAATAGTTTGGACGTCCCGGGACGGTCGGGTCGGACGGTTTGGTCGGATGGTTCGGGAGAAGTAGAGGAGAACCGGACCTTCTTCCGGATGGACTGTTTGGAACTTCCAGGACGGTCGGGTTGGTCGGTTTGGTCGGATGGTTCGGCACCAACAGTTTGGAGGGTTTGAGACGGTCGGGTTGGACGGTTTGGTCGGATGGTTCGGGACCAACAGTTTGGAGAGTCCGGGACGGCCAGGTTCGCTGGTTTGGTCGGATGGTTCCGGAGAACTAGAGGAGGGCCGGACCATCTTCCGGACGGACCGTTTGGAAGGTCCGGGACGGTCGGGTTGGAAGGTTTGGTCGGATGGTTTGGGACCAATAGTTTGGAGGGCCCGGGATGATCGGGTCGGATAGTTTGGTCAGATGGTTCGGGAGAACTAGAGGAGAACCGGTCCTTCTTCCGGACGGACCGTTTGGAAGGTCCGGGGCAGTCGGGTTGGACGGTTTGGTTGGATGGTTTGGGACAATTAGAGGAGATCGAGACCTTCCGGACGGACCATTTGGAAGTTCCAGGACAGTCGGGTTGAACGGTTTGGTCGGATGGTTCGAGGCCAACAGTTTGGAGGGTTTAAGACGGTCGTGTTGGACGGTTTGGTTGGATGGTTCGGGAGAACTAGAGGAGAACTGGACCTTCTTCCGGACGGAACGTTTGGAAGGTTCGAGACGGTCGGGTTGGACGGTTTGCTCGGATGGTTCGGGACTGAAAGTTTGGAGGGTCCAAGACGGTCGGATTCGATGGTTTGATCGGATGGTTCGGGACAACTAGAGGAGATCCGGACCTTCTTCCAGATGGACCGTTTGGAAGTTTCGGGACGGTCGGGTTGGACGGTTTGGTTGGACGGTTCGGGCCAACAGTTTGGAGGGTCCGGGACGGTCGGGTTGGCTGGTTTGGTTTGATGGTTCGGGAGAACTAGAGGAAAGCCAGACCATCTTCCGGACGGACCGTTTGGAAGGTCCGGGACGGTCGGTTTGGACGGTTTGGTTGGATGGTTTGGGACCAATAGTGTGGACCGCCCGGGACGGTCGGGTCGGACGGTTTAGTCGGATGGTTCGGGAGAACTAGAGGAGAACCGGACCTTCTTCCGGACGAACCGTTTGGAAGTTCCAGGACGGTCGGGTTGGACGGTTTGGTCGGATGGTTCGGGACCAACAGTTTGGAGGGTTTGAGACGGTCGGGTTGGACGGTTTGGTTGGATGGTTCGAGAGAACTAGAGGAGAGCCGGACCTTCTTCCCAACGGAACGTTTGGAAGCTCCGGGACGGTCGGGTTGAACGGTTTGGTCGGATGGTTCGGGTCCGACAGTTTGGAGGGTCCGGGACGGTCGGGTTGGATGGTTTGGTCGGATCATTCGGGAGAACTAGGCGAGAGCCGGACCATCTTCCGGACGAACCGTTTGGAAGGTCCGGGACAGTCGGGTTGGACGGTTTGGTCGGATGGTTTGGGACCAATAGTTTGGAGGGCCTAGGACGGTCGGGTCGGACGGTTTGGTCGGATGGTTCGGGAGAACTAGAGGAGAACCGGACCTTCTTCCGGACGGACCGTTTGGAAGATCCGGGACGGTCGGGTTGGACGGTTTGGTCGGATGGTTTGGGACAATTAGAGGAGATCTAGACCTTCCGGACGAACAATTTGGAAGTTCCAGGACAGTCGGGCTGGACGGTTTGGTCGGATGGTTCGAGACCAACAGTTTGGAGGGTTTGAGACGGTCGGGTTGGACTGTTTGGTTGGATGGTTCGGGAGAACTAGAGGAGAGCTGGACCTTCTTCCGGACGGAACGTTTGGAAGGTCCGAGACGGTCGGGTTGGACGGCTTGGTCGGATGGTTCAGGACCAACAGTTTTGACGGTCCGGGTGGTCGGGTTGGACGGTTTGGTTGGATTGTTCGGGACCAAAAGTTTGGAGGGTCCGAGACGGTCGGATTGGACGGTTTGGTCGGATGGCTCGGGACCAGCAGTTTGGAGGGTGCGGGACGGGGGGTTGGATCGTTTGGTCGGATGCTTGGGGAGAACTGGATGAGAACCGGACCTTCTTCCGGATGGACCATTTAAAAGGTCCGGGACGGTCTGGTTGGACGGTTAGCTCGGATGGTTTGGCACAATTAGAGGAGATGTAGACATTCCGGACGGACCAGTTCCAGGACAGCCGGGCTGGACGGTTTGGTCGGATGGTTCGGGACCAACAGTTTGGAGGGTCCGAGACGGTCGGGTTGGAAGGTTTGGTCAGATGATTCGGGACAACAAGAGGAGATCCGGACCTTCTTCCGGACGGTCGGGTTGGACGGTTTGGACTGATGGTTCGGGACAACTAGAGGAGATCGGGACCTTCTTTCGAACGGACCGTTTGGCAGTTTCGGGGCGGTTGGGTTGGACGGCTTGGTCGGACGGTTCGGGACCAACAGTTTGGAGGGTCCGAGACGGTCGGGTTGGACGGTTTGGTTGGATGGTTCGGGCCAACAGTTTGGAGGGTTCGGGACGGTCGGGTTGGCTGGTTTGGTTGGATGGTTCGGGAGAACTAGAGAAGAGCCGGACCATTTTCCGGACGGACCGTTTGGAAGGTCCGGGACGGTCGGGTTGGACGGTTTGGTTGGATGGTTCGGGCCAATAGTTTGGAGGGTCCGGGACGGTCGGGTTGGCTGGTTTGGTTGGATGGTTCGGGAGAACTAGAGAAGAGCCGGACCATCTTCCGGACGGACCGTTTGGAAGGTCCGGGACGGTCGGGTTGGACGGTTTGGTCGGATGGTTCGGGACCTACAGTTTGGAGGGTCCGAGACGGTCGGGTCGGATGGTTTGGACGGATGGTTCGGGAGCAGCAGTTTGGCGGGTCCGGGACGGTCGGGTTGGATGGTTTGGTTGGATGGTTCGAGAGAACCAGAGGAGAGCCGGACCTTCTTCCCGGCGGAACGTTTGGAAGCTCCGGGATGGTCGGGTTGGACGGTTTGGTCGGATGGTTCGGGACCAACAGCTTAGATGGTACGGGAGAACTAGAGGAGAGCTGGACCTTCTTCTGGACGGAACGTTTGGAAGGTCAGAGACGGTCGGGTTGGACGGTTTGGTCGGATTGTTCGGGACCAATAGTTTAGATGGTTCGGGAGAACTAGAGGAGAGCTGGACCTTCTTCTGGACGGAACGTTTGGAAGGTCCGAGACGGTCGGGTTGGACGGTTTGGTCGGATGGTTCGGGACCAACAGTTTTGAGGGTCCGGGTGGTCGGGTTGGACGGTTTGGTCGGATGGTTCGAGACCAACAGTTTGTAGGGTTTGAGACGGTCGGGTTGGACGGTTTGGTTGGATGGTTCGGGAGAACTAGAGGAGAGCTGGACCTTCTTCCGGACGGAACGTTTGGAAGGTCCGAGACGGTCGGGTTGGACGGTTTGGTCGGATGGTTCAGGACCAACAGTTTTGAGGGTCCGGGTGGTCGGGTTGGACGGTTTTAGTTGGATTGTTCGGGACCGAAAGTTTTGAGGGTCCGAGTCGGTCGGATTGGACGGTTTGTTCGGATGGCTCGGGACCAACAGTTTGGAGGGTGCGGGACGGTGGGTTGGATGGTTTGGTCGGATGCTTGGGGAGAACTGGATGAGAACCGGACCTTCTTCCAGATGGACCATTTAAAAGGTCCGGGACGGTCTGTTTGGACGGTTAGCTCGGATGGTTTGGGACAATTCGAGGAGATCTAGACCTTCCGGTCGGGCCCGTTCCAGGACAGCCGGGTTGGACGGTTTGGTCGGATGGTTCGGGACCAACAGTTTGGAGGGTCCGAGACGGTCGGGTTGGACGGTTTGGTTGGATGGTTTGGGACAACAAGAGGAGATCCGGACCTTCTTCCGGACGGACCGGTTGGAACTTCCGGGACGGTCGGGTTGGACTGTTTGGTCTGATGGTTCGGGACAACTAGAGGAGATCGGGACCTTCTTTCGGACGGACCGTTTGGAAGTTTCGGGATGGTTGGGTTGGACGGCTTGGTCGGATGGTTCGGGACCAACAATTTGGAGGGTCCCGGACGGTTGGGTTGATGGTTTCGTCGGATAGTTCGGGACCAACAGTTTGGATGGTCCGAGACGGTCGGGTTGGACGGTTTGGTCGGATGGTTCGGCAGCAACTGTTTCGAGGGTCCGGGACGGTCGCGTTGGACTGTTTGGTCGGATGGTTCGGGAGAACTAGAGGAGAACCGGACCTTCTTCCGGACGGACCGTTTGGATGTCCGGGACGGTCGGGTTGGACGGTTTGGTCCGATGGATTAGAGGAGATCTAGACCTTCTAGACGGACCATTTGGAAGTTCCAGGACAGTCGGGTTGGACGGTTTGGTCGGACGGTTCGGGACCAACAGTTTGGAGGGTCCGAGACGGTCGGGTTGGACGGTTTGGTCGGATGGTTCGGGACCAACAGTTTGGAGGGTCCAGGACGGTCGGGTTGGATGGTTTGGTCGGATGATTCGGGAGAACTAGAGTAGAGCCGGACCATCTTCCGGATGAACCGTTTGGAAGGTCCGGGATGGTCGGGTTGGAAGGTTTGGTCGGATTGTTTGGGACCAATAGTTTGGAGGGCCCGGGACGGTCGGGTCGGACGGTTTGGTCGGATGGTTCGGGACAACTAGAGGTCATCCGGACCTTCTTCCGGACGGACCGTTTTGGCAGGTCCGGGACGGTCGGGTTGGACGGTTTGGTCGGATGGTTCGGGATCAACAGTTTGGAGGGTCCGGGACGGTCGGGGTGGACGGTTTGGTCGGATCCGGACCTTGTTCCGGATAGACCGTTTGGAAGATCCAGGACAGTGGGTTTGGACGGTTTGGTCGGATGGTTTGGGACCAACAGTTTGGAGGGTTTGAGACTGTCGGGTTGGACGGTTTGGTTGGATGGTTCGTGACAACTAGAGGAGATCCGGACCTTCGTCTGGACGGACCGTTTGGAAGTTTTGGGACGGTCGGGTTGGACGGTTTGGTCGGATGGTTCGGGACAACTAGAGGAGATCCGGACCTTCTTCCGGATGGAGCGTTTGGAAGTTTCGGGACGGTCGGGTTGGACGGTTCGGGACCAACAGTTTGGAGGGTCCGAGACGGTCGGGTTGGACGGTTTGGTTGGATGGTTCGGAACCAACAGTTTGGAGGGTCCGGGACGTTCGGGTTGGCTGGTTTGGTTGGATGGTTCGAGAGAACTAGAGGAGAGCCGGACCATCTTCCGGACGGAACGTTTCGAATGTCCGGGACGGTCGGGTTGGACGGTTTGGTTGGATGGTTTGGGACCAATAGTTTGGACGGCCCGGGACGTTTGGTCGGACGGTTTGGTCGGATGGTTCGGGAGAACTAGAGGAGAACCGGACCTTCTTCCAGACGGACCATTTGGAAGGTCCGGAACGGTCGGGTTGGACGGTTTGCTCGGATGGTTTGGGAACAATTAGAGGAGATCTAGACTTTCTGGATGGTCCATTTGGAAGTTCCAGGGCAGTCGGGTTGGACGGTTTGGTCGGATGGTTCGCGACCAACAGTTTGGAGGGTGTGAGACGGTCGGGTTGGACGGTTTGGTTGGATGGTTCGAGAGAACTAGAGGAGAGCCGGACCTTCTTCCCGGCGGAACGTTTGGAAGCTCCGGGACGGTCGGGTTGGACGGTTTGGTCGGATGGTTCGGGACCAACAGTTTAAAGGGTACGGGATGGTCGGGTTGGATGGTTTGGCCGAATGGTTCGGGACAACCAGAGGAGATCCGGACCTTCTTCCGGACGGACCGTTTGGAAGGTCCGGGACGGTCGGGTTGGACGGTTTGGTCGGATGGTTCGCGACCAACAGTTTGGAGGGTCCGGGACGGTCGGGTTTGACGGTTTGGTCGGATAGTTAGGGTCCAGCAGTTTGGAGGGTTTGAGACGGTAGGGTTGGATGGTTTGGTCGGATGATTCGGGAGAACTAGAGGAGAGCCGAACCTTCTTTCGGATGGACCATTTGGAAGGTCCGGGACGGTCGGGTTGGACGATTTGGTCGGATGGTACGGGACCAACAGTTTGGAGGGTCCGAGACGGTCGGGTTGGACGGTTTGGTCGGATCCGGACCTTCTTCCGGACAGACCGTTTGGAAGATCCAGGACAGTGGGGTTGGACGGTTTGGTCGGATGGTTACGGACCAACAGTTTGGAGGGTTTGAGATGGTCGGGTTGAACGGTTTGGTTGGATGGTTCGAGACAACTAGAGGAGATCCGGACCTTCCTTCGGACGGACCGTTTGGAAGTTTTGGGACGGTCGGGTTGGACGGTTTGGTCGAATGGTTCGGGACCAGCAGTTTGGATGGTTTGAGACAGTCGGGTTGGATGGTTTGGTCGGATGATTCGGGAGAACTAGAGGAGAGCCGGACCTTCTTCCGGACAGACCATTTGGAAGGTCCGGGACTGTCGGGTTGGACGGTTTGGTCAGATGGTTCGGGACCAACAGTTTGGAGGGTTTGAAACGGTCGGGTTGGACGGCTTGGTTGGAAGTTTCGGGATGGTCGGGTTGGACGATTTGGTCGGATCCGGACCTTCTTCCGGACAGACCGATTGGAAGATCCAGGACAGTAGGGTTGGACGGTTTGGTCGGATGGTTAGGGACCAACAGTTTGGAGGGTTTGAGATGGTCGGGTTGGACGGTTTGGTTGGATGGTTCGGGACAACTAGAGGAGATCCGGACCTTCCTCGGACGGACCGTTTGAATGTTTTGGGACGGTCGGGTTGGACGGTTTGGTTGGATGGTTCGGGACAACTAGAGGAGATCCGGACTTTCTTCCGGATGGACCGTCTGGAAGTTTCGGGATGGTCGGGTTGGACGGTTTGGTTGGATGGTTCGGGACAACTAGGGGAGATCCGGACCTTCTTCCGGATGGACCGTCTGTTTGAAGGGTCCGAGACGGTTGGGTTGGACGGTTTGGTTGGATGGTACAGGACCAACAGTTGGATGGTTCGGGACCAACAGTTTTGAGGGTCCGGGTGGTCGGTTTGGACGGTTTGGTTGGATTGTTCGGGACCGAAAGTTTGGAGGGTCCGAGACGGTCGGGTTGGACGGTTTGGTCGGATGGCTCGGGACCAACAGTTTGGAGGGTGCGGGACGGTGGGTTGGATGGTTTGGTCGGATGCTTGGGGAGAGCTGGATGAGAACCGGACCTTCTTCCGGATGGACCATTTAAAAGGTCCGGGACGGTCTGGTTGGACGGTTAGCTCGGATGGTTTGGGACAATTCGAGGAGATCTAGACCTTCCGGACGGACTAGTTCCAAGACCGTCGGGTTGGACGGTTTGGTCGGATGGCTCGGGACCAATAGTTTGGAGGGTCCGAGACGGTCGGGTTGGACGGTTTGGTCAGATGGTTCGGGACCAACAGTTTGGAGGGTCCGAGACGGTCGGGTTGGACGGTTTGGTCGGATGGTTCGGGACCAACAGTTTGAAGGGTTTGAGATGGTCGGGTTGAACGGCTTCGTTGGATGGTTCGGGACAACTAGAGGAGATCCGGACCTTCCTCCGGACGGACCGTTTGGACGTTTCGGGACGGTCGGGTTGGACGGTTTGGTCGGATCCGGACCTTCTTCCGGACAGACCGTTTGGAAGATCCAAGACAGTGGGGTTGTACGGTTTGGCCGGATGGTTAGGGACCAACTATTTTGAGGGTCCGGCTGGTCGGGTTGGACGGTTTGGTTGGATTGTTTGGGACCGAAAGTTTGGAGGGTCCGAGACGATCGGGTTGTACGGTTTGGTCGGATGGCTCGGGACCAATAGTTTGGAGGGTGCGGGACGGTGGGTTGGATGGTTTGGTCGGATGCTTGGGGAGAACTGGATTAGAACCGGACCTTCTTCCGGATGGACCATTTAAAAGTTGCGGGACGGTCTGGTTGGATGGTTAGCTCGGATGGTTTGGGACAATTCGAGGAGATCTAGACCTTCCGGACGGACCAGTTCCAAGACCATCGGGTTGGACGGTTTGGTCGGATGGCTCGGGACCAACAGTTTGGAGGGTCCGGGAGGGTCTGGTTGGATAGTTTGGTCGGATGGTTTGGGAGGACTAGAGGAGAACCGGACCTTCTTCCGTACGGACAGTTTGGAAGGTCCGGGACGGTCGGGTTGGACGGTTTGGTCGGACGGTTCGGGACCAACAGTTTGGAGGGTCCGAGACGGTCGGGTTGGACGGTTTGGTCGGTTGGTTCGGGACCAACAGTTTGGAGGGTACGGGACGGTCGGGTTGGACGGTTTGGTCTGATGGTTTGGGACAACTAGAGGAGATCGGGACCTTCTTTTGGACGGACCGTTTGAAGTTTCGGGACGGTTGGGGTGGACGGCTTGGTCGGACGGTTCGGGACCAACAGTTTGGAGGGTCAGAGACGGTCAGGTTGGATGGTTTGGTCGGATAGTTCGGGACCAACAGTTTGGATGGTTTGGCCGGATGGTTCGGGAGCAACTCTTTGGAGGGTCCGGGACGGTCGCATTGGATGGTTTGGTCGGATGGTTCGGGAGAACTAGAGGGGAACCGGACCTTCTTCCGGACGGACCGTTTGGAAGGTCCGGGATAGTCGGGTTGGACGGTTTAGTCGGATGGTCTAGGACAATGAGAGGAGATCTAGAACTTCCGGACAGACCATTTGGAAGTTCTAGGACCGTTGGGTTGGACAGTTTGGTCGGACGGTTTGGGACCAACAGTTTGGAGGGTCCGAGACGGTCGGGTTGGACGGTTTGGTCGGATGGTTCGGGACCAACAGTTTGGAGGGTCTGGGACGGTCGGGTTGGACGGTTTGGTCGGATGGTTCGGGACAACTAGAGGTCATCCGGACCTTCTTCCGGACGGACCGTTTGGCAGGTCCGGGACGGTCGGGTTGGACGGTTTGGGACAATTTGAGGAGATCTAGCTATTCCGGACGGACCATTTGGAAGTTCTAGGACAGTCGGGTTGGACGGTTTGGTCGGATAGTTCGGGACCAACAGTTTGGAGGGTCAGAGACGGTCGGGTTGGATGGTTTGGTCGGATAGTTCGGGACCAACAGTTTGGATGGTCCGAGACGGTCGGGTTGGATGGTTTGGCCGGATGGTTCGGGAGCAACTCTTTGGAGGGTCCGGGACGGTCGCATTGGATGGTTTGGTCGGATGGTTCGGGAGAACTAGAGGGGAACCGGACCTTCTTCCGGACGGACCGTTTGGAAGGTCCGGGATAGTCGGGTTGGACGGTTTGGTCGGATGGTTCAGGAGAACTAGAGGAGAGCTGGACCTTCTTCCGGACGGAACGTTTGGAAGGTCCGAGACGGTCGGGTTGGACGGTTTGGTCGGATGGTTCAGGACCAACAGTTTTGAGGGTCCGGGTGGTCGGGTTGGACGGTTTAGTTGGATTGTTCGGGACCGAAAGTTTTGAGGGTCCGAGTCGGTCGGATTGGACGGTTTGTTCGGATGGCTCGGGACCAACAGTTTGGAGGGTGCGGGACGGTGGGTTGGATGGTTTGGTCGGATGCTTGGGGAGAACTGGATGAGAACCGGACCTTCTTCCAGATGGACCATTTAAAAGGTCCGGGACGGTCTGTTTGGACGGTTAGCTCGGATGGTTTGGGACAATTCGAGGAGATCTAGACCTTCCGGTCGGGCCCGTTCCAGGACAGCCGGGTTGGACGGTTTGGTCGGATGGTTCGGGACCAACAGTTTGGAGGGTCCGAGACGGTCGGGTTGGACGGTTTGGTTGGATGGTTTGGGACAACAAGAGGAGATCCGGACCTTCTTCCGGACGGACCGGTTGGAACTTCCGGGACGGTCGGGTTGGACTGTTTGGTCTGATGGTTCGGGACAACTAGAGGAGATCGGGACCTTCTTTCGGACGGACCGTTTGGAAGTTTCGGGATGGTTGGGTTGGACGGCTTGGTCGGATGGTTCGGGACCAACAATTTGGAGGGTCCCGGACGGTTGGGTTGATGGTTTCGTCGGATAGTTCGGGACCAACAGTTTGGATGGTCCGAGACGGTCGGGTTGGACGGTTTGGTCGGATGGTTCGGCAGCAACTGTTTCGAGGGTCCGGGACGGTCGCGTTGGACTGTTTGGTCGGATGGTTCGGGAGAACTAGAGGAGAACCGGACCTTCTTCCGGACGGACCGTTTGGATGTCCGGGACGGTCGGGTTGGACGGTTTGGTCCGATGGATTAGAGGAGATCTAGACCTTCTAGACGGACCATTTGGAAGTTCCAGGACAGTCGGGTTGGACGGTTTGGTCGGACGGTTCGGGACCAACAGTTTGGAGGGTCCGAGACGGTCGGGTTGGACGGTTTGGTCGGATGGTTCGGGACCAACAGTTTGGAGGGTCCAGGACGGTCGGGTTGGATGGTTTGGTCGGATGATTCGGGAGAACTAGAGTAGAGCCGGACCATCTTCCGGATGAACCGTTTGGAAGGTCCGGGATGGTCGGGTTGGAAGGTTTGGTCGGATTGTTTGGGACCAATAGTTTGGAGGGCCCGGGACGGTCGGGTCGGACGGTTTGGTCGGATGGTTCAGGACAACTAGAGGTCATCCGGACCTTCTTCCGGACGGACCGTTTGGCAGGTCCGGGACGGTCGGGTTGGACGGTTTGGTCGGATGGTTCGGGATCAACAGTTTGGAGGGTCCGGGACGGTCGGGGTGGACGGTTTGGTCGGATCCGGACCTTGTTCCGGATAGACCGTTTGGAAGATCCAGGACAGTGGGTTTGGACGGTTTGGTCGGATGGTTTGGGACCAACAGTTTGGAGGGTTTGAGACTGTCGGGTTGGACGGTTTGGTTGGATGGTTCGTGACAACTAGAGGAGATCCGGACCTTCGTCTGGACGGACCGTTTGGAAGTTTTGGGACGGTCGGGTTGGACGGTTTGGTCGGATGGTTCGGGACAACTAGAGGAGATCCGGACCTTCTTCCGGATGGAGCGTTTGGAAGTTTCGGGACGGTCGGGTTGGACGGTTCGGGACCAACAGTTTGGAGGGTCCGAGACGGTCGGGTTGGACGGTTTGGTTGGATGGTTCGGAACCAACAGTTTGGAGGGTCCGGGACGTTCGGGTTGGCTGGTTTGGTTGGATGGTTCGAGAGAACTAGAGGAGAGCCGGACCATCTTCCGGACGGAACGTTTCGAATGTCCGGGACGGTCGGGTTGGACGGTTTGGTTGGATGGTTTGGGACCAATAGTTTGGACGGCCCGGGACGTTTTGGTCGGACGGTTTGGTCGGATGGTTCGGGAGAACTAGAGGAGAACCGGACCTTCTTCCAGACGGACCATTTGGAAGGTCCGGAACGGTCGGGTTGGACGGTTTGCTCGGATGGTTTGGGAACAATTAGAGGAGATCTAGACTTTCTGGATGGTCCATTTGGAAGTTCCAGGGCAGTCGGGTTGGACGGTTTGGTCGGATGGTTCGCGACCAACAGTTTGGAGGGTGTGAGACGGTCGGGTTGGACGGTTTGGTTGGATGGTTCGAGAGAACTAGAGGAGAGCCGGACCTTCTTCCCGGCGGAACGTTTGGAAGCTCCGGGACGGTCGGGTTGGACGGTTTGGTCGGATGGTTCGGGACCAACAGTTTAAAGGGTACAGGATGGTCGGGTTGGATGGTTTGGCCGAATGGTTCGGGACAACCAGAGGAGATCCGGACCTTCTTCCGGACGGACCGTTTGGAAGGTCCGGGATGGTCGGGTTGGACGGTTTGGTCGGATGGTTCGCGACCAACAGTTTGGAGGGTCCGGGACGGTCGGGTTTGACGGTTTGGTCGGATAGTTAGGGTCCAGCAGTTTGGAGGGTTTGAGACGGTAGGGTTGGATGGTTTGGTCGGATGATTCGGGAGAACTAGAGGAGAGCCGAACCTTCTTTCGGATGGACCATTTGGAAGGTCCGGGACGGTCGGGTTGGACGATTTGGTCGGATGGTACGGGACCAACAGTTTGGAGGGTCCGAGACGGTCGGGTTGGACGGTTTGGTCGGATCCGGACATTCTTCCGGACAGACCGTTTGGAAGATCCAGGACAGTGGGGTTGGACGGTTTGGTCGGATGGTTACGGACCAACAGTTTGGAGGGTTTGAGATGGTCGGGTTGAACGGTTTGGTTGGATGGTTCGAGACAACTAGAGGAGATCCGGACCTTCCTTCGGACGGACCGTTTGGAAGTTTTGGGACGGTCGGGTTGGACGGTTTGGTCGAATGGTTCGGGACCAGCAGTTTGGATGGTTTGAGACAGTCGGGTTGGATGGTTTGGTCGGATGATTCGGGAGAACTAGAGGAGAGCCGGACCTTCTTCCGGACAGACCATTTGGAAGGTCCGGGACTGTCGGGTTGGACGGTTTGGTCAGATGGTTCGGGACCAACAGTTTGGAGGGTTTGAAACGGTCGGGTTGGACGGCTTGGTTGGAAGTTTCGGGATGGTCGGGTTGGACGATTTGGTCGGATCCGGACCTTCTTCCGGACAGACCGATTGGAAGATCCAGGACAGTAGGGTTGGACGGTTTGGTCGGATGGTTAGGGACCAACAGTTTGGAGGGTTTGAGATGGTCGGGTTGGACGGTTTGGTTGGATGGTTCGGGACAACTAGAGGAGATCCGGACCTTCCTCGGACGGACCGTTTGAATGTTTTGGGACGGTCGGGTTGGACGGTTTGGTTGGATGGTTCGGGACAACTAGAGGAGATCCGGACTTTCTTCCGGATGGACCGTCTGGAAGTTTCGGGATGGTCGGGTTGGACGGTTTGGTTGGATGGTTCGGGACAACTAGGGGAGATCCGGACCTTCTTCCGGATGGACCGTCTGTTTGAAGGGTCCGAGACGGTTGGGTTGGACGGTTTGGTTGGATGGTACAGGACCAACAGTTGGATGGTTCGGGACCAACAGTTTTGAGGGTCCGGGTGGTCGGTTTGGACGGTTTGGTTGGATTGTTCGGGACCGAAAGTTTGGAGGGTCCGAGACGGTCGGGTTGGACGGTTTGGTCGGATGGCTCGGGACCAACAGTTTGGAGGGTGCGGGACGGTGGGTTGGATGGTTTGGTCGGATGCTTGGGGAGAGCTAGATGAGAACCGGACCTTCTTCCGGATGGACCATTTAAAAGGTCCGGGACGGTCTGGTTGGACGGTTAGCTCGGATGGTTTGGGACAATTCGAGGAGATCTAGACCTTCCGGACGGACTAGTTCCAAGACCGTCGGGTTGGACGGTTTGGTCGGATGGCTCGGGACCAATAGTTTGGAGGGTCCGAGACGGTCGGGTTGGACGGTTTGGTCAGATGGTTCGGGACCAACAGTTTGGAGGGTCCGAGACGGTCGGGTTGGACGGTTTGGTCGGATGGTTCGGGACCAACAGTTTGAAGGGTTTGAGATGGTCGGGTTGAACGGCTTCGTTGGATGGTTCGGGACAACTAGAGGAGATCCGGACCTTCCTCCGGACGGACCGTTTGGACGTTTCGGGACGGTCGGGTTGGACGGTTTGGTCGGATCCGGACCTTCTTCCGGACAGACCGTTTGGAAGATCCAGGACAGTGGGGTTGTACGGTTTGGCCGGATGGTTAGGGACCAACTATTTTGAGGGTCCGGCTGGTCGGGTTGGACGGTTTGGTTGGATTGTTTGGGACCGAAAGTTTGGAGGGTCCGAGACGATCGGGTTGTACGGTTTGGTCGGATGGCTCGGGACCAATAGTTTGGAGGGTGCGGGACGGTGGGTTGGATGGTTTGGTCGGATGCTTGGGGAGAACTGGATTAGAACCGGACCTTCTTCCGGATGGACCATTTAAAAGTTGCGGGACGGTCTGGTTGGATGGTTAGCTCGGATGGTTTGGGACAATTCGAGGAGATCTAGACCTTCCGGACGGACCAGTTCCAAGACCATCGGGTTGGACGGTTTGGTCGGATGGCTCGGGACCAACAGTTTGGAGGGTCCGGGATGGTCTGGTTGGATAGTTTGGTCGGATGGTTTGGGAGGACTAGAGGAGAACCGGACCTTCTTCCGTACGGACAGTTTGGAAGGTCCGGGACGGTCGGGTTGGACGGTTTGGTCGGACGGTTCGGGACCAACAGTTTGGAGGGTCCGAGACGGTCGGGTTGGACGGTTTGGTCGGTTGGTTCGGGACCAACAGTTTGGAGGGTACGGGACGGTCGGGTTGGACGGTTTGGTCTGATGGTTTGGGACAACTAGAGGAGATCGGGACCTTCTTTTGGACGGACCGTTTGAAGTTTCGGGACGGTTGGGGTGGACGGCTTGGTCGGACGGTTCGGGACCAACAGTTTGGAGGGTCAGAGACGGTCAGGTTGGATGGTTTGGTCGGATAGTTCGGGACCAACAGTTTGGATGGTTTGGCCGGATGGTTCGGGAGCAACTCTTTGGAGGGTCCGGGACGGTCGCATTGGATGGTTTGGTCGGATGGTTCGGGAGAACTAGAGGGGAACCGGACCTTCTTCCGACGGACCGTTTGGAAGGTCCGGGATAGTCGGGTTGGACGGTTTAGTCGGATGGTCTAGGACAATGAGAGGAGATCTAGAACTTCCGGACAGACCATTTGGAAGTTCTAGGACCGTTGGGTTGGACAGTTTGGTCGGACGGTTTGGGACCAACAGTTTGGAGGGTCCGAGACGGTCGGGTTGGACGGTTTGGTCGGATGGTTCGGGACCAACAGTTTGGAGGGTCTGGGACGGTCGGGTTGGACGGTTTGGTCGGATGGTTCGGGACAACTAGAGGTCATTCCGGACCTTCTTCCGGACGGACCGTTTGGCAGGTCCGGGACGTCGGGTTGGACGGTTTGGGACAATTTGAGGAGATCTAGCTATTCCGGACGGACCATTTGGAAGTTCTAGGACAGTCGGGTTGGACGGTTTGGTCGGATAGTTCGGGACCAACAGTTTGGAGGGTCAGAGACGGTCGGGTTGGATGGTTTGGTCGGATAGTTCGGGACCAACAGTTTGGATGGTCCGAGACGGTCGGGTTGGATGGTTTGGCCGGATGGTTCGGGAGCAACTCTTTGGAGGGTCCGGGACGGTCGCATTGGATGGTTTGGTCGGATGGTTCGGGAGAACTAGAGGGGAACCGGACCTTCTTCCGGACGGACCGTTTGGAAGGTCCGGGATAGTCGGGTTGGACGGTTTAGTCGGATGGTCTGGGACAATGGGAGGAGATCTAGACCTTCCGAACAGACCATTTGGAAGTTCTAGGACAGTTGGGTTGGACAGTTTGGTCGGACGGTTTGGGACCAACAGTTTGGAGGGTCCGAGACGGTCGGGTTGGACGGTTTGGTCGGATGGTTCAGGACCAACAGTTTGGAGGGTCTGGGACGGTCGGGTTGGACGGTTTGGTCGGATGGTTCGGGACAACTAGAGGTCATCCGGACCTTCTTCCGGACGGACCGTTTGGCAGGTCCGGGACGGTCGGGTTGGACGGTTTGGGACAATTTGAGGAGATCTAGCTATTTCGGACGGACCATTTGGAAGTTCTAGGACAGTCGGATTGGACGGTTTGGTCGGATAGTTCGGGACCAACAGTTTGGAGGGTCAGAGACGGTCGGGTTGGATGGTTTGGTCGGATAGTTCGGGACCAACAGTTTGGATGGTCGGAGACGGTCGGGTTGGATGGTTTGGCCGGATGGTTCGGGAGCAACTCTTTGGAGGGTCCGGGACGGTTGCATTGGATGGTTTGGTCGGATGGTTCGGGAGAACTAGAGGGGAACCGGACCTTCTTCCGGACGGACCGTTTGGAAGGTCCGGGATAGTCGGGTTGGTCGGTTTAGTCGGATGGTCTGGGACAACGAGAGGAGATCTAGACCTTCCGGACAGACCATTTGGAAGTTCTAGGACAGTTGGGTTGGACAGTTTGGCCGGACGGTTTGGGACCAACAGTTTGGTGGGTCCGAGACGGTCGGGTTGGACGGTTTGGTCGGATGGTTCGGGACCAACAGTTTGGAGGGTCTGGGACGGTCGGGTTGGACGGTTTGGGCGGATGGTTCGGGACAACTAGAGGTCAACCGGACCTTCTTCCGGACGGACCGTTTGGAAGGACCGGGACGGTCGGGCGGGACGGTTTCGTCGGATGGTTTGGGACAATTAGAGGAGATCTGGATATTCCGGACGGACCGTTTGGAAGGTCCAGGACGGTCGGGTTAGACGGTATGGTCGGATGGTTCGGGACCAACAGTTTGGAGGGTTGGAGACGGTCGGGTTGGATGGTTTGGTTGGATGGTTCGAGAGAACTAGAGGAGAGCCGGACCTTCTTCCCGACGGAACATTTGGAAGCTCCGGGACGGTCGGGTTGGACGGTTTGGTCGGATGGTTCGGGACCAACAGTTTGGATGGTCCGGGACGGTCAGGTTGGACGGTTTGGTCGGATCGTTCGGGACCAACAGTTCGGAGGGTCCGAGACCGTTGGGTTGGACGGTTTGGTCGGATGGCTCGGGACCAACAGTTTGGAGGGTCCAGGACGGTTGGGTTGGATAGTTTGGTCGGATGGTTCGGGAGGACTAGAGGAGAACCGAACCTTCTTCCGTATGGACAGTTTGGAAGGTCCGGGACGTTCGGGTTGGACGGTTTGGTCGGTTGGTTTGCGACAATTAGAGGAGATCTAGACCTTCCGGACGGACCATTTGGAAGTTCCAGGACAGTCGGGTTGGACAATTTGGTCGGATGGTTCGAGACCAGCAGTTTGGAGGGTCTGAGACGGTTGGGTTGGACGGTTTGGTCGGAAGGTTTGGGACAATTAGAGGAGATCGAGACCTTCCGGACAGACCATTTGGAAGTTCCAGGACAGTGGGGTTGGAAGGTTTCGTCGGATGGTTCGGGACCAACAGTTTGGAGGGTCCGAGACGGTCGGGTTGGATGGTTTGGCCGGATGGTTCGGGAGCAACTCTTTGGAGGGTCCGGGATGGTCGCATTGGATGGTTTGGTCGGATGGTTCGGGAGAACTAGAGGGGAACCGGACCTTCTTCCGGACGGACCGTTTGGAAGGTCCGGGATAGTCGGGTTGGACGGTTTAGTCGGATGGTCTGGTACAATGAGAGGAGATCTAGACCTTCCGGACAGACCATTTGGAAGTTCTAGGACAGTTGGGTTGGACAGTTTGGTCGGACGGTTTGGGACCAACAGTTTGGAGGGTCCGAGACGGTCGGGTTGGACGGTTTGGTCGGATGGTTCGGGACCAACAGTTTGGAGGGTCTGGGACGGTCGGGTTGGACGGTTTGGTCGGATGGTTCGGGACAACTAGAGGTCATCCGGACCTTCTTCCGGACGGACCGTTTCGCAGGTCCGGGACGGTCGGGTTGGACGGTTTGGGACAATTTGAGGAGATCTAGCTATTCCGGACGGACCATTTGGAAGTTCTAGGACAGTCGGGTTGGACGGTTTGGTCGGATACTTCGGGACCAACAGTTTGGAGGGTCGGAGACGGTCGGGTTGGATGGTTTGGTCGGATAGTTCGGGACCAACAGTTTGGATGGTCCGAGACGGTCGGGTTGCATGGTTTGGCCGGATGGTTCGGGAGCAACTCTTTGGAGGGTCCGGGACGGTCGCATTGGATGGTTTGGTCGGATGGTTCGGGAGAACTAGAGGGGAACCGGACCTTCTTCCGGACGGACCGTTTGGAAGGTCCGGGATAGTTGGGTTGGACGGTTTAGTCGGATGGTCTGGGACAATGAGAGGAGATCTAGACCTTCCAGACAGACCATTTGGAAGTTCTAGGACAGTTGGGTTGGACAGTTTGGTCGGACGGTTTGGGACCAACAGTTTGGAGGGTCCGAGACGGTCGGGCTGGACGGTTTGGTCGGATGGTTCGGGACCAACAGTTTGGAGGGTCTGGGACGGTCGGGTTGGACGGTTTGGTCGGATGGTTCGGGACAACTAGAGGTCAACCGGACCTTCTTCCGGACGGACCGTTTGGAAGGTCCGGGACGGTCGGGCGGGACGGTTTCGTCGGATGGTTTGGGACAATTAGAGGAGATCTGGATATTCTGAACGGACCATTTGGAATTTCCAGGACAGTCGGGTTGGATGGTTTGGTCGGATGGTTCGGGACCAACAGTTCGGAGGGTTTGAGACGGTTGGGTTGGACGGTTTGGTTGGATGGTTCGAGAGAACTAGAGGAGAGCCAGACATTCTTCCCGATGGAACGTTTGGGAGCTCCGGGACAGTCGGGTTGGACGGTTTTGTCGGATGGTTCGGGACCAACAGTTTGGAGGGTCCGGGACGGTCGGGTTGGACGGTTTGGTCGGATGGTTCGGGACAAGAAGAGGAGATCCGGACCTTCTTCCGGACGGACCGTTTGGAAGGTCCGGGATGGTCGGGCTGGACGGTTTCGTCGGATGGTTTGGGAGAACTAGAGGCGAACCGGACCTTCTTCCGGACAGACCGTTTGGATGGTCCGGGACGGTCGGGTTGGACGGTTTGGTCGGATGGTTTGGGGCAATAAGAGGAGATCTAGACCTTCCGGACGGACCATTTGGAAGTTCTAGGACAGTCGAGTTGGACGGTTTCGTCGGATGGTTCGGGACTAACAGTTTGGAGGGTCTGAGACGGTCGGGTTGGACGATTTGGTTGGATGGTTCAGGAAAACTGGAGGAGACCGGGACCTTCTTCCGGACGGACCGCTTGGAAGTTCTGGGACGGTCGTGTTGGACGGTTTGGTCGGATGGTTCGGGACCAACAGTTTGCAGGGTACGAGACGGTCAGGTTGGACGGTTCGGTCGGATGGTTCGGGACCAACAGTTTGGAGGGTACGGGACGGTCGGGTTGGACGGTTTGGTCGAATGGTTCGGGACAACTAGAGGAGATCCGGACCTTCTTCCAGACGGACCGTTTGGAAGGTCCGGACGGTCGGGTTGGACGGTTTTGTCGAATCCAGACCTTCTTCCGGGCAGACCGTTTTGAAGATCCAGGACAGTCGGGTTGGACGGTTTGGTTGGATGGTTAGGCACCAACAGTTTGGAGGGTTTGGGACGGTCGGGTTGGACGGTTTGGTTGGATGGTTCGGGACAACTAGAGGAGATCCGGACTTTCTTCCGGACGGACCGTTTGGAAGTTTTGGGACGGTCGGGTTTGACGGTTTGGTCGGATGGTTCGGGATAACTAGAGGAGATCCGGAACTTCTTCCGGACGGACCGTTTCGAAGTTTCGGGACGGTCGGGTTGGACGGTTTGGTCGGACGGTTCGGGACCAACAGTTTGGAGGGTCCGAGACGGTCGCGTTGGACGGTTTGGTTGGATGGTTCGGGCCAACAGTTTGGAGGGTCCGGGACGCTCGGGTTGGCTGATTTGGTTGGATGGTTCGACCTTCTGGACGGACCATTTGGAAGTTCCAGGAAAGTCGGGTTGGACGGTTTCGTCGGATGGTTTGGGACCAACAGTTTGGAGTGTCTGGGACGGTCGGGTTGGATGGTTTGGTCGGATGATTCGGGAGAACTAGAGAAGAGCCGAACCTTCTTCCGGACGGACCGTTTGGAAGTTTTGGGACGGTCAGGTCAGACGGTTTGGTCGGATCGTTCGAGACCAACAGTTTGCAGGCTCCGAGACGGTCGGGTGGACGGTTTGGTCAGATGGTTCGGGAAACTTGAGGAGAACCGGACCTTCTTCCGGACGGACCGTTTGGAAGGTCCGGGACGGTCGGGTTGGACGGTTTGGTCGGATGGTTCGGGACCAACAGTTTGCAGGGTCCGAGATGGTCGGGTCGGACGGTTTGGTCTGATGGTTCGGGACCAACAGTTTGCAGGGTCCGAGACGGTCGGGTGGACGGTTTGGTCAGGTGGTTCGGGAAACTAGAGGAGAACCGGACCTTCTTCCGGACGGACCGTTTGAAAGTTCGGAGACGGTCGGGTCGGACGGTTTGGTCGGATGGTTCGCGACCAACAGTTCGGAGGGTACGGCACGGTCGGGTTGGATGGTTTGGTCGGATGGTTCGGGAGAACTAGAGGAGTAGCGGACCTTCTTCTGGACGGACCGTTTGGAAGGTCCGGGTCGGTCGGGTTGGACGGTTTGGTCGGATGGTTTAGGACAATTTGAGGAGATCTAGCTATTCCGGACGGACCATTTGGAAGTTCTAGGACAGTCGGGTTGGACGGTTTGGTCGGATGGTTTGGAACCAACAATTTAAAGGGTTTGAGAAGGTCGGGTTGGACGGTTTCGTTGGATGGTTCGGGACAACTAGAGGAGATCCGGACCTTCATCCGGACGGACCGTTTGGAACGTCCAGGACGGTCGGGTTGGACGGTTTGGTCGGATGGTCCGGGACAACTAGAGGAGATCAGGACATTCTTTCGGACGGACCATTCGGAAGTTTCGGGATGGTCGGGTTAGACAGTTTTTCGGACCGTTCGGGACCAACAATTTGGAGGGTCCGAGACGGTCGGGTTGGATGGTTTGGTCGGATAGTTCGGGACCAACAGTTTGGAGGGTTCGAGACGGTCGGGTTGGACGGTTTCGTCAGATGGTTCGGGACCAACAATTTGGAAGGTCCGAGACGGTCGGGTTGGACGGTTTGGTCGGATGGTTCGGGACAATAAGGGGAGATCCAGAGCTTCTTCCGGACGGACCGTTTGGAAGTTCCGGGACGGTCGGGTTGGACTATATGGTCTGATGGTTCGGGACAACTAGAGGAGATCGGGACCTTCTTTCGGACGTACCGTTTGGAAGTTTCGGGACGGTCGGGTTGGACAGTTTGGTCGGACGGTTCGGGATAAACAGTTTGGAGGGTCCGAGACGGTCGGGTTGGATGGTTTGGTCGGATAGTTCGGGACCAACAGTTTGAAGGGTCCGAGACGGTCGGGTTGGATGGTTTGGACAGATGGTTCGGGACCAACAGTTTGGAGGGTCCCGGACGGTCGGGTTGGATGGTTTGGTCGGATGGTTCGGGAGAACTATAGGAGAACCGGACCTTCTTCCAGACAGACCGTTTGGAAGGTCCGGGACGGTCGGGTTGGATGGTTTGGTCGGATGATTTGGGACAATTAGAGGAGATTTAGACCTTCTGAACGGATCACTTGGAAGTTCCAGGACTGTCGGCTTGGATGGTTTCGTCGGATGGTTCGGGACCAATAGTTTGGAGGGTCCGGGACTGTTGGGTTGGACGGTTTGGTCGGATGGTTTGGGACAATTAGAGGAGATCTACATCTTACGGACGGACCAGTTGGAAGTTGCAGGACAGTCAGGTTGGACTGTTTGGTCGGATGGTTCGGGACCAACAGTTTGGAGGGTCCGAGACTATCGGGTTGGACGGTTTGGTCGGATGGTTCGGGATAACAAGAGGAGTTCCGGACCTTCTTCCAGACGGACCGTTTGGAAGTTCCAGGACGATCGGGTTGGACGGTTTGGTCGGATGGTTCGGGACCCACAGTCTGCAGGGTCCGAGACGGTCGGGTTGGACGGTTTGGTGAGATGGTTCGGGACCAACAGTTTTGAGGGTCCAGGAGGTCGGGTCGGACGGTTTGGTCGAATGGTTCGAGACCGAAAGTTTGGACGGTCCGAGACGGTCGGATTGGACGATTTGGTCGGATGGTTGGGACCAACAGTTTGGAGGGTCCGGGACGGTTGGGTTCGATGGTTTAGTCGGATGGTTCGAGAGAACTGGAGGAGAACCGGACCTTCTTCCGAATGGACCATTTGAAAGGTCCGGGACGGTCAGGTTGGACGGTTTGGTCGGATGATTTGGGACAATTAGAGGAGATGTAAACCTTCCGGACGGACCATTTGGAAGTTCCAAGACGGTCGGGTTAGCCGGTTGGGTCGGATGGTTCGGGACCAACAGTTTGGAGGGTCCGAGACGGTCGGGTTGGACGGTTTGGTCGGATGGTTCAGGACAACAAGAGAAGATCCGGACCTTCTTCCGGACGGACCGTTTGCAAGTTCTGCGACGGTCGGGTGCGACGGTTTGGTCTGATGGTTCGGGACAACTATAGGAGATCGGGATCTTCTTTCGGACGGACCGTTTGGAAGTTTCGAGACGGTCGGGTTGGAGGGTTCGGTCGGACGGTTCGGGACAATTAGAGGAGATCGAGACCTTCTGGACGGACCATTTGGAAGTTCCAGGAAAGTCGGGTTGGACGGTTTGGTCGGATGGTTCGGGACTAACAGTTTGGAGGGTCCGACATGGTCGGGTTGGACGGTTTGGTCGGATGGTCCGGGAGAACAAGAGGAGAACCGGACCTTCTTCCGGACGGACCGTTTGGAAGGTCCGGGATGGTCGGGTTGGACGGTTTGATCGGATGGTTCGGGACAACTAGAGGAGATCAGAACCTTCTTCCGGACGGACCGTTTGCAAGGTCCTGGATTGTCGGGTTGGACAGGTTGGTCGGACGGTCCGGGACCAACAGTTTGGAGGGTCCGAGACGGTCGGGTTGGATGGTTTGGTCGGATGGTTCGGGACCAACAGTTTGGAATGTCCAGGGTGGTCGGGTTCGACGGTTTGGTCGGATGGTTTGGGACAATTAGTGGAGATCCGGACCTCCTTCCGGACGGACCGTTTGGAAATTCCGGGATTGTCGGGTTGGACAGTTTCGTTAGATGGTTCGGGACCAACAGTTTAAAGGGTTTGAGACGATCGGGTTGGACCGTTTGGTTGGATGGTTCGGGACAACGAGAAGAGATCCGGACCTTCTTCTGGACGGACCGTTTGTATGTTCCGGGACGGTCGGGATTGGTCGGATGGTTCGGGATCAACAGTTTGGAGCATCCGAGACGGTCAGGTTGGACGATTTGGTCGGATGGTTCGGGACCAACAGTTTGGAGGGTCCGAGACGGTCGGGTTCCATGATTTGGTCGGATGATTCGGGACCAACAGTTTGGAGGGTCCGGGACGGTTGGGTTGGACGGTTTGGTCGGATGGTTTGGGATAAATAGTTTGGAGGGCTCGGGACGGTCGGGTTGGATGGTTTGGTTGGATGGTTCAGGACCAACAGTTTTAATGGTTTGAGATGGTCGGGTTGGACGGTTTGGTTGGATGGTTTGGGACAGCTAGAGGTGATCCGGACCTTCTTTCGAACGGACCGTTTGGAACGTCCGGGACGGTCAGGTTGGACGGTTTGGTCGGATGGTTCGGGACTAACAGTTTGGAGGGTCCGAGATGGTCGGCTTGGACGGTTTGGTCGGATGGTTCGGGAGAACTGGAGAAGAACCGGATGTTCTTTCGGACGAACCGTTTGGAAGGTCCGGGACGGTCGGGTTGGACGGTTTGGTCGGATGGTTCGGGACAACTGGAGGAGATCAGGACATTCTTCCGAACGGACCATTTGGAAGTTTCAGGATGGTCGGGTTGGACGGTTTGGTCGGACGGTTCGGCACCTACAGTTTGGAGGGTTCGAGACGGTCGGGTTGGATGGTTTGGTCGGATGGTTTGGGACCAACAGTTCGGAGGGTATGGGGTGGTCGGGTTGGACGGTTTGGTCGGATGGTTCGGGACAACTAGAGGAGATCCGGACCTTCTTCCGGACG
This sequence comes from Stipa capillata, assembly GCA_019208055.1. Classification (NCBI taxonomy): domain Eukaryota; kingdom Viridiplantae; phylum Streptophyta; class Magnoliopsida; order Poales; family Poaceae; genus Stipa; species Stipa capillata. Next base: position 215,537 of record JAGXJF010003375.1, read on the forward strand.
GACCGTTTGGAAGCTTCGGGACGGTCGGATTGGACGGTTTGGTCGGACGGTTCGGGACCAACAGTTTGGAGGGTCCGAGACGGTAAGGTTGGACAGTTTGGTCGGATGGTTCAGGACGAACAGTTTGGGGGGGTCCGGGACGGTCGGGTTGGATGGTTTGGTCAGATGATTTAGGAGAACTAGAGGAGAACCGGACCTTCTTCCGGACGGACCGTTTGGAAGGTCCGGGACGGTCGGGTTGCATGATTTGGTCGGATCATTCGGGACCAGCAGTTTTGTGGGTCCGGGATGGTCGGGTTGGACGGTTTGGTCGGATGGTCCAGGACCAACAGTTTGGAGGGTCCGAGACGGTCGGGTTGGATGGTTTGGTCGGATGTTTCGGGACCAACAGTTTGGAGGGTCCAGGACGGTTGGGTTGGATGGTTTGGTCGGATGATTCGGGAGACCTGGTGGAGAGTCGGACCTTCTTCCGGACGGACCATTTGGAAGGTCCAGGACGGTCGGGCTGGACGGTTTGGTCAGCTGGTTCGGGACCGACAGTTTGGAGGGTCCGGAACTGTCGGGTTGGACAGTTTGGTCGGATGGTTCGGGACAACTAGAGGAGATCCGGAGCTTCTTCCGGACGGACCATTTGGAAAGTCCGGGACGGTCGGGTTGGACGGTTTGGTCGGATGGTTCGGGAGAACTAGAGGAGATCCGGACCTTCTTCCGGACCGACCGTTTGGAGGTTACTGGACAGTCGGGTTGGACGGTTTGGTTGGATGCTTCGGGACAACTAGAGGAGATCCGGACCTTCTTACGGACGGAACGTTTGGAAGTTCCGGGACGGTCGGGATGGACGGTTTGGTCGGATGGTTCGGGACTAACACTTTGCAGGGTCCGAGATGGTCGGGTTGGACGGTTTCGTCGGATGGTCCGGGAGAACTAGAGGAGAACCGGACGTTCTTCCGGACGGATCGTTTGGAATGTCCGGGAGTGCCGGGTTGGATGGTTTGGTCGGATGGTTCGGGACAACTAGAGGCATCAGGAGCTTCTTCCGGACGGACCGTTTGGAAGATCCGGGACAAACAGTTTGGAGGGTTCGAGACGGTCGGGTTGGATGGTTTGGTCAGATGGTTCGGGACCAACAGTTCGGAAGGTCCGGGGTGGTGAGGTTGGACGGTTTGGTTGGATGGTTCGGGACAACTAGAGAAGATCCGGACCTTTTTCCGAACAGACCGTTTGGAAGTTTCGGGACGATCGGGTTGGACGGTTTGGTCGGATAGTTCGAGACCAATAGTTTGGAGGGTCCGACATGGTCGGGTTGGCCGGTTTGGTCGGATGGTTCGGGACAAACAATTTGGAGGGTCCGGGACGGTCGGCTTGGCTGGTTTGGTCAGATGGTTCGGGAGAACTAGAGGAGAGCCGGACCATCTTTCGGACGAACCGTTTGGAAGGTCCGGGACGGTCGGGTTGGATGGTTTGGTCGGATGGTTTTGGACCAATAGTTTGGAGGGCCCGGGATGGTCGAGTTGGACGGTTTGGTCGGATGGTTAGGGACCAACAGTTTGGAGGGTTTAAGACGGTCGGGTTGGACGGTTTGGTCGGATGGTTCGGGACCAACAGTTTGGAGGGTCCGAGACGGTCGGGTTGGACAGTTTGGTCGGATGGTTCGGAACCAGCAGTTTGCAGGGTCCGAGACGGTCGGGTTGGACGGTTTGGTCAGATGGTTCGGGAAACTAGAGGAGAACCGGACCTTCTTCCGGACGGACCGTTTGGAAGGTCCGGGACGGTCGGGTTGGACCGTTTGGTCGAATGCTTCGGGACCAACAGGTTTGAGGGTCCGAGACGGTAGGACTCGACGGTTTGGTCGGATGGTTCGGGACCAACAGTTTGGAGGGTTCGGGACGGTTGGGTTGGATGGTTTGGACGGATGGTTCGGGAGAACTAGATGAGAACCGGAGCTTCTTCCGGACGGACTATTTGCATGGTCCGGGACGGTCGGGTTGGACAGCTAGCTCGGATGGTTTGGGACAATTAGCGGAGATCTAGACCTTCCGGACGGACCATTTGGAAGTTCCAGGACAGTCGGGTTGGCTGGTTTGGTTGGACGGTTCGGGACAACAAGAGGAGATCTGGACCTTCTTCCGGACGGTTTGGTCTGATGATTCGGGACCAATAGTTTGGAGGACTCGGGACGGTCGGGTTGGACGGTTTGGTCGGATGGTTCGGGAAAACAAGAGGAGAACCGGACCTTCTTCTGGACGGACTGTTTGGAAGGTCCGGGACGGTCGGTTCGGACGGTTTGGTCGGATGGTTTGGGACAATTAGAGATCTAGACCTTCCGGACGGACCATTTGGAAGTTCCAGGACAGTCGGGTTGGACGGTTTGGTCGGCTGGTTTGGGACCAATAGTTTGGAGGGCCCGGGACGGTCGGGTCGGTCGGTTTGGTCGGATGGTTCGGTAGAACTAGAGGAGAACCGGACCTTCTTCCGGACGGACCGTTTGGAAGTTCCGGGACGATCGGGTTGGATGGTTTGGTCGGATGGTTCGGGACAACGAGAGGAGATCCGGACCTTCTTCCGGACGGACCGTTTGTATGTTGCGGGATGTTCGGGATTGGTCGGATGGTTCGGGACCAACAGGTCGGAGGGTCCGAGACGGTCGGGTTGCATGATTTGGTCGGATGATTCGGGACCAACAGTTTGGAGGGTTCGAGACGGTCGGGTTGGCTGGTTTGGTCAGCCAGTTCGGGAGAACCAGAGAAGAGCCGGACAATCTTCCGGACGGACCGTTTGGAAGGTCCGGGACGGTCGGGTTGGACGGTTTGGTTGAATGGTTTGGTCGGATGGTTCGGAACCAACAATTTAAAGGGTTTGAGACGGTCGGGTTGGACAGTTTCGTTGGATGGTTCGGGACAACTAGAGGAGATCCGGACCTTCTTCCGAACGGACCGTTTGGAAGTTCTGTGACGGTCGGGTTTTACGGATTCGTCGGATGGTTCGGGACGAACAGTTTGCAGGGTCCGAGATGGTCGGGTTGGACGGTTTGGTCGGATGGTTCGGGACAACTACAGGAGATCAGGACATTCTTCCGGACGGACCATTTGGAAGTTTCGGGATGGTCGGGTTGGATGGTTTGGTCGGATAGTTCGGGACCAACAGTTTGGAGGGTTCGAGACGGTCGGGTTGGATGGTTTGGTCGGATAGTTCGGGACCAATAGTTTGGAGGGTTCGAGACGGTCGGGTTGGACGGTTTGGTCGGATGGTTCTTGATGAACAATTTGGATGGTCGGGTTAGACAGTTTTTTCGGACCGTTCGGGACCAACAGTTGGGAGGGTCCGAGACGGTCGGGTTGGATGGTTTGGTCGAATAGTTCGGGACCAACAGTTTGAAGGGTTTGAGACGGTCGGGTTGGACGGTTTCGTCGGATGGTTCGGGGACCAACAAATTGGTAGGTCCGAGACGGTCGGGTTGGACGGTTTGGTCGGATGGTTCGGGACAAAAAGGGGAGATCCAGACCTTCTTCTGGACGGACCGTTTGGAAGTTCCGGGACGGTCGGGTCGGACGGTATGGTCTGATGGTTCGGGACAACTAGAGAAGATCGGGACCTTCTTTCGGACGTACCGTTTGGAAGTTTCGGGACTGTCGGGTGGGATGGTTTGGTCGGACAGTTCGGGACAAACAGTTTGGAGGGTCCGAGACGGTCGGGTTGGATGGTTTGCTCGGATAGTTCGGGACGAACAGTTTGGAGGGTCCGAGACGGTCGGGTTGGATGGTTTGGACAGATGGTTCGGGACCAACATTTTGGAGGGTCCCGGACGGTCGGGTTGGATGGTTTGGTCGGATGGTTCGGGAGAACTAGAGGAGAACCGGACCTTGTTCCAGACGGACCATTTAGAAGTTCCAGGACAGTCGGGTTGGACGGTTTCGTCGGCTGGTTCGGGACCAACAGTTTGGAGGGTCCAAGACGGTTGGGCTGGACGGTTTGGTAGGATGGTTTGGGACAATTAGAGGAGATCTACACCTTCCGGACGGACCAGTTGGATGTTCCAGGACAGTCGGGTTGGACGGTTTGGTCGGATGGTTCGGGACCAACGGTTTGGAGGGTCCGAAACGGTCGGGTTGGACGGTTTGGTCGGATGGTTCGGGACAACAAGAGGAGATCCGGACATTCTTCCAGACGGACCGTTTGGAAGTTCCGGGACGGTCGGGTTGGACGGTTTGGTCGGATGGTTCGGGACCAACAGTCTGCAGGGTCCGAGACGGTCGGGTTGAACGATTTGGTGACATGGTTCGGGACCAACAGTTTTGAGGGTCCGGGAGGTCGGGTTGGACGGTTTGATCGGATGGTTCGGGACCGAAAGTTTGGGCGGTCCGAGACGGTCGGATTGGATGGTTTGGTCGGATGGTTGGGACCAACTGTTTGGAGGGTCCGGGACGGTTGGGTTCGATGGTTTGGTCGGATGGTTCGGGAGAACTAGAGGAGAACCGGACCTTCTTCCGGATGGACCATTTGAAAGGTCCGGGACGGTCGGGTTGGACGGTTTGCTCGGATGATTTGGGACAATTAGAGGAGTTCTACACCTTCCGGACGGATCATTTGGAAGTTCCAGGATAGTCGGTTTGGATGGTTTGGTCGGATGGTTCGGCACCAACAGTTTGGATGGTCCGACACGGTCGGGTTGGACGGTTTGGTCGGATGGTTCGGGATAACAAGAGGAGATCCGGACCTTCTTCCGGACGGACCGTTTGGAAGTTCCGGGACGGTCGGGTTGGACGGTTTGGTCTGATGGTTCGGGACAGCTATAGGAGATCGGGATCTTCTTTCGGACGAACCGTTTGGATGTTTCGGGACGGTCGGGTTGGAGGGTTCGGTTGGACGGTTCGGGACAATTAGAGGAGATCTAGACCTTCTGGACGGACCATTTGGAAGTTCCAGGAAAGTCGGGTTGGATGGTTTCGTCGGATGGTTCGGGACCAACAGTTTGGAGGGTCTATGACGGTCGGGTTAGGCGATTTGGTTGGATGGTTCAGGAAAACTAGAGGAGATCCGGACCTTCTTCCGGATGGACCGTTTCGAATTTCTGGGACAGTCAGGGCGGATGGTTTGGGACCAACAGTTTGCAGGGTCGGACGGTTTGGTCGGATGGTTCGGGAGAAGTGGTGGAGAACCGGACCTTCTTCCGGACGGACCGTTTGGAAGGTCCGAGACGGTCGGGTTGGACGGTTTGGTCGGATGGTTCGGGACCAACAGTTTTGAGGGTCCGGGAGGTCGGGTTGGAGGGTTTGGTCAGATGGTTCGGGACCGAAAGTTTGGAGGGTCCAAGACGGTCGGAATGGACGGTTTGGTCGGATGGTTCGGGACCGAAGGTTTGGAGGGTCCAAGACGGTCGGGTTGGACGGTTTGGTCGGATTGTTCGGGACCGAAAGTTTGGAGGGTCCCAAGACGGTTGGATTGGACGGTTTGGTCGGATGGTTCGGGACAACAAGAGGAGATCCGGACCTTCTTCCGGACGGACCGTTTGGAAGTTCCGGGACGGTCGGGTTGGACGGTTTGGTCAGATGGTTCGGGACAACTAGAGGAGATCGGGATCTTCTTTCGGACGGACCATCTGGATGTTTCGGGACGGTCGGGTTGGACGGTTTGGTCGGACGGTTCGGGACCAACGGTTTGGAGGGTCCGAGACAGTCGGGTTGGATGGCTTGGTCAGATAGTTCGGGACCAACAGTTCGGAGGGTCCAGGGTGGTCGGTTTGGACAGTTTGGTCGGATGGTTCGGGACAACTAGAGGAGATTGGGATCTTCTTTCGGACGGACCGTTTCGAAGTTTCGGGACGGTCGGGTTGGACGGTTTGGTCGGACGGTTCGGGACCAACAGTTTGGAGGGTCCGGACACTCGGGTTGGATGGCTTGGTCGGATAGTTCGGGACGAACAGTTTGAAGGGTCCGGAATGGTTGGTTTGGTCGGATGGTTCGGGACAACTAGAGGAGATCCGGGCCTTCTTCCGGACGGACCGTTTGGAAGTTGCGGGACGATCGGGTTGGATGGTTTGGTCAGATGGTTCGGGACAACTAGAGGAGATCCGGACCTTCTTCCGGACGGACCGTTTGAAAGTTCCGGGACGATCGGGTTGGACGGTTTGGTCGGATGGTTCGGGACAACTAGAGGAGATCCGAACCTTCTTCCGGACGGACCGTTCGGAAGTTCCGCGACGATCGGGTTGGATGGTTTGGTCAGATGGTTCGGGACAACTAGAGGAGATCCGGACCATCTTCCGGACGGTTTGAAAGTTCCGGGACGATCGGGTTGGACGGTTTGGTCGGATGGTTCGGGACAACTAGAGGAGATCCAGACGTTCTTCCGGACGGACCGTTTGTATGTTCCGGGACGGTCGGGATTGGTCGGATGGTTAGGGATCAACAGTTTGGAGCGTCCGAGATGGTCGGGTTGGACGATTTGGTCGGTTGGTTCGGGACCAACAGTTTGGAGGGTCCGACACGGTCGGGTTGCATGATTTGGTCGGATGATTAGGGACCAATAGTTTGGAGGGTCCGGGACGGTCGGGTTGGACGGTTTTGCGGATGGTTCGGGACCAACACTTTGGAGGGTCCGAGGCGGTCGGGTTGGCTGGTTTGGTCGGCTGGTTCGGGAGAACTAGAGAAGAGCCGGACCATCTTCCGGACGGACCGTTTGGAATGACCGGGACGGTCGGGTTGAACGGCTTGGTCGGATGGTATGGGACCAATAGATTGGAGGGCCTGGGACGGTCGGGTTGGACGGTTTGGTCGGATGGTTTGGGAGAACTAGAGGAGAACCGGACCTTCTTCCGGACGGACCGTTTGGAAGGTCCAGGACGGTCGGGTTGGACGGTTTGGTCGGAGGGTTTGGGACGACTAGAGGAGATGTAGACCTTCCGGACGGATCATTTGGAAGTTCCAGGACGGTCGGGTCGGTCTGGTCGGATGGTTCGGGATAACTTGAGGAGATCCGGACCTTCTTCCGGACGGATCGTTTGGAAGGTCCGGGACGGTCGGGTTGGACGGTTTGGTCGGATGGTTCGGGACTAACATTTTGGAGGGTCCGAGATGGTCAGGTTGGACGGTTTGGTCGGATGGTTCGGGAGAACAAGAGGAGAACCGGACCTTATTCCGGACGGTCCGTTTGGAAGGTCCGGGTCGGTCGGGTTGGATGGTTTGGTCGGATGGTTTGGGACAATTAGAGGAGTTCTAGACCTTCCGGACGGACCTTTTGAAAGTTCCAGGACAGTCGGGTTGGACGGTTTGGTCGGATGGTTCGGGACCAACAGTTTAAAGGGTTTGAGACGGTCGGGTTGGACGGTTTGGTTGGATGGTTCGGGTCAACTAGACGAGATCCGGACCTTCTTCCGGACGGACCGTTCGGAAGGTCCGGGACGGTCGGGTTGGACGGTTTGGTCGGATGGTTCGGGACTAACAGTTTGGAGGGTCCGAGATGGTCGGCTTGGACGGTTTGGTCGGATGGTTCGGGAGAACTAGAGGAGAACCGGACCATCTTTCGGACGGACCGTTTGGAAGGTCCGGGACGGTCGGGTTGAACGGTTTGGTCGGATGGTTCGGGAGAACTAGAGGAGAACCGGACATTCTTTCGGACGGACCGTTTGGAAGGTCCGGGACGGTCGGGTTGGACGATTTGGTCGGATGGTTCGGGACAACTAGAGGAGATCCGGACATTCTTCCAGACAGACCATTTGGAAGCTTCGGGATGGTCGGGTTGGACGGTTTGGTCGGACCGTTCGGGACCAAAGTTTGGAGGGTCCGAGACGGTCGGGTTGGATGGTTTGCTCGGATGGTTCGGGACAAACAGTTCGGAGGGTGCGGGGTGGTCGGGTTGGACGGTTTGGTGGAATGGTTCGGTACAACTAGAGGAGATCCGGACCTTCATCCGGACGGACCGTTTGGATGTTTCGGGACGGTCGGGTTCGACGGTTTGGTCGGACGGTTCGGGACCAACAGTTTGGAGGGTCCGAGACGGTCGGGTTGGACAGTTTGGTCGGATGGTTCAGGACCAATAGCTTGGAGCGTCCGGGACTGTCGGGTTGGACGGTTTGCTCGGATGGTTTGGGACAATTAGAGGAGATCTACACCTTCCGGACGGACCATTTGGAAGTTCCAGGACAGTCGGGTTGGACGGTTTTGTCGGTTGGCTCGGGACCAACTGTTTGGTGCGTCCGAGACGGTCGACTTGGACGGTTTGGTCGGATGGTTCGGGAGAACTAGAGGAGATCCGGACCTTCTCCCGGACGGACCGTTTGGAAGTTCCGGGACTGTCGGGTTAGACGGTTTGGTCGGATTTTTCGGGACCAACAGTTTGGAGGGTCCGAGACGGTCGGGTTGGCTGGTTTGGTCAGCTGGTTCGGGAGAACTACAGAAGATTCGGACCATCTTCCGGACGGACCGTTCGGAAGGTCCGGGATGGTCGGGTTGGACGGTTTGGTCGGATGGTTTGGGATCAATAGTTTGGAGGGCCCGGGACGGTCGGGTTGGACGGTTTGGTTCGATGGTTCGGAACAGCTAGAGGAGATCCGGACCTTCTTCCGGACGGACCGTTTGGAAGGTCCGGGACGGTCGGGTTGGACGGTTTGGTCGGATGGTTCGGGACTAACAGTTTGGAGGGTCCGTGAAGGTCGGCTTGGACGGTTTGGTCGGATGGTTCGGGAGAACTAGAGGAGAACCGGACGTTCTTTCGGACGGACCGTTTGGAAGGTCCGGGACGGTCGGGTTGGACGGTTTGGACGGATGGTTCGGGACAACTAGAGGAGATCAGGAATTCTTCCGGACGGACCATTTGGAAGTTTCGGGATGGTCGGGTTGGACGGTTTGGTCGGACAGTTCGGCACCAACAGTTTGGAGGGTTCGAGACGGTCGGGTTGGATGGTTTGGTCGGATGGTTTGGGACCAACAGTTCAGAGGGTACGGGGTGGTCGGGTTGGACGGTTTGGACGGATGGTTCGGGACAACTAGAGGAGATCCGGACGGACCGTTTGGATGTTTCGGGACGGTCGGATTGGACGGTTTGGTCGGACGGTTCGGGACCAACAGTTTGGAGGGTCCGAGACGGTCAGGTTGGACAGTTTGGTCGGATGGTTCAGGACCAACAGTTTGGAGGGTCCGGGACGGTCGGGTTGGATGGTTTGGTCAGGTGGTTTAGGAGAACTAGAGGAGAACCGGACCTTCTTCCGGACGGACCGTTTGGAAGGTCCGGGACGGTCGGGTTGCATGATTTGGTCAGATCATTCGGGACCAGCAGTTTGGAGGGTCCGGGATGGTCGGGTTGGACGGTTTGGTCGGATGGTCCGGGACCAACAGTCTGGAGGGTCCGAGACGGGTTGGGTTGGATGGTTTGGTCGGATGGTTCGGGACGAACAGTTTGGAGGGTCCCGGACGGTCGGGTTGGATGGTTTGGTCGGAGATTCGGGACAACTGGTGGAGAGTCAGACCATCTTCCGGACGGACCATTTGGAAGGTCCAGGACGGTCGGGTTGGACGGTTTGGTCAGCTGGTTCGGGACCGACAGTTTGGAGGGTCCGGGACGGTCGGGTTGGACGGTTTGGTCGAATGGTTCAGGACAACTAGAGGAGATCCGGACCTTCTTCCGGACAGACCGTTTGGAAGTTCCAGGACCGTCGGGTTGGACGGTTTGGTTGGATGGTTCGGTTGGATGGTTCGGGACAACTAGAGGAGATCCGGACCTTCGTCTGGATGGACCGTTTGGAAGGTCCGGGACGGTCGGGTTGGACGGTTTGGTCGGATGGTTCGGGACAACTGGAGGAGATCCGGACCTTCTTCCGGATGGACCGTTTGGAAGGTCTGGGACGGTCGGGTTGGACGGTTTGGTCGGATGGTTCGGGACAACTAGAGGAGATCCGGACCTTCGTCCAGACAGACCGTATGGAGGTTACAGGATAGTCGGGTTGGACGGTTTGGTTGGATGCTTCGGGACAACTAGAGGAGATCCGGACCTTCTTACGGACGGACCGTTTGGAAGTTCCGGTACGGTCGGGTTGGACGGTTTGGTCGGATGGTTCGGGACTAATAGTTTGGAGGGTCCGAGATGGTCGGGTTGGACGGTTTCGTCGGATGGTCCGGGAGAACTAGAGGAGAACCGGACGTTCCTCCAGACGGATCGTTTGGAAGATCCGGGATGGTCGGGTTGGACGGTTTGGTCAAAGCAATATCCGGCATGCGTACACGCGCGACCTGGAAAATTATAACCTTGCCGCGGCTCAGATCGCTGAGGCCGAGTTATGCGACCTCAAGTCGGCCGTGGTCGAGGAAGCACCCCCGACTAAAAAAGCTTCAGCGTCAACATCGTTCTAGTCGGCGTGGGACACCAAGTCGATCCAACTCGACCCTGAAGACTCCTCCAAGACGACGCAGATCGGGACTGCACTCAGCGACAAATAGGAAAGCGCGCTCGTCAGCTTCCTCTAGGATAACTGGGACATCTTTGCATGGACATCCTCCGACATGCCCGGGGTTCCAAGGGAGACTGCCAAGCACTCTCTCAACGTTCGACCGGATGCCAAGCCGGTCAAACAGCGCTTACGCCGATTCATCAACAATCGCGATGCCACGGGCAGGATTGCCAAGTGGGCGATGGAACTAATGGCTTTCAGCATAGTTTATGCCCCCCGCACGGCCATCAAGTCTCAGGCTCTCGCCGACTTCATGGCCGAGTGGACGGAAGTCCAGTCCCCGCCCTCCCTCGTCGACCTCGAGCACTGGACACTCTACTTCGACGGCTCTCTGATGCTCCAGGGCGCGGAGGCTGGCGTCGTGCTCATCTCTCCCAAAGGCGAGCGCATCAAGTACGCATTACAGATCCACTTCCCGGCATCCAACAATGTTGCCGAGTACGAAGCTTTACTTCATGATCTTCGACTTGCTGCCTCACTCGGGATCCGCCGGCTCCTGGCACGCGGAGACTCCGAACTGGTGGTCCGGCAGGTCATGAAGGACTGGTCGTGTAGAGACCCCTCCATGGAAGCCTACTGCCAAGAAGTGCGCAAGCTTGAAGCCAAGTTCGACGGTCTTGAAATTACCCATGTTCTACGCCGAGACAACGAGGTTGCGGACGCACTCGCCAAGCTGGGTTCCAGTCGGGACGTCGTTCCGACTGGAGTTTTTCTTCACGAGTTGCATACCCCCTCTATCAAAGCCGAAACAACACCCAAGACCAAAGAACAGCAGGTCCCGGAAGGCGACGCTATTCAACAGCCCTCTCCAGAGGTCCTGGCCGTCACTCCCGACTAGATAGCGCCCTTCCTAGATCATCTGCTACGGGACGACCTCCCACCAAACAAAACTGAGGCGCGCCGCATTGCGCGATGCGACAAGTCCTTCGTTGTCATCAACGATGAGCTGTACAAGAAGAGTACCTCCGGGGTCCTGCAGCGGTGCATACCTCAAGAGCAAGGACAACAGCTGTTGTCCGATATCCACTCGGGCGTATGCAGTCACGATGCGGCGCCCAAGTCGCTAGTTGGGAAAGCCTTCCGACAAGGTTTCTACTGGCCGACTGCCATATCGGATGCCGATCACATCGTCCGAACATGCGAGGGATGCCAATACTTCGCCCGGCAGACACATTTGCTGGCTCAGGCGCTCCAAACTATCCCAATCACCTGGCCCTTTGCGGTCTGGGGTTTGGACATGGTTGGTCCCCTCAAGAAGGCTCCCGGGGGCTACACACACCTTTTCGTCACAGTCGACAAATTCACCAAATGGATCGAAGCCAAGCCGGTCGCCACGATAACCGCCAAAAAGGCCGTCGAGTTCGTTCGGGGCATTGTCTTCCGTTTCAGCGTGCCCAACAGCATTATCACAGATAACGGCACCCAGTTCACCGGGCGAGCTTTTCTCCAATTCTGCGACGACTACAACATCAGCCTCGACTTTGCCACCGTGGCACACCCGCGATCCAATGGGCAAGTCGAGCGGTCCAACGGTCTGATCATGCAAGGTCTCAAGCCTCGGATTTTCCAGCGATTGAACAAATTCGCAGGCAAGTGGGCAGCCGAGTTACCATCAGTGCTATGGAGCCTACGCACCATGCCCAACTGATCAACCGGCTACACACATTTTTTCATGGTCTACGGAGCCGAGGCCGTGCTCCCGACTGACTTGGAATACGGTTCCCCGAGAACCTGTGCCTTCAACGAGGCCGAGTCAAAAGAGGCACGGCAAGACGCTTTCGACCAAGTCAAAGAAGCATGCGAGGTTGCGCTCCTCCGGTCAGCTAAGTACCAGCAGGGCCTGCGGCGTTATCACAGCCGACACGTACGGGGCCGCTCGTTCAACATCGGCGACTTGGTTCTACGCCGAGTGTAGACCAACAAAGAGCAGCACAAACTTTCCCCGCCATGGGAGGGTCCGTACGTCGTCGTCGAAGTACGACGCCCGGGGGCTTACCGGCTGAGGGACAGCGACGGCAATGTCTTCACCAACGCATGGAACATAGAACAGCTACGTTGTTTCTACGCTTGATTTCTTTTTATAAGTGTCTTGGAAACATGAATAAAGAGCCTTTTTTCGCTCCATTTAAAAGCAAGCCTTCCTTTTTTCCCGACTGACCTGCTACGCCCGCTCGTAGCGGGTACTCGGCACACGCACGGCTTTGCCCCTCCCTCGCGAAATGCTTAAGTTCTGTGTATAAAGTCTAACGTTAACTCTTTGACTCCAATCGCCGGTTTACGCCGCACCATTACGCTACACGGGACACACGCCACCGGCTAATCCCTACGCAAAGGAGGCTACAACGGGTTGGCGAAGAGCAAAAAGAACAAACTCAAATACACAGTAACTCAAGTCTTTTCACGATCGAATTAAAACTTACTCGTTAATCAGATAGTATATACATAAGTCACTCGGCATCCCGAGTGCACACAAAATTCACTTGGCATTCCCGGGTACTTTACAAACTTTACTCGGCTAGCCCGAGCAGTTCACAACTATCCCTATTTCTACAGGCCCGACCGTTTTATAAGGGAATCGACGGTGGACTCAACGGACCGCATCATCTCCGGAATGTCTTCTTCCGGGAAATCAGCGGCATACCCCTCCCCGATTGCCTGCATATCCAGCAATGGGTAGTGGGACCGCGCCACCGCCAGGACTATGTTGGCCCCTGTCCGCGCGCCCGCCGCCTCGATGTTCGCCACTTCATCAGGCACTTGGTTCAGGCGCTCGGCGACCGCCGCGACGGAGTCCGAGGCCGTTTCGTCCGGCCAGACGGCGCCACACGCTACCTGCCCCGCCTTCAGCAGCGACTCGATCATCTCACGGGACTTCTCGAGACGCGTCTTCCACTCTGCAACAACAAAAAACAAGCATGAGCAATACGACCAGCAGGCCGGGACAAAACCGAAGTCAGAAACAGCACTCACCGGACTCCGCTTCCGCGGCAGCTTTCTTCGCGCCCGAGCTGCTCCGCACGGGCCTTCTCCGCCAAGAGCGCCTCCTCAAGCTTCCCAGCCTGCTCTTTGGCGGCGTCCAGGTCCGGGGCGCGGGTCTTCGTCGCCTCGAGCTCCACCTTCAGCCTCGCAACTTCTCTTCGGTGGCCGCAAGAAACAATGCATCAGCAAGACAAAACGCGACAAGGGGAGGCAACAAATCACTCGGCTTACTCACCTCGGGTTTTGGCGATCTCCTGCGAAATGCCCGCCTGCAGGGCGACAACTCCGCCCCGCGCTGGCGGGCCACATCCTCCGCCGCCTGCCGACTCGCGGACATCCTGTCCCACTCGGACTTCCGCAGTTCCAGGCGTTCAATGATGGGCAGCTGGTCTTGGAGGAAGGCGGTCTTGTTCTGCGACCGCTGGTTCAGAGACTGCAAAAGAACACACCCATGTTAGGCCACCCGACAAAGGCATCAAAACCCTCCACTCGGTCCCAAGGACCCAGCGGAGGCTCGGGGGCTACACCCCCCGGATGCACTGTTCGTGCACCCGGAACCAGATCTACAAAATATGCAACATACACCCTCCGCCCGACTATCCTAGTCGAACGCAGGCTCGGGGGCTACACCCTCTGGGTGCACTGTTCGTGCACCGAGAGTGAAGACTACAAGGGAAAAGCAAAGGGCCCTCCGCCCGACTAACTTAGTCGGGCAGAGGCCCAGGGGCTACTTCCTACGGACATACTCCTACAAGGGTACAAACAACTTACCTCCATCAAAGGACGCAGCCGGCCATTCAGCAGGTTGACTCCCTCCTTCGCTGCCTTCAGCAAGACGGGGAGGATCTCTCCAATTTGAGCAGCGACGTCCGCAGCCGCCTGCCACTCCTTCTCCTCCTCGACGTCATCGACCTGCCGCAACGTCGTAGTCGGCTGCCCCGGGTCCGTTTCCCGGACTCGGAGAGGTCGGCGCACCAGCTCAGAACACGGCCTCGAAGGCGGAGCCGCGCTGAACTCCTGCATTGGCGAGGGCAAGCCGGGCTCGCCCCCACGTCCCGCAGACCCCACCGGCACCAAAGCTCCAAGGGAGGATTCCTCCTGAGGAGTGGTTGGCGAGGCAGGCGGCGCGCCGGGCTGCTCGGAGGATTGCCGGGGAGTGCCCGCGGGTTGAGGCGATGACGGCCGGGGAGAAGAAGAAGCTGCCGCAGGCGGAGGTGACGAGGCCCGGGTGTCCGACGCTGGGGGATCTCCGCCTTGGCTGGACCCCGGGCCACTCGGGGGCGTCTTCGGGATGTCCCCCACCCTCCGCGTCCTGCAGAGGCAAGACCGACCATGTCAGCATTTAAAGAAACAAAGTCAGGTAGGTAGTCGGTCAGACACTTACTTCGAGGACCAAGGGACGGCGATACGCCTCCTGGCTCCCGCGGCTCGCCGCCCAGGCGCGGCAACAGCCGGGGCCGGCGAGGTCCCCGACCCGCTGGGTGCCCCGAAGGCGGCGCTGGCATCCCTCTTCTCCCCCCGGCCGGGGGAGCGTCGTCTTCGGCCGCCCGAGAAGCTTCACTCGGAGCGGCGGTTGGCGCTACCGGATCGGCGCCATCGGCAGGAGCCCTCCTACTCCGTCGATGTGGTCCCCGTGGCGGCTGGCGCCACCGGATCAGCGCTAGCGGCGGAGCCCTCCTGCTCCGCCGGTGCGGCTCCTGCAGCGGCTGGCACCGCCGGACTAGCGCCAGCAGTGGAGCCCTCCTGCTCCGCCGGGGCAGTCCCAGTAGCGGCTGGCGCTACCGGGTCAGCACCAGCGGCGGTGCCCTCCTGCCCCGTCGGTGCAGTCCCCGCAGCAGACGGAGCCGCCGAGCCGGCACGGGGGGCAGAGCCACCCCACCCGACGAGGCGGCGCCCCTCACGACGAAGGCGAGCCGGCGGCGGAGCCGCCCCGTCCCCTCTGGGTAGTGACCGCCGGCCGCCTCCGTCTCTTCACTCGGAAGGCGCTAGCGTCGTCCAAGTCCTCCTCCTCCTCCTGAGCGGGGGTGCTCGACGGGGGAGGCCGGGACGGAGCGGCCGCCGGCGCCTTAGAGGGCCCGACGCCTTTTGAAGACCCGGCGCCCTTTGAAGAGCCGGCGCCGGAAGAAGACGCCCCGGCCGCCCCCTGCGGCGGCGGTCCGCCCTTCGGGATGTTAGCATATCGCGGCTGATTCCAGATCTCGTCCTCCGGGAGGGGAGCGCTGGAACAGAAGCCGAAAAGAATCTGCAAAGGCACGAAGATAAAATCCGAGTAAGACTCGGCCAAACGCTAGAGAAAAAGATAAGATATCAGACACTCACGTCAGTCGGCGGTTCGCCCGGCTGAAGGGAGGCGGCCGCCTGGAGAAGTCCAGGCTCGTCCCCTGAGCCAGGAGCTTCTCGAGCCGGCTTTGTACTTCGCCCTCCGACAGCTCATCGACGGCCTCCCGGGTCGCGTCCTCCTCGCCGGAGTACTGGTACATGGGATGCGCTCGAAGCTTGGCCGGCTGCACCCGCCACCGGATGAAGGTCGCGACGACGACCACTCCGGTGACCCCGGACTTCATCGCCTCGTCGAGCTGTCCCATCAGGACGACGACGCTGTCCTGCTCCCGGTCAAGGGGTGGGTCCGACCAACTCGGCCTGACCACCGGCAGCTGGCCCGAGAAGGCCGGTAGCGCTGGTCGGGGTTGGCACAGTAGAACCACTGGGCATGCCACCCCTTGTTCGACGATTGCATTGGAGGGGCCGGGTAACTCTTCGCCGCTCCCGACCTCAGCTGGAACCCGTCGCCTCCTACCACGGCCGGGTTGTCCTTGCTCGGCTGCGGCTTCACCATAAAGAGATGCTTCCACAATGCGAAGTGCGGCCGGATGCCGAGATAGCACTCGCAGAGGGTGATGAAGCTCGCGACGTGAAGCATGCTGTTGGGGTTGAGGTTGTGGAGCTCCAACCCGTAGTAGTACGGCAGCCCTCGCAAGAATGGATGGACTGGCACCGAGAACCCCCGCTCAAAGAATGAGCTGTGGTCGACCAGCTCGCCGGTATTCGGGGTGGGGATGGTCTCTCCCGCGGCGGCGCGCCACTCAATCAGTTCCTTCGGTGGCAGCAACCCCATCCGCACAAGGATCGCCAGCTTCGCCTCCGACGCCGTCGACGTCATCCAAGGGACCATCGGCTCGGCGGGCGACTCTTCCTCGCTCAGCAGCTTCCACACCAAAGCGTCCTCCTCGGCTTTGGTTGGATCGGCTTCCCAGACCGGGGCTTGCATCCGAGATGGCCAGAGCGGGGATTAGGGTTTTTTGGTGGGGCGGAGCGCGCGGAGCAATTTGGGGGCGGAAGGGAGATGAAGCGACGGGCACGAGGTGAATGTGGGAATGTTTGAAGGCGTGGGCAATCCCGCAGACTCCCTGGAATATGAAGGGATGGATCGGTCGGTTCGGATTCCCCACGTCCGCACGTTCCCGAATTCGCCGCGCCCACGATTGCGCCGTTTCGGATTCCGCTACACGATTTGGAAGGGCCACGTCGTGCTTCTCCCTCGCCCACGACCTGACTGCGCCGCGATTCGTGCGGTTTAATGAAAAGAGGATCCGACGGCTGGCCTTCCAGGATTAATGGCCGATCGAAATATTCCTCCTTTAAACAAGCAACCGGAGCGTGTTTCCCGCAAACCACTAGCCGGATACCGGTATGATCGGGACCGGGCGCTACGGTTATGAAGGGTCTCAGCGGCTGGCCTCAAGCAGGAACGCAGTCGCCTGAGTACACCCGAGTGAGGGGGAGCAATGGCGTGCCTTCCACAGGCCACAAGTCGGAGACCGAGCATCTCGGAGCTACCGAATTCTCCACCCAGACCATCCGAGAACACTGTTCGGGAGGCCCTGGGACCCGGACTTTCTGGGTTCAGTGGAATAACTCGGTGTAAGGCTTCGTCACTCGGGAACTTATACGCCATGGCTTGTTTTCTCTGGTCCGGACGAAGGTTTCGGAGGCATTCCCTCAGGGGACACTAGCTGGCTCTAATCCGCTCGGGAAGGCCAGGTGCTACTCAAAAATCTAGTCGGGATTCATGGCACGCTCCACGCTGGGCTATCAGCCGGTCTCTGTCCGAAGGGGATAGATCGGGTGCCACCAAGGTTTACCCGCTATTAACTCGCCTACCATAATATTCCTGCCTTACGGGTGAATATTACTCGGCTCTTATTGTCTTTTCCACAGGAGTTCAATCAGTCCTTCGCAATCTCTCTGCCAGCAGAAGTCACTCGGGAAGTTTGGTTAGAGGCGCCGACCGACAGCAGCAAGATCGTGAAGGACTCGGGGGCTACTACTGATGACAAGGCACCCGGGGATCATCAAGGAGGACGAATCCGGCCCTCTGGTTACAGGGCAGGCCGGGCCGACTACTACTCGGAGTCCGACTCCTACACGGGGGTGCCTCATCAACGTGGAGTACAAGACATGGACTAATACCCGTCCGGCTTACCCGGAATCTGTTGTAACCAAATAGGAAATCAATCTGTTAACCAATTCGGACTCCTGTAACCCTATCCCGGCCGCCTATATAAGGCCCAGTAGGGGACCTCCGATCGGGAACTAACTCAATCTCCATTGTTTCATAGCTCAAGCCCCCTCGAGATCGATTCTCTAGGGCTTGCGGCACTCGGGGACACAAGCAATACTAGCCACCAAACGCAGGACGTAGGGTATTACCTCTCCGTGAGGGCTTGAACCTGTCTAAATCCTGTCTCCCGTGTGCACCCATCCTGATTTGCTGTGCTCACACCGCCCCATATTAAGTATTGCCGGAATAATACTCCGATAGATAGTTTGGGACATTAGAGGAGATCTAGACCTTCCGGACGGACCATTTGGAAGTTCCCGGACAGTCGGGTTGGACAGTTGGTCGGATGGTTTGGGACCAACAGTTTGGAGGGTTTGAGACGGTCGGGTTGGACGGTTTGGTCGGATGGTTCGGGAGAACTAGAGGAGAGCCGGACCTTCTTCCGGACGGAACGTTTGGAAGGTCCGGGACGGTCAGGTTGGACGGTTTGGTCGGATCGTTCGGGGACCAACAGTTTAGAGGGTCCAGGACGGTTTTGGTCGGATGGTTCGGGACCAACAGTTTGGAGGTTCCGACACGGTCGGGTTGGACGGTTTGGTCGGATGGTTCGGGACCAACAGTTTGGAGGGTCCGAGACGATCGGGTTGGACGGGTTGGTCGGATGGTTCGGGACCAACAGTTTTGGATGGTCCGGGACGGTCGGGTCGAATGGTTTGGTCGGATGATTTGGGAGAACTAGAGGAGAGCCGGACCTTCTTCCGGACGACCATTTGGAAGGTTCGGGACGGTCGGGTTGGACGGTTTGGTCGGATGGTTCGAGACAACTAGAGGAGATCCGTACCTTCTTCCAGATGGACCGTTTGGACGGATGGTTCGGGACAACTAGAGGAGATCCAGACCTTCTTCCGGACGGACCATTTGGAAGTTTCGGGACGGTCGGATTCGACTGTTTGGTCGGATGGTTCGGGACAACTAGAGGAGATCCAGACCTTCTTCCGGACGGACCATTTGGAAGTTTCGGGACGGTCGGGTTCGACGGTTTGGTCGGACGGTTCGGGACCAACAGTTTGGAGGGTCCGAGACGGCCGGGTTGGACGGTTTGGTCGGATGGCTCGGGACCAACAGTTTGGAGGGTCCGGGACGGTCGAGTTGGCTGGTTTGGTCGGATTGTTCGGGACCAACAGTTTGGAGGGTCCGAGACGGTCGGATTGGACGATTTGTTTGGATGGTTCAGGACAACTAGAGGAGATCGGGACCTTCTTCCGGACGGACCGTTTGGAAGTTCTCGGACGGTCGGGCTGGAGGTTTTGTGGATGGTTCGGGACCAACAGTTTGGAGGGTCGGAGACGGTCGGGTTGGACGGTTTGGCCGGATGGTTCGGGACCAACAGTTTGGAGGGTCCAGGATGGTCGGGTTGGACGGTTTGGTCGAATGGTTCGGGACAACTAGAGGAGATCCGGAGCTTCTTCCGGACGGACCGTTTGGAAGGTCCGGGACGGTTTGGTCGGATGGTTTGGGACAACTAGAGGAGATCCGGACCTTCTTTCGGACAAACCGTCTGGAAGATCCTGGACAGTCGGGTTGGACGGTTTTGGTCGGATGGTTCGGGACAACTAGAGGAGATCCGGACTTTCTTCCGGACAGACCGTTTGGAAGTTCCAGGACAGTTGGGTTGGACGGTTTGGTCGGATGGTTCGGGACCAACAGTGTGTAGACTCCGACACGGTTAGGTTGGACGGTTTGGTCGGATGGTTCGGGACGAACAGTTTGGAGGGTACGGGACGGTTTGGTCGAATGGTTCAGGACAACTAGAGGAGATCCGGACCTTCTTCCGGACAGACCGTTTGGAAGTTTCGGGACAGTCGGTTGGACGGTTCTGGTCGGACAGTTCGGGACCAACAGTTTGGAGGGTCCGAGACGGTCGGTCGGACGGTTTGGTCGGACTGGTTCGGGACCAACAGTTTGGAGGGTCCCGGACGGTCGGGTTGGCTGGTTTGGTCGGATGGTTCGGGAGAACTAGAG
Source organism: Stipa capillata (assembly GCA_019208055.1). NCBI lineage: Eukaryota > Viridiplantae > Streptophyta > Magnoliopsida > Poales > Poaceae > Stipa > Stipa capillata. Next base: position 235,537 of record JAGXJF010003375.1, read on the forward strand.
GAGAGCCGGACCATCTTCCGGACAGACCGTTTTGAAGGTCCGGGACGTTCGGATTGTACGGTTTGGTCGGATGGTTTGGGATAATTAGAGGAGATCTAGACCTTCCGGACGGACCATTTGGAAGTTCCGGTTCGGTCGGGTTGGACGGTTTGGTCGAATGGTTCGGGAGAACTAGAGGAGAGCAGGACCATCTTCCGGACAGACCGTTTTGAAGGTCCGGGACGGTCGGATTGTATCGGTTTTGGGTCGGATGGTTTTGGGACAATTAGGGATGATCTAGAACTTCCGGACGGACCATTTGGAAGTTCCGGGACGGTCGGGTTGGATGGTTTGGTCGGATGGTTCGGGACCAACACTTTGGAGGGTCCCGGGCGGTCGGGTTGGACGGTTTGATCGGATGGTTCGGGACCAACAGTTTGGAGGGTCCGAGACGGTCGGTTTGGACGGACCGTTTGGAAGTTCCGGGACGGTCGGGTTGGACGGTTTTGGTCGGATGGTTTGGGAGAACTAGAGGAGATCCGCACCTTCTTCCGGACAGACCGTTTGGAAGATCCAGGACAGTCGGGTCGGACGGTTTTGGTCAGATGGTTCAGGACCAACAGTTGGAGGTTTGAGACGGTCGGGTTGGACGGCTTGGTTGGATGGTTCGGGACAACTAGAGAAGATTTGGACCTTCTTCCGGACGGTCCATTTGGACATTTCGGGACGGTCGGGTTGGACGGTTTGGTCGGATGGTTCGGGACAACTAGAGGAGATCCGGAACTTCTTCCGGACGAACCGTTTGGAAATTTCGGGACGGTCGGGTTGTACGGTTTTGGTCGGATGGTTTGGGACAATTAGAGGAGATCTAGACCTTCCGGACGGACCATTTGGAAGTTCCGGGACGGTCGGGTTGGACGGTTTGGTCGGATGGTTCGGGACCAACAGTTTGGAGGATCCAGGACGGTCGGGTTTGACGGTTTGATCGGATGGTTCGGGACCAACAGTTTGGAGGTCCGAGACGGTCGGGTTGGACGGTTTGGTCGGGTTGGTTCGGGACCAAACATTCTGGAGGGTCCGGGACAGTCGGGTTGGATGGATTAGACGGATGGTTTCAGGAGAACTAGAGGAGAACCGGACCTTCTTCTGGACGGACCGTTCGGAATGGTCCGGGACGGTCGGGTTGGACGGCTTGGCGGATGGTTTGGGACAATTAGAGGAGATCTGGACAGTTTGGAGGGTCCGAGACGGTCGGTTGGATGGTTTGGTCGGATGGCTCGGGACCAACAGTTTGGAGTGTACGGGGTGGTCGGGGTCGGACTGTTTGGTCGGATGGTTTGGGACAACTAGAGGAGATCAGGACTTTCTTCCGGACGGACCGTTTGCAAGTTTCGGGACGGTCGGGTTGGAGGGCTTGGTCGGACGGTTCGGGACCAACAGTTTGGTGGGTCCGAGACAGTTGGGTTCGACGCTTTGGTCGGATGGCTCGGGACCAACAGTTTGGAGGGTCCGGGACGGTCGGGTTGGCTGGTTTCATCGGATGGTTCGGGAGAACTAGAGGGGAGCCGGACCATCTTCCGGACGGACCGTTTGGAAGGTCCGGGACGGTCGGATGGTTCGGGACCAACAGTTTGGAGGGTTTGAGACGGTCGGGTTGGACGGTTTGGTCGGATTGTTCTGGGACCAAGAGTTTGGAGGGTCCGGGACGGTCGGGTTGGATGGTTTGTGGTCGGATGATTCGGGAGAACTAGAGGAGAGCCGGACCTTCTTCCGCACGGACCATTTGGAAGCTCCAGGACGGTCGGGTTGGACGGTTTGGTCGGATGGTTCGGGACCAACAGTTTGGAGGGTCCGGGACGGTCGGGTTGGGACAGTTTGGTCGGATGGTCCGGGACCAACAGTTTGGAGGGTCCGGACAGTCGGGTTGGCGGTTTGGTCAGATTGTTCGGGACCAACAGTTTGGAGGGTTTGAGGCGGTCGGGGTTGGACGGTTTGGTTGGATGGTTCGGGACAACAAGAGGAGATCCGGACCTTCTTCCGGACGGACCGTTCGGAAGGTCCGGGACGTCGGGTTGGACGTTTTGGTCGGATGTTTCGGGACTAACAGTTTGGAGGGTCCGAGATGGTCGGGTTGGACGGTTTGGTCGGATGGTTCAGGAGAACTAGAGGAGAACCGGACCTTCTTCTGGACGGACCGTTTGGAAGGTCCGGGATGGCCGGGTTGGACGGTTTGGTCGGATGGTTCGGGACCAACAGTTTCGAGGGTCCGAGACCGTCGGGTTGGACTGTTTGGTCGGATGGTTCGGGTGAACTAGAGGAGAACCGGTCCGTCTTCTGGATGGACCATTGGAAGGTCGGGACGGTCGGGTTGGATGGTTTAGTCGGATGGTTGGGGACAACTAGCCGAGATCAGGACCTTGTTCCGGATGGACGGTTTGGAAGTTTCGGGATGGTCGGGTTGGACGGTTTGGTCGGACAGTTCGGAACCAACAGTTCGGAGGGTCCGAGACGATCGGGTTGGATGTTTGGTCGGATGTTTCGGGACCAACAGTTCGGGGGATATGCGGTGGTCGGGTTGGACGGTTGGTCGGATGGCTCGGGACAACTAGGGAGATTCGGATCTTCTTCCGGACGGATCGTTTGGATGTTTCGGGCGGTCGGGTTTGACGGTTTGGTCGAACAGTTTCGGGACCAACAGTTTGGGGGGTCCGAGACGGTCGGTGTGGACGGTTTGGTCGGATGGTTCGGGACCAACAGTTTGGAGGGTCCGGGACGCTCGGGTTGGACTGTTTTAGTCGGATGGTTCGACGACCAACGTTTGGGGTCCGAGACGGTCGGGTTGGTGACAGTTTGGTCGCATGGTTCGGGGCAACAATTTGGAGGGTCCGGGACGTCGGGTTGGAAGGTTTGGTCGGATGGTTCGGGAGAACTAGAGGAGAGCCGGACCATCTTCCGGATGGACCGTTGGAAGGTCCAGGACGGTCGGGTTGCACGGTTGGTCGGATGTTTGGGACCAGTAGTTTGGAGGGTCCTGGACGGTCGGGTCGGACGGTTTGGTCCGATGGTTCAGGAGAACAAGAGGAGAACCTGACTTTCTTCCGGACGGACCGTTTGGAAGGTCTGGGACGGTCGGGTTGGACGGTTTGGTCGGATGGTTTGGGACAATTAGAGGAGATTAACCTTCCGACGGACATTTGGAAGTTCAGGATAGTCGGGATGACGGTCTGGTTCGATGGTTCGGGACGCAGTTGAAGTTTGAGACGGTCGGGTTGGACGGTGTGTTGGGTGGTCGGGCCAACTAGAGCGGACTCGGGACCTTTTCCGACGGACCATTTGAGGTACGGGGATGGTCGGGGTTGGACGGTTTGGTCAGATGGTTGTGGGACAACTAGAGGAGATCAGGACCTTCTCTTCCGACGGACCGTTTGCAAGTTTCGGGACGGTCGGGTTGGACGGGCTTTGGTCGGACGGTTCGGGACCAACAGTTTGGTGGGTCCGAGACAGTTGGGTCGACGTTTGGTCGGATGGCTTGGGACCAACAGTTTGGAGGGTCCGGGACGGTCGGGTCGGACGGTTTCGTCGGATGATGTCGGGAGAACGAGAGGAGAGCCCGACCTTCTTCCGGACGGACGCCTTTGGAAGGTACCGGGACGGTCGGTTGTTGGACGGTTTGGGTGTCCGCATGGTGTCGTCGGGACACCACCAGTTTGGAGGGCTTGAGACGGTCCTCGGGTTTGTGGACGGTTTTGGCTTCGATGGTTCGGGACAGCTAGAGGAGATCCGGACTTCCTTCTTCCGGTACGAACGCGTTTCGAGAGCCCGGGACGGTCCCGCCGGTTGGACGGTGTTTGGTCTGGAAGGACGCTCGGGACTAACAGGTTTGGGCGCGTCCGAGATGGTCTGGTGTTGACGTTGTTGGTCGGATTGTGTCGGAGAACTAGAGAACCGGACCGTTCTTCCGATGGACCGTTTGGATGGCTCGTGGATGGCGTCGGGTGGAGCGGTTTGGTTGGATGGTTTCGGGACCAACAGTTTCGAGGGTATCGAGACCGGTCGGTGTCCGGACGTTTTGTCAGTCGGATGGTTCGGACCAACAGTTTGGAGAGGTCCAGGGTCTCGGTCGAGTAGTAGTTTTGTTGGATCGTTCTGGGAGAACTAGTCGAAAGCCGACCTTCTTCCGGACAGTCTCGTTTTGGAACGTCCGGACGGTCGTGTTGGAGGTTTGTTGCGGGTAAATGGTTGGGCTCAACCGTTTGGAGGGGCTGGGACGGTCGTGTTGGATTGCGGCGTTGGTCGGTAATGGTTCGTGAACCCAACAGGTTTTTGAGGGTCCGAGACGTCGGTGTTGGACGGTTTGTGGTCGGTATGGTTACGGGACCATAGTTTGCAGGGTCCAGGGATGTCGGGTTAGGAGTAGTGGTCGGATGGTTCGGAGAACCAGTTGAAAGCCGACCTTCTCTCCGGACGGACGTTTCGGAAGGTCCGGGAAGGTTCCGGTTGCACGGTTTTGTGGTCGATGGTTGGGGATACCAGTAGTGTTTGGAGGGTCCGGGACGGTCTGTCGGACGTGGTATTGGTCGGATGGCTCAGGAGAACAAGAGGAGAATCGATCTTTCCTCTTCTTCCGGATGAGACCGTTGGAAGGTCCGTGAAGCCGGTCGTGTTGATGGTTTTGGCGGATAGTTTGGGACAACTTAGAGAAGATCTAGACCTTCCGGACAGCACAGTCGGAAGTTCCAGGACAGTCGTGTTGAACGGTGTTGGTCGGAAGTTGGTTCAGGGACCAGCATTTGGATAGGGTTTGAGTACGGTCGGGTTGGACGTGTTTGGTGTTGATGGGTTCGAAGAACTAGAAGTAAGATAGACCGGACCTTCTGCCGACTGGACCGTATTGGAAGTCCGGGGCGGTCGGGTTGGACGTGTTTGGTCGGATAGTTGGGACAATTAGAGGAGATCTAGACCTTCCGGACGGACCATTCGAAGTTCCGACAGTCGGGTTGGAAGGGTGGTCGGATGGTTCGGCACCAGCAGTTTGGAGGGTTTGAGACGGTCGTGTTGGACGTGTTTGGTTGGATGGTTCGGGACTACTGAGAGGAGATCTGGACCTTCTTCTCCGGACGGACCGTTTGGAAGGTCCGGGACGGTCGGGTTGGACGTTTGGTAGGATGGTTTGAGACTAAATGTTTGGTGGTGTCCGAGATGGTCGGGTTGGACGGTTTTGGTCGGATGGTTCGGGCGAACTGGAGGAGAACCGACTCTCTTCCGGACGGACCGTTTGGAAGGTCCGGGACGGTCGTGTTGGACGGTTTGGTCGGGTATGGTTCGTGACAACTATAGGGATATCAGGACCTTCTTCCGGACGGACCGTGTGGAAGTTTCGGGATGGTCCGAGTTGGACGGTTATTGGTCGGAACGGTTTCGGGACCCACTGTTTCTAGGTCCGAGACGGTCGAGTTGGATGGTTTGGTCGATGGTTCGGGACCAACAGTTCGGAGGGTACGGGGTGGTCGGGTTGGATGGTTTGGTCAGATGGTTCGGGACAACTAGAGCAGATCAAGACCTTCATCCGGACAGACCGTTTGGATGTTTCGGGACGGTCCTGGTATGGACGGTTTTGGTCGGACGGTTCGGCACCATCAGTTTAGAGGGTTCCGAGACGGTCGGGTTGGACGGTTTGTCAGATGGTTCGGGACCAATAGTTTGGGAGGGGTCCGGGACGGTCAGGTTGGATGGTTTTTGGTCGGATGATTCGGGAGAACTAGAGGAGAGCACGGACCTTCTTCCGGACGGACCATTTGGAAGGTCCGGGACGGTCGGTTTGACGTTTTGGAAGGATCGTTCAGGACAACTAGAGGAGATCCGGACCGTTTTCCAGACGTTCCGTTTGGAAGTTTCCAGGACAGTCGGATTGCACGGATTGGTCGGATGGTTCTGGACCAACAGTTTGGTGGGTTTGAGACGGTCGGGTTGGACTGTTTGGTCTGATGGTTCGGGACAACTAGAAGAGATCCAGATCTTCTTCCGGACGGACTCGTTTTGGAAGGGTCCGGGACGGTCGTGTTGGACGGTTTGGGTCGGATGTGATCGGGACTAACAGTTTGGAGGGTCCGAGATGGTCGTGTTGGACGGTTTGCTCGATGGTTCGGGAGAACTAGAGAGAACTACAGGAGATCCTGACCTTCTTCCGGACAGACGCGTTTGGAGGTTGCAGGACTATCGGGTTGGACGGTTTGGTCGTATGGTTCGGGACCCACAGTTTTTGGAGGGTTTGATGACGGTCGGGTTGAACGTTTGGGTGGATGGTTCGGGACACTAGAGAGTATCGGGACCTTCTTCCGGACGGACCGTTTGGAAGGTCCGGGACGGTCGGGTTCGATGGTTTAGTCGGATGGTTTGGGACTAAAGTTTGGAGGGTCCAAGATGGTCGGGTTGGACGGTTTGGCTGGATGGTTCGGGAGAACTAGAGGAGAACCGTACCTTTTCTCCGGACGCACCGTTTGGAAGGTTCCAGGACGGTCGGGTTCGGGCGGTTTGGTCGGATGGTTCGGGACAACTAGAGGAGATCAGGACCTTCTTCCGAACGGACCGTTTGGGAGTTTCGGGATGGTCGAGTAGGATGGCTTGGTCGGACGGTTCTTCGGGACCAACAGTTTGGAGGGTCCGAGACGGTTGGGGTTCGATGCTTTGATCGGATGGTTCAGGACCATCAGTTTGGAGGGTCCGAGACGGTCGGGTTGGTTTGTTTGGTCGGATGGTTTCGGGAGAACTAGAGGACAGCCGGACCATCTTCCCGGACGACCATGTTTGGAAGGTCCGGGACGGTTCGGGTTGCACGGTTTTGGTCGGATGGTGTTGTGGTACAGTAGTTTGGAGGGTCCTGGACGGCCCGGGTCGGACAGTTTTGGTTGCATGGTTTCAGGGAACAAGAGGACAACCGGACCTTCTTCCGGACGGACCGTTTGGAAGGTCCGGGACGGTCGGGTTGGACGGTTTGTTCGGCATGGTTCGGGACCAACAGTTTGGAGGGTTTGAGACGGTCGGGTTGGACGGTTCGGTCGATGATTCGGGACCAACATTTCCATGGTCCGAGACGGTCGGGTTGCACGGTTTGGTTGGATGGCTCGGGGCCGAGAGTTTGGACGATCCGGGATGGTCGGGTTGGATGTGTTTGTTTCGGATGATTCGGGGGACTGGCGGAGAGCGAACCTTCTTCCGGACGGACCATTTGGAAGGTCCGGGACGGTCCGGGTTGGACGGTTTTGGTCGGATGGTTCTGACCAATAGTTGGAGGGTCCGGGACGGTCGGTTGGACAGTTTGGTCGGATGGTCCTGTACCAACATTTGGAGGGTCTGGGACGGTCGGGTTGGCGGTTTGGTCGGATGGTTCGGGACAACAGAGGAGATCCGGACCTTCTTCCGGACGGACCGTTCGGAAGGTCCGGGACGGTCGGGTTGGACGGTTTGGTCGGATGGTTCGAGACTAACAGTTTGGAGGGTCCGAGATGGACGGGTTGGACGGTCTGGTCAGATGGTTCGGGTGAACTAGAGGAGAACCGGTCCTTCTTTCGGACGGACCGTTTGGAAGGGTCCGTGATCGGTCGGGTTGGACAGTTTGGTCGGATGGTCCGGGACCAATAGTTTGGAGGATCCGGGACGGTCGGTTGGCGGTTTGTCGGATTGTTCGGCCCCATCAGTTTGGAAGTTCCGGGACGGTCGGTTTGGACAGTTTGGTCGGATGGTTCGTGACCAACAGTTTGGAGGTTCCGGGACGGTCGGGTTGGATGGTTTGGTCGGACGATTCGGGAGAACTAGAGATAGAACCGACCTTCTTCCGACGGACCGTCGGTTTGGACGTTTTTGGTCGTATGAATTTGGGATAATTAGAGGAGATCTAGACCTTCCGGATGGACCATTTTGAAGTTCCAGGACAGTCGGGTCGGACGGTTTTGGTCGCTGGTTCGGGACCAACAGCTGGAGGGTTTGAGAGACGGTCGGGTTGGACGGCTTGGTTGGATGGTTTCGGGACAAGTAGAGGAGATCCGGACCTTCTTCCAGACGGACCGTTCGGAAGGTCCGGGACGGTCGGGTTGACGGTTTGGTCGGATGGTTCGAGACTAACAGTTTTGGAGGGTCCGAGATGGTCGGTTGGACGGTCTGGTCAGATGGTTCGGGTGAACTAGAAGAGAACCCGGTCCTTCTTTCGGACGGACCGTTTGGAAGGTCCGGGATTGTCAGGTTGGACAGTTGGTTGGATGGTCGGGACCAACAGTTTGGAGGTCCGGGACGGTCGGGTTGTGCGGTTTGGTCGATTGTTCGGGACCAACAGTTTGGTAGGTTTGGACGGTTTTGGGTCGGATGGTTTGGGACTAACAGTTTGGAGGGTTTCGGGACGGTCGGGTTGGATGTTTGGTCGGATGATTCGGGGGAACTAGAGGAGAAGCCGGACCTTCTTCCGGACGGACCATTTGGAAGGTCCGGGACTGTCGGGTTGGACAGTTTGGTCAGATGGTTCGGGACCAACAGTTTGTGTGGGTCCGGGACGGTCGGGTTGGATGGTTTGGTCGGATGGTTCGGGACAACTAGAGGAGATCCGGACCTTCTTCCAGACGGACCATTTGGAAGATCCATGGATGGTCTGGTTGGACGGTTTTTGGTCGGATGGTTCGGGACAACTAGAGGAGTATTCGGACCTTCTTCCGTACAGACCGTTTGGGAAGTTAAAGGACAGTCCGGGTTAGGAGATTCGGACCTTCTTCCGTACAGACCGTTTGGAAGTAAAGGACAGTCGTGTTGGACGCTTTGGTCGGATGGTTCGGGACCAACAATTCGGAAGGTCCGGGGTGGTCGGGTTGGACGGTTTGGGTCGGATGGTTCGGGACGAACAGTTTGGAGGGTCCGGGACTGTTTGGGTTGGACGGTTTGATCAGATGGTTCAGGACCCAAAGTTTGGGGGGTCCGAGACAGTCGGGTTGGACGGTTTGGTCGGTTGGTTCGGGGCCAACAGTTTGGAAGGTCCGGGACGGTCGGGTTGCACGGTTTGGCCGAATGGTTTGGGACTAGTAGTTTGGAGGGTCCTGGATGGTCGGTTCGGACGGTTTGGTTGGATGGTTCAGGAGACTAGAGGAGAACCGGACCTTTCTTCCGACGGACCGTTTGGAAGGTCCAGGACGGTCGGGTTGGACGGTTTGGTCGAATGGTTTGGGACAATTAGAGGAGATCTAAATCTTCCGGACGAACCATTTTAGAAGTTCCGGGACGGTCGGGTTGGACGGTTTTTGGTCGGATGGTTCAGGAGAGCAGAGGAGAACCGACTTCTGTCCGGACAGGACAGTTTGGAAGTCCGAGACGGTCGGGTTGGACGGTTTGGTCGGATGGTTTGGGACAATTAGAGGAGATATAGACCTTCGGACGACCATTTGGAAGTTCCAGGACAGTCGGGTTGGACGTTTGGTCGATGGTTTCGGGACCAGCAGTTTGGAGGGTTCGAGACGGTCGGGTTGGACGGTTTGGTTGGATGGTTTGGGACAGCTAGAGGAGATCTGGACCTTCTTTCAGACTGACGGACCGTTTGGAAGGTCCGGGATGGTCGGGTTGGACGGTTTGGTCGGATGGGTTGGGGACCAACAGTTGGGTGGGTCGCGAGATGGTCGGGTTGGACGTTTGGTCGGATGGTTCGGGAGAACTGGAGGAGAACCGACCTTCTGCCGGACGGACCGTTTGGAAGTTTCGGGACGGTTGGGTTGGACGGTTGGGTCGGATGGTTCGGACCAACTGTTTGGAGGGTCCGAGACGGTCGGGTTGGATGGTTTGGTCGGATGGTTCGGGACCAACAGTTCGGAGGGTACGGGGTAGTCGGGTTGGACGGTTTGGTCGGATGGTTCAGGACAACTAGAGGAGATCAAGACCTTCTCCGGACTGACCGTTTGGATGTTTCCAGACAAGTCGGGTTGGACGGTTTGGTCGGACGGTTCAGGACCAACAGTTTGGAGGGTCCGAGACAGTCGGGTTGGATGGTTTGGTCGGATGATTCGGGACAACTAGTGGAGAGCGGACCTTCTTCCGGACAGTACCATTTGGACAGTTTCGGGACGGTCGGGTCGGACGGTTTGGTCGGATGGTTCGGGACCAACAGTCTTGGAGGGTTTGAGACGGTCGGTCGGGTCGTGACGGTTTGGTTGGATGGTTTCGGGCGAACTAGAGGAGAGCTGGACCTCTTCCGGACGGAACGTTTGGCAAGGTCCGGGACGGTCGGGTTGGACGGTTCGGTCGGATGGTTCGGGACCAACAGTTTGGAGGTTCCGGGACGGTCGGGTTTGGATGGTTTGGTCGGATGGTTCGGGACCAACAGTATGGAGGGTTCGAGACGGTCGGGTTGGACGGTTTGGTCGATGGTTTGGGACCAACATTTGGAGGGTCCGGGACGTCGGGTTGGATGGATTAGACGGATGGTTAGGAGAATAGAGGAGAACGGACCTACGGCTGTAGAAGGTCCGGGACGCGTTCGGTTGGCGCGTTTGGGACAATAGAGGAGATCTGACAGTTTGGAGGGTGACGGAGGACGGTCGACGTTTGGAGGGCACGGGGGGTGGGTTGGACTTTGGTCGGATGGTTTGGGACAACTAGAGGAGATCAGGACTTTCTTCCGGACGGACCGTTTGCAAGTTTCGGGACGGTCGGGTTGGAGGGCTTGGTCGGACGGTTCGGGACCAACAGTTTGGTGGGTCCGAGACAGTTGGGTTCGACGCTTTGGTCGGATGGCTCGGGACCAACAGTTTGTAGGGTCCGGGACGGTCGGGTTGGCTGGTTTCATCGGATGGTTCGGGAGAACTAGAGGGGAGCCGGACCATCTTCCGGACGGACCGTTTGGAAGGTCCGGGACGGTCGGATGGTTCGGGACCAACAGTTTGCAGGGTTTGAGACGGTCGGGTTGGACGGTTTGGTCGGATTGTTCGGGACCAAGAGTTTGGAGGGTCCGGGACGGTCGGGTTGGATGGTTTGGTCGGATGATTCGGGAGAACTAGAGGAGAGCCGGACCTTCTTCCGCACGGACCATTTGGAAGCTCCGGGACGGTCGGGTTGGACGGTTTGGTCGGATGGTTCGGGACCAACAGTTTGGAGGGTCCGGGACGGTCGGGTTGGACAGTTGGTCGGATGGTCCGGGACCAACAGTTTGGAGGGTCCGGGACAGTCGGGTTGGCGGTTTGGTCAGATTGTTCGGGACCAACAGTTTGGAGGGTTTGAGGCGGTCGGGGTTGGACGGTTTGGTTGGACGGTTCGGGACAACAAGAGGAGATCCGGACCTTCTTCCGGACGGACCGTTCGGAAGGTCCGGGACGGTCGGGTTGGACGTTTTGGTCGGATGTTTCGGGACTAACAGTTTGGAGGGTCCGAGATGGTCGGGTTGAACGGTTTGGTCGGATGGTTCAGGAGAACTAGAGGAGAACCGGACCTTCTTCTGGACGGACCGTTTGGAAGGTCCGGGATGGCCGGGTTGGACGGTTTGGTCGGATGGTTCGAGACCAACAGTTTCGAGGGTCCGAGACCGTCGGGTTGGACTGTTTGGTCAGATGGTTCGGGTGAACTAGAGGAGAACCGGTCCGTCTTTTGGATGGACCATTTGGAAGGTCGGGGACGGTCGGGTTGGATGGTTTAGTCGGATGGTTGGGGACAACTAGACGAGATCAGGACCTTGTTCCGGATGGACCGTTTGGAAGTTTCGGGATGGTCGGGTTGGACGGTTTGGTCGGACAGTTCGGAACCAACAGTTCGGAGGGTCCGAGACGATCGGGTTGGATGTTTGGTCGGATGGTTCGGGACCAACAATTCGGGGGATATGCGGTGGTCGGGTTGGACGGTTTGGTCGGATGGCTCGGGACAACTAGGGGAGATTCGGATCTTCTTCCGGACGGATCGTTTGGATGTTTCGGGACGGTCGGGTTTGACGGTTTGGTCGAACGGTTCGGGACCAACAGTTTGGGGGGTCCGAGACGGTCGGGTTGAACGGTTTGGTCGGATGGTTCGGGACCAACAGTTTGGAGGGTCCGGGACGCTCGGGTTGGACTGTTTAGTCGGATGGTTCGAGACCAACAGTTTGGGGGGTCCGAGACGGTCGGGTTGGACAGTTTGGTCGGATGGTTCGGGGCCAACAGTTTGGAGGGTCCGGGACGGTCGGGTTGGAAGGTTTGGTCGGATGGTTCGGGAGAACTAGAGGAGAGCCGGACCATCTTCCGGATGGACCGTTTGGAAGGTCCAGGACGGTCGGGTTGCACGGTTTGGTCGGATTGTTTGGGACCAGTAGTTTGGAGGGTCCTGGACGGTCGGGTCGGACGGTTTGGTCCGATGGTTCAGGAGAACAAGAGGAGAACCTGACTTTCTTCCGGACGGACCGTTTGGAAGGTCTGGGACGGTCGGGTTGGACGGTTTGGTCGGATGGTTTGGGACAATTAGAGGAGATCTAGACCTTCCGGACGGACCATTTGGAAGTTCCAGGATAGTCGGGATGGACGGTATGGTCGGATGGTTCGGGACCAGCAGTTTGAAGGTTTGAGACGGTCGGGTTGGACGGTGTGGTTGGGTGGTTCGGGACAACTAGAGGAGATCTGGACCTTCTTCCAGACGGACCATTTGGAAGGTCCGGGACGGTCGGGTTGGACGGTTTGGTCGGATGGTTCGGGACAACTAGAGGAGATCAGGACCTTCTTCCGGACTGACCGTTTGGATGTTTCGGGACGGTCGGGTTGGACGGTTTGGTCGGACGGTTCGGGACCAACAGTTTGGAGGGTCCGAGACGGTTGGGTCGGACGGTTTGGTCAGATGGTTTGGGACCAACAGTTTGGAGAGTCCGGGACGGTTGGGTCGGACGGTTTGGTCGGATGATTCGGGAGAACTAGAGGAGAGCCGGACCTTCTTCCGGACGGACCCTTTGGAAGGTCCGGGACGGTCGGGTTGGACGGTTTGGTCGGATGGTTCGGGACCAACAGTTTGGAGGGTTTGAGACGGTCGGGTTGGACGGTTTGGTTCGATGGTTCGGGACAGCTAGAGGAGATCCGGACCTTCTTCCGGACGAACCGTTTCGAAGGCCCGGGACGGTCCGGTTGGACGGTTTGGTCGGAAGGATCGGGACTAACAGTTTGGAGGGTCCGAGATGGTCGGGTTGGACGGTTTGGTCGGATGGTTCGGGAGAACTAAAGGAGAACCGGACCTTCTTCCGGATGGACCGTTTGGAGGGTCCGGGATGGTCGGGTTGGACGGTTTGGTTGGATGGTTCGGGACCAACAGTTTCGAGGGTTCGAGACGGTCGGGCCGGACGGTTCGGTCGGATGGTTCGGGACCAACAGTTTGGAGGGTCCGGGTCGGTCGAGTTAGATAGTTTTGTTGGATGGTTCGGGAGAACTAGTCGAAAGCCGGACCTTCTTCCGGACGGACCGTTTGGAACGTCCGGGACGGTCGGTTTGGAGGTTTGTTCGGATGGTTGGGGCTCAACAGTTTGGAGGGGCTGGGACGGTCGTGTTGGACGGTTTGGTCGGATGGTTCGTGACCAACAGTTTTGAGGGTCCGAGACGGTCGGGTTGGACGGTTTGGTCGGATGGTTCGGGACCAATAGTTTGCAGGGTCCGGGATGGTCGGGTTGGATAGTTTGGTCGGATGGTTCGGGAGAACCAGTTGAAAGCCGGACCTTCTTCCGGACGGACCGTTTGGAAGGTCCGGGAAGGTCGGGTTGCACGGTTTGGTCGGATGGTTGGGGACCAGTAGTTTGGAGGGTCCTGGACGGTCAGGTCGGACGGTTTGGTCGGATGGCTCAGGAGAACAAGAGGAGAACCGGACTTTCTTCCGGATAGACCGTTTGGAAGGTCCGGGACGGTCGGGTTGGATGGTTTGGTCGGATAGTTTGGGACAATTAGAGAAGATCTAGACCTTCCGGACAGACCAGTCGGAAGTTCCAGGACAGTCGGGTTGAACGGTTGGTCGGATTGTTCGGGACCAGCAGTTTGGAGGGTTTGAGACGGTCGGGTTGGACGGTTTGGTTGGATGGTTCGGAAGAACTAGATGAGAACCGGACCTTCTGCCGGACGGACCGTTTGGAAGGTCCGGGACGGTCGGGTTGGACGGTTTGGTCGGATAGTTTGGGACAATTAGAGGAGATCTAGACCTTCCGGACGGACCATTCGGAAGTTCCAGGACAGTCGGGTTGGAAGGGTGGTCGGATGGTTCGGCACCAGCAGTTTGGAGGGTTTGAGACGGTCGTGTTGGACGGTTTGGTTGGATGGTTCGGGACTACTAGAGGAGATCTGGACCTTCTTCCGGACGGACCGTTTGGAAGGTCCGGGACGGTCGGGTTGGACGGTTTGGTAGGATGGTTTGAGACTAAATGTTTGGTGGGTCCGAGATGGTCGGGTTGGACGGTTTGGTCGGATGGTTCGGGCGAACTGGAGGAGAACCGGACCTCCTTCCGGACGGACCGTTTGGAAGGTCCGGGACGGTCGGGTTGGACGGTTTGGTCGGATGGTTCGGGACAACTAGAGGAGATCAGGACCTTCTTCCGGACGGACCGTGTGGAAGTTTCGGGATGGTCGAGTTGGACGGTTTGGTCGGACGGTTCGGGACCCACTGTTTCTAGGGTCCGAGACGGTCGGTTGGATGGTTTGGTCGGATGGTTCGGGACCAACAGTTCGGAGGGTACGGGGTGGTCGGGTTGGATGGTTTGGTCAGATGGTTCGGGACAACTAGAGCAGATCAAGACCTTCATCCGGACAGACCGTTTGGATGTTTCGGGACGGTCTGGTTGGACGGTTTGGTCGGACGGTTCGGCACCATCAGTTTAGAGGGTCCGAGACGGTCGGGTTGGACGGTTTGGTCAGATGGTTCGGGACCAATAGTTTGGAGGGTCCGGGACGGTCAGGTTGGATGGTTTGGTCGGATGATTCGGGAGAACTAGAGGAGAGCCGGACCTTCTTCCGGACGGACCATTTGGAAGGTCCGGGACGGTCGGGTTGGACGGTTTGGAAGGATCGTTCAGGACAACTAGAGGAGATCCGGACCTTTTTCCAGACGTTCCGTTTGGAAGTTCCAGGACAGTCGGATTGCACGGATTGGTCGGATGGTTCGGGACCAACAGTTTGGTGGGTTTGAGACGGTCGGGTTGGACTGTTTGGTCGGATGGTTCGGGACAACTAGAGGAGATCCAGATCTTCTTCCGGACGGACCGTTTGGAAGGTCCGGGACGGTCGTGTTGGACGGTTTGGTCGGATGGATCGGGACTAACAGTTTGGAGGGTCCGAGATGGTCGGGTTGGACGGTTTGCTCGGATGGTTCGGGAGAACTAGAGGAGAACTACAGGAGATCCTGACCTTCTTCCGGACAGACCGTTTGGAGGTTGCAGGACGATCGGGTTGGACGGTTTGGTCGTATGGTTCGGGACCAACAGTTTGGAGGGTTTGAGACGGTCGGGTTGAACGGTTTGGGTGGATGGTTCGGGACAACTGGAGGAGATCGGGACCTTCTTCCGGACGGACCGTTTGGAAGGTCCGGGACGGTCGGGTTCGATGGTTTAGTCGGATGGTTTGGGACTAAAAGTTTGGAGGGTCCAAGATGGTCGGGTTGGACGGTTTGGCTGGATGGTTCGGGAGAACTAGAGGAGAACCGGACCTTTTTCCGGACGGACCGTTTGGAAGGTCCAGGACGGTCGGGTTGGGCGGTTTGGTCGGATGGTTCGGGACAACTAGAGGAGATCAGGACCTTCTTCCGAACGGACCGTTTGGGAGTTTCGGGATGGTCGAGTAGGATGGCTTGGTCGGACGGTTCGGGACCAACAGTTTGGAGGGTCCGAGACGGTTGGGTTCGATGCTTTGATCGGATGGTTCAGGACCATCAGTTTGGAGGGTCCGAGACGGTCGGGTTGGTTTGTTTGGTCGGATGGTTCGGGAGAACTAGAGGACAGCCGGACCATCTTCCGGACGGACCATTTGGAAGGTCCGGGACGGTCGGGTTGCACGGTTTGGTCGGATGGTTTGGGACCAGTAGTTTGGAGGGTCCTGGACGGCCGGGTCGGACAGTTTGGTTGCATGGTTCAGGGGAACAAGAGGACAACCGGACCTTCTTCCGGACGGACCGTTTGGAAGGTCCGGGACGGTCGGGTTGGACGGTTTGTTCGGATGGTTCGGGACCAACAGTTTGGAGGGTTTGAGACGGTCGGGTTGGACGGTTCGGTCGGATGATTCGGGACCAACAGTTTCCAGGGTCCGAGACGGTCGGGTTGCACGGTTTGGTTGGATGGCTCGGGGCCGAGAGTTTGGACGATCCGGGATGGTCGGGTTGGATGGTTTGTTCGGATGATTCGGGGGAACTGGCGGAGAGCCGAACCTTCTTCCGGACGGACCATTTGGAAGGTCCGGGACGGTCGGGTTGGACGGTTTGGTCGGATGGTTCGGGACCAATAGTTTGGAGGGTCCGGGACGGTCGGGTTGGACAGTTTGGTCGGATGGTCCGGTACCAACATTTGGAGGGTCTGGGACGGTCGGGTTGGCGGTTTGGTCGGATGGTTCGGGACAACAAGAGGAGATCCGGACCTTCTTCCGGACGGACCGTTCGGAAGGTCCGGGACGGTCGGGTTGGACGGTTTGGTCGGATGGTTCGAGACTAACAGTTTGGAGGGTCCGAGATGGACGGGTTGGACGGTCTGGTCAGATGGTTCGGGTGAACTAGAGGAGAACCGGTCCTTCTTTCGGACGGACCGTTTGGAAGGTCCGGGATGGTCGGGTTGGACAGTTTGGTCGGATGGTCCGGGACCAATAGTTTGGAGGATCCGGGACGGTCGGGTTGGCGGTTTGGTCGGATTGTTCGGCACCATCAGTTTGGAAGTTCCGGGACGGTCGGGTTGGACAGTTTGGTCGGATGGTTCGTGACCAACAGTTTGGAGGTTCCGGGACGGTCGGGTTGGATGGTTTGGTCGGACGATTCGGGAGAACTAGAGGAGAACCGGACCTTCTTCCGGACGGACCGTCGGGTTGGACGGTTTGGTCGGATGAATTTGGGATAATTAGAGGAGATCTAGACCTTCCGGATGGACCATTTTGAAGTTCCAGGACAGTCGGGTCGGACGGTTTGGTCGGATGGTTCGGGACCAACAGCTTGGAGGGTTTGAGACGGTCGGGTTGGACGGCTTGGTTGGATGGTTCGGGACAAGTAGAGGAGATCCGGACCTTCTTCCAGACGGACCGTTCGGAAGGTCCGGGACGGTCGGGTTGGACGGTTTGGTCGGATGGTTCGAGACTAACAGTTTGGAGGGTCCGAGATGGTCGGGTTGGACGGTCTGGTCAGATGGTTCGGGTGAACTAGAAGAGAACCGGTCCTTCTTTCGGACGGACCGTTTGGAAGGTCCGGGATTGTCAGGTTGGACAGTTTGGTTGGATGGTCCGGGACCAACAGTTTGGAGGGTCCGGGACGGTCGGGTTGGCGGTTTGGTCGGATTGTTCGGGACCAACAGTTTGGTAGGTTTGGACGGTTTGGTCGGATGGTTTGGGACTAACAGTTTGGAGGGTTCGGGACGGTCGGGTTGGATGGTTTGGTCGGATGATTCGGGGGAACTAGAGGAGAGCCGGACCTTCTTCCGGACGGACCATTTGGAAGGTCCGGGACGGTCGGGTTGGACAGTTTGGTCAGATGGTTCGGGACCAACAGTTTGGTGGGTCCGGGACGGTCGGGTTGGATGGTTTGGTCGGATGGTTCGGGACAACTAGAGGAGATCCGGACCTTCTTCCAGACGGACCATTTGGAAGATCCATGGATGGTCTGGTTGGACGGTTTGGTCGGATGGTTCGGGACAACTAGAGGAGATTCGGACCTTCTTCCGTACAGACCGTTTGGAAGTTAAAGGACAGTCGGGTTAGGAGATTCGGACCTTCTTCCGTACAGACCGTTTGGAAGTTAAAGGACAGTCGGGTTGGACGCTTTGGTCGGATGGTTCGGGACCAACAATTCGGAAGGTCCGGGGTGGTCGGGTTGGACGGTTTGGTCGGATGGTTCGGGACGAACAGTTTGGAGGGTCCGGGACGGTTGGGTTGGACGGTTTGATCAGATGGTTCAGGACCCAAAGTTTGGGGGGTCCGAGACAGTCGGGTTGGACGGTTTGGTCGGTTGGTTCGGGGCCAACAGTTTGGAAGGTCCGGGACGGTCGGGTTGCACGGTTTGGCCGAATGGTTTGGGACTAGTAGTTTGGAGGGTCCTGGATGGTCGGTTCGGACGGTTTGGTTGGATGGTTCAGGAGAACTAGAGGAGAACCGGACTTTCTTCCGGACGGACCGTTTGGAAGGTCCAGGACGGTCGGGTTGGACGGTTTGGTCGAATGGTTTGGGACAATTAGAGGAGATCTAAATCTTCCGGACGAACCATTTAGAAGTTCCGGGACGGTCGGGTTGGACGGTTTTTGGTCGGATGGTTCAGGAGAGCAAGAGGAGAACCGGACTTTCTTCCGGACGGACAGTTTGGAAAGTCCGAGACGGTCGGGTTGGACGGTTTGGTCGGATGGTTTGGGACAATTAGAGGAGATATAGACCTTCCGGACGGACCATTTGGAAGTTCCAGGACAGTCGGGTTGGACGGTTTGGTCGGATGGTTCGGGACCAGCAGTTTGGAGGGTTCGAGACGGTCGGGTTGGACGGTTTGGTTGGATGGTTTGGGACAGCTAGAGGAGATCTGGACCTTCTTTCAGACGGACCGTTTGGAAGGTCCGGGATGGTCGGGTTGGACGGTTTGGTCGGATGGGTTGGGACCAACAGTTTGGTGGGTCCGAGATGGTCGGGTTGGACGGTTTGGTCGGATGGTTCGGGAGAACTGGAGGAGAACCGGACCTTCTGCCGGACGGACCGTTTGGAAGTTTCGGGACGGTTGGGTTGGACGGTTGGGTCGGATGGTTCGGACCAACTGTTTGGAGGGTCCGAGACGGTCGGGTTGGATGGTTTGGTCGGATGGTTCGGGACCAACAGTTCGGAGGGTACGGGGTAGTCGGGTTGGACGGTTTGGTCGGATGGTTCAGGACAACTAGAGGAGATCAAGACCTTCTTCCGGACTGACCGTTTGGATGTTTCAGGACAGTCGGGTTGGACGGTTTGGTCGGACGGTTCAGGACCAACAGTTTGGAGGGTCCGAGACAGTCGGGTTGGATGGTTTGGTCGGATGATTCGGGAGAACTAGTGGAGAGCCGGACCTTCTTCCGGACAGACCATTTGGAAGGTCTGGGACGGTCGGGTCGGACGGTTTGGTCGGATGGTTCGGGACCAACAGTTTGGAGGGTTTGAGACGGTCGGTCGGGTCGGACGGTTTGGTTGGATGGTTCGGGCGAACTAGAGGAGAGCTGGACCTTCTTCCGGACGGAACGTTTGCAAGGTCCGGGACGGTCGGGTTGGACGGTTCGGTCGGATGGTTCGGGACCAACAGTTTGGAGGTTCCGGGACGGTCGGGTTGGATGGTTTGGTCGGAAGGTTCGGGACCAACAGTATGGAGGGTTCGAGATGGTCGGGTTGGACGGTTTGGTTGGATGGTTTGGGACCAACAGTTTGGAGGGTCCGGGCGGTCGGGTTGGATGGTTTGGACGGATGGTTTGGGAGAACTAGTGTAGAACCGGACCTTCTTCCGGACGGACCGTTTGGAAGGTGCAGGACGGTCGGGTTGGACAGTTTGGTCGGATGGTTTGGGACAATTAGAGGAGATCTAGACCTTCCGGACGGACCATTTGGATGTTCCAGGACAGTCGGGTTGGACGGTTTGGTCGAATGGTTCGGGACCAACAGTTTGGAAGGTTTCAGACGGTCGGGTTGTACGGTTTGGTGGGATGGTTCGGGACAACTAGAGGGGATCCGGACCTTCTTCCGGACGGACCGTTTGGAAGGTCCGGGACGGTCGGGTTGGACGGTTTGGTCTGATGGTTCAGGACTAACAATTTGGAGGGTCCGAGACGGTCGGGTTGGACGGTTTAGTCGGATGGTTCGGGAGAATTAGAGGAGAACCGAACCTTCTTCCGTACGGACCGTTTGGAAGGTCCGAGACGGTCGGGTTGGACGGTTTGGTCGGACGGTTCGGGACCAACAGTTTGGAGGGTCCGAGACAGTCGGGTTGGACGGTTTGGTCGGATGGTTCAGGACAACTAGTGGAGATCCGGACCTTCTTCCGGACGGACCGTTTGGAAGTTTTGGGACGGTCGGGTTGGACGGTTTGGTAGGATGGTTCGGGACCAACAGTTTGGAGGGTCCGGGACGGTCGGGTTGGACGGTTTGCTCGAATTGTTCGGGACAACTAGAGGACGTCCGGACCTTCTTCCGGACGGACCGTTTGGATGTTCCGGGACGGTCGGGTTGGACGGTTTGGTCGGATGGTTCGGGACAACTAGAGGAGATCCGGACCTTCTTCCGGACAGACCGTTTGGAAGATCCAGGACAGCCGGGTTGGACGGTTTGGTCGGATGGTTCGGGACCAACATTTTGGAGGGTTTGAGACGGTCGGGTTGGACGGTTTGGTTGGATGGTTCGGGAGAACTAGAGAAGAGCCGGACCTTCTTCCGGACGGAACGTTTGGAAGGTCTGGGACGGATGGGTTGGACGGTTTGGTCGGATGGTTCGGGACCAACAGTTTGGACGGTCCGGGACGGTCCGATTGGACGGTTTGGTAGGATGGTTCGGGACCAACAGTTTGGAGGGTTCGAGACGGTCGGGTTGGATGGTTTGGTCGGTTGGTTCCGGACCAACAGTTTGGAGGGTCCGGGACGGTCGGGTTGGATGGTTTGGTCGAATGGTTTGGGAGAACCGGACCTTCATCCGGACGGAACGTTTGGAAGGTCCGACACGGTCGGTTTGGACGGTTTGGTCGGATGGTTTGGGACAACTAGAGGAGATCTAGACCTTCCGGGAGGACCATTTGGAAGTTCCAGGATAGTCGGGTTAGACAGTTTGGTCGGATGGTTCGGGAGAACTAGTGGAGATCAGGACCTTCTTCCGGTCGGGCCGTTTGGAAGGTCCGGGATGGTCGGGTTGGACTGTTTGGTTGGATGGTCCGGGACAACTAGAGGAGATCCAGACCTTCTTCCGGGCGGACCGTTTGGAAGTTCCGCGACGGTCAGGTTGGACGGTTTGGTCGAATGATTCGGGACTAACAGTTTGGAGGGTCCGAGATGGTCGGGTTGGACGGTTTGGTCGGACGGTTCGGGGGAACTAGTGGTAAACCGGACCTTTTTCCGGACGAACTGTTTGGAAGGTCCGGGATGGTCGGGTTGGAGGGTTTGGTTGGATGGTTCGGGACAAATTGAGGAGATCCGGACCTTCTTCCGGACGGACCGTTTGGATGTTCTGGGACGGTCGGGTTGGACTGTTTGGTCGGATGGTTCGGGACCAACAGTTTGGAGGGTCCGAGACGGTCGGGTTGGACGGTTTGGTCGAATGGTTCGGGACCAACAGTTTGGAGGCTCCGGGATGGTCGGGTTGGAGGGTTTGGTCGAATGGTTCGGGACAACTAGAGGAGATCTGGACCTTCTTCCGGACGGACCATTTGAAAGTTCCGGGACGGTCGGGTTGGATGGTTTGGTCGGATGGTTCGGGACAACTAGAGGAGATCCGGACCATCTTCCGGACAGACCGTTTGGAAGTTTTGGGATGGTCGGGTTGGACGGTTTGGTCGGATGGTTCGGGACCAACAGTTTGGAGGGTTGAGACTGTCGGGTTTGACGGTTTGGTCGGATGGTTCGGGTGAACTCGAGGAGAACTGGACGTTCTACCGGACGGACCGTTTGGAAGGTCCGGGACGGTCGGGTTGGACGATTTGGTCAGATGGTTCGGGACCAACTGTTTGGAGGGTCCGGGACGGTCGGGTTGGACGGTTTGGTCGGATGGTTCGGGACAAACAGTTTGGAGGGTTCGAGACGGTCGGGTTGGACGGTTTCGTCGGATGGGTCTGGGCCAACAGTGTGGAGGGTCCAGGACGGTCAGGTTGGATGGTTTCGTCGGATGCTTCGGGAGAACTAGAGGTGAACTGGACCTTCTTCCGGACGGACCGTTTGGAAGGTCCGGGACGGACGGGTTGGACGGTTTGGTCGGATGGTTTGGGACAATTAGAGGAAATCTAGACCTTCCGGGCGGACCATTTGAAAGTTCCAGGACGGTCGGGTTGGATGGTTTCGTCGGATGGTTCGAGACCAACAGTTTGGAGGGCCTGAGATGGTCGGGTTGGACGATTTGGTTGGATGGTTCAGGACAACTAGAGGAGATCCGGACCTTCTTCCGAACGGACCGTTTTGGAAGTTCTGGGACGGTCGGGTTTGTCGGTTTGATCGGATGGTTCGGGACCAACAGATTGGAGGGTCCGAGACGGTCGGGTTGGACGGTTTGGTCGGATGGTTTGGGACAATTAGAGGAGACTTAGACCTTCCGGACGGACCACTTGGAAGTTCCAGAACGGTCGGGTTGGACGGTTTCGTCTGATGGTTCGGGACCAACAGTTTGAAGGGTCTGAGACGGTCGGGTTGGACGGTTTGGTCGGACGGTTCGGGACCAACAGTTTAGAGGGTCCGAGACGGTCGGGTTGGATGGTTTGGTCGGTTGGTTCGGGACCAACAGTTTGGAGGGTCCAGGACGGTCGGGTCGGACGGTTTGGTCGGATGGTTCGGGGAGAACTAGAGGAGAACCGGACCTTCTTCCCGACGGACCGTTTCGAATGTCCGGTAGGTAGGGTTGGACAGTTTGGTCGGATGGTTGGGGACAATTAGAGGAGATGTAGACCTTCCGGACGGATCATTTTGAAGTTCCAGGACAGTTGGGTTGGACGGTTTGGTCGGATGGTTCGGGACAACTAGAGGAGATCAGGACCTTCTTCCGGACGGACCGTTTGGATGTTTCGGGATGGTCGAGTTGGACGGTTTGGTCAGACGGTTCGCGACCAACAGTTTGGAGGGTACGGGATGGTCGGGTTGGACGGTTTGGTCGGAAGGTTCGCGACAACTGTTCGGAGGGTACGGGATGGTCGGGTTGGACGGTTTGGTCGGAAGGTTCGGGACATCTAAAGGAGATCCGGACCTTCTTGCGGATGGACCGTTTGGATGTTTCGGGACAGTCGGGTGGGAGGGTTTGGTCGGACGGTTCGGCAGCAACAGTTTGTGCGCTCCGAGTCGGTCTGGTTGGACGGTTTGGTCGGATGGATCGGGACCAACAGTTTGGATGGTCCGGGACGGTCGGGTTGGATGGTTTGGTCGGATGATTCGGGAGCACTAGAGGAGAGCCAGACCTTCCGGATGGACCATTTGGAAGGTTCGGGACGGTCGGGTTGGACGGCTTGGTCGGATGGTTCGGGACCAACAGTTTGGAGGGTCCGGGACGGTCGGGTTGGACGGATTAGTCGGATGGTTCGGGACAACTAAAGGAGATCCGGACCTTGTTTCGGACAGACCGTTTGGAAGTTCCAGGACAGTTGGGTTGGACGGTTCCGTCGGTTGGTTTGGGACCAACAGTTTGAAGGGTCCGTGACGGTCGGGTTGGACGGTTTGGTCGAATGGTTCTGCACCAACAGTTTGGAGGCTCCGGGACGGTCGGGTTGGACGGTTTGGTTGAATGTTTTGGGAGAACTAGAGGAGATCCGGACCTTGTTTCGGACAGACCGTTTGGATGTTCCGGGATGGTCGGGTTGGGCGGTTTGGTCGGATGGTTCGAGACAACTAGAGTATATCCGGACCTTGTTTCGGACAGACCGTTTGGAAGTTCCAGGACAGTCGGGTTGGACGGTTCGGTCGGATGGTTTGGGACCAGCAGTTTGAAAGGTCCGTGACGGTCGGGTTGGACGGTTTGGTCAGATGGTTTGGGACCAACAGTTCGGAGGGTACGGGGTGGTTGGGTTGGACGGTTTGGAAGTTCCATGACAGTCGGGTTGGACGGTTTGGTCGGATTGTTTTGGACAGCTAGAGGAGATCGGGACCTTCTTCCGGGTGGACCGTTTGGAAGTTTCGGGATGGTCCAGTTGGACGGTTTGGTCGGACGGTTCGGAACCTGCAGTTTGCAGGGTCCAAGACGGTCGGGTTGGATGGTTTGGTCGGATGGTTCGGGACCAACAGTTTGGAGGGTACGGGGTGGTTGGGTTGGACGGTTTGGTTGGATGGTTCGGGACAACTAGAGGAGATCCGGACCTTCTTCCGGACGGACCGTTTGGAAGTTCCGGGACGGTCGGGTTGGGCGGTTTGGTCGGATGGTTCGGGACAACCAGAGGAAATCCGGGCCTTCTTCCGGACAGACCGTTTGGAAAATCCAGGACAGTCGGGTTGGACGGTTTGGTCGGATGGTTCGGGACCAACAGTTTGGAGGCTCCGGGACGGTCGGGTTGGACGGTTTGGTCGAATGTTTCGGGACAACTAGAGGAGATCCGGACCTTCTTCCGGACGGACTGTTTGGAAGTTCCGGGACGGTCGGGTTGGACGGTTTGGTCGGATGGTTTGGGACAATTAGAGGAGATTTAGACCTTCCGGACGGACCATTTGGAAGTTCTAGGACGGTCGGGTTGAACGGTTTCGTCTGTTGGTTCGGGACCAACAGTTTGGAGGGTCTGAGACGGTCGGGTTGGACGGTTTGGTCGGACAATTCGGGACCAACAGTTTGGAGGGTCCGAGACGATCGGGTTCGATGGTTTGGTCGGTTGGTTCGGGACCAACAGTTCGGAGGGTACGGGGTGGTCGGGTTGGACGGATTGGTTGCAGGGTCCGGGACGGTCGGGTTGGACGGTTTGGTCGGATGGTTCTGGACCAACAGTTTGGAGGGTCCGAGACGGTCTGGTTTGACGGTTTGGTCGGGTGGTGCGGGACCAAGAGTTTGGAGGGTTCGGGACGGTCGGGTTGGATGGTTTGGTCGGATTATTCGGGAGAACTAGAGGAGAGCCGGACCGTCTTACGGATGGACCGATTGGAAGGTCCGGGACGGTCGGGTTGGACGGTTTGGTCGGATCGTTTGGGACCAATAGTTTGGAGGGCCTGGGACGGTCGGGTTGGACGGTTTGGTCGGATGGTTCGGGACCGACAGTTTGCAGTGTCCGAGACGGTCGGGTTGGACGGTTTGTTCGGGACCAAAAGTTTGGTCAGACGGTTCGGGACCAAAAGTTTGGAGGGTCCATGACGGTCGGGTTGCATGGTTTGGTAGGATGGTTCAGGACCAACATTTCGGAAGGTCTGGGTTGGTCGGGTTGGACGGTTTGGTCGGACGGTTCGGGACAACTAGAGGAGATCCGGACCTTCTTCCGGACGGACCGTTTGGAAGTTACTGGATGGTCGGGTTGGACAGGTTGGTCGGACGGTTCGGGACCAAAAGTTTGGAGGGTCCGAGACGGTCGGGTTGGATGGTTTGGTCGGATGGTTCGGGACCAACAGTTCGGAAAGTCCGGGTTGGTCGGGTTAGACAGTTTGGTCGGATGGTTCGGGACAACTAGAGGAGATCCGGACCTTCTTCTGGGCGGACCGTTTTTACTTTTCGGGACGGTCAGGTTGGACGGTTTGGTCGGACAGTTCGGGACCAACAGTTTGGAAGGTCCGAGACGGTCGGGTTGGACGGTTTGGTCGGATGGTTCGGGGCCAACAGTTTGGAGGGTCTGGGACGGTCGGGTTGGCTGGTTTGGTCGGATGGTTCGGGAGAACTAGAGGAGAGCCGGACCATCTTCCCGACGGACCGTTTGGAAGGTCCGGGATGGTCGGGTTGCACGGTTTGGTCGGATGGTTTGGGACCAATAATTTGGAGGGCCCGGGACGGTCGGGACGGACGGTTTGGTCAGATTGTTCGGGAAAACTAGAGGAGAACCGGACCATCTTCCGGACGGACCGTTTAGAAGGTCCGGGACGGTCGGGTTGGACGGTTTGGTCGGATGGTTCGGGACAACTGTTTGGAGGGTCCGGGACGGTCGGGTTGGCTGGTTTGGTCGGATGGTTCGGGAGAACTAGAGGAGAGTCGGACCATCTTCCGGACGGACCGTTTGGAAGGTCTGGGACGGTCGGGTTGCACGGTTTGGTCTGATGGTTTGGGACCAATAGTTTGGAGGGCCCGAGACGGTCGGGACGGATGGTTTGGTCGGATGGTTCAGGAGAACTAGAGGAGAACCGGACAGTCGGGTTGGACGGTTTGGTCGGATGGTTCGGACCAACAGTTTGGAGGATTTGAGACGGTCGGGTTGGGCGGTTTGGTTGGATGGTTCGGGAGAACTGGAGGAGAGCCGGACCTTCTTCCGGACGGAACGTTTGGAAGGTCCGGAACGGTCGGTTGGACGGTTTGGTCGGATGGTTCGGGACCAACAGTTTGTAGGGTTCGAAAAGTTCGAGTTGGATGGTTTGGTCGGATGGTTCGGGACCAATAGTCTGTAGGGTTCGGAAAGTTCGAGTTGGACGGTTTGGTCAGATCGTTCGGGACCAACAGTTTACAGGGTCCGGGACGGTCGCGTAGGACAGTTTGGTCGGATGGTTCAGGAGAACTAGGGTGAACCGGACCTTCTTCCGAACGGACCGTTTGGAAGGTCCGGGATGGTCGGGTTGGACGGTTTGGTCAGATGGTTTGGGCCAATTAGAGGAGATCTAGACCCTCCGGACGAACCATTTGGAAGTTCCAGGACAGTCGGGTTGGACGGTTTCGTCGGATGGTTCGGGGGCAACAGTTTGGAGGGTCTGAGCCGGTCGGGTTGGACGATTTGGTTGGATGGTTTAGGACAACTAGAGGTGATCTGGACCTTCTTCCGGACGGACTGTTTGGAACTTCTGGGACGGTCGGGTTGGACGGTTTGGTCGGATGGTTCGGGACCAACAGTTTGGAGAATCCGAGACGGCCAGGTTGGACGGTTTGGTCGGATGGTTCGGGACCAACAGTTTCGAGGGTCCGGGACGGTCGTGTTGGACGGTTTGGTCGGATGGTTTGAGACCAACAGTTTGGAGGGTCCAGGACGGTTTGGTCGGATGGTTCGGGACCAACAGTTTGGAGGGTCCAGGACGGTCGGGTTGGACGGTTCGGTCGGATGGTTCGGGACCAACAGTTTGGAGAGTTCGAGACGGTCAGGTTGGACGGTTTGGTCGGATGGTTCGGGACCAACTGTTTGGAGGGTTCGAGACGGTCGGGTTGGACGGATTGGTCGGATGGTTCGGGATCAACAGATTGGAGGGTCCGGGATGGTCGGTTGGATGGTTTGGTCGGATGGCTCGGGAGAACTAGAGGAGAACCGGACCTTCTTCCAGACGGACCGTTCGGAGGGTCCGGGACGGTCGGGTCAGACGGTTGGTCGGATGGTTCGGGACCAACAGTTTGGAGGGTCTGGGACGGTCGCGTCGGATGGTTTGGTCGGATGGTTCTGGAGAGCTAGGGAGAACCGGACCTTCTTCCGAACGGACCGTTTGGAAGGTCCGGGATGGTCGGGTTGGACGGTTTGGTCGGACGGTTTGGGACAATTAGAGGAGATCTAGACTCTCCGGACGAACCATTTGGAAGTTCCAGGACGGTTGGGTTCGACGGTTTCGTTGGATGGTTCGGGGGCAACAGTTTGGAGGGTCTGAGACGGTCGGGTTGGACGATTTGGTTGGATGGTTCAGGACAACTAGAGGAGATCCAGACCTTCTTCCGGATGGACTGTTCGGAACTTCTGGGACGGTCGGGTTGGACGGTTTGGTCGGATGGTTCGGGAACAACAGTTTGGAGGGTCCGAGATGGTCGGGTTGGACGGTTTGGTCGGATGGTTCGGGACCAACAGTTTCGAGGGTCCAGGACGGTCTTGTTGGACGGTTCGATCGGATGGTTTGGGACCAACAGTTTGGAGCGTCCAGGAAGGTTTGGTCGGATGGTTCGGGACCAGTAGTTTGGAGGGTCCTGGAAGTTTTGGTCGGATAGTTTGGGACCAGTAGTTTGGAGGGTCCTGGACGGCCGGGTCGGACGGTTTGGTCTGATGGTTCAGGAGAACAAGAGGAGAACCGGACCTTCTTCCGGACGGACTGTTCGGAACTTTTGGGACGGTCGGGTTGGTCGGTTTGGTCGGATGGTTCGGGACCAACAGTTTGGAGGGTCCGAGATGGTCGGGTTGGACGGTTTGGTCGGATGGTTCGGGACCAACAGTTTTGAGGCTCCGGGACGGTCGTGTTGGTCGGTTTGGTCGGATGGTTTGGGACCAACAGTTTGGTGGGTCCAGGACGGTTTAGTCGGATGGTTCGGGACCAACAGTTGGGAGGGTCCAGGACGGTCGGGTTGGACAGTTTGGTCGGATGGTTTGGGACCAACAGTTTGGAGGGTTCGAGACGGTCGGGTTGGACGGTTTGGTCGGATGGTTCGGGACCAACAGATTGGAGGGTCCGGAACGGTCGGTTGGATGGTTTGGTCGGATGGCTCGGGAGAACTAGAAAAGAACCGGACCTTCTTCCAGACGGACCGTTTGGAGGCTCCGGGACAGTCGGGTTAACGGTTTGGTCGGATGGTTCGGGACGAACAGTTTGGAGGGTCCGGGACGGTCAGGTTGCATGGTTTGGTCGGATGGCTCGGGAGAACTAGAGGAGAACCGGACCTTCTTCCGGACGACCGTTTGGAAGGTCCGGGACGGTCGGGTTGGACGGTTTGATCGGATGGTTTGGGACAATTAGAGGAGATCTAGACCGTCCGGACGGACCATTTGGATGTTCCAGGACGGTCGGGTTGGACGGATTGGTCGGATGGTTCGGGACCAACAGTTTGGTCGGATGGTTCGGGACCAACGGTTTGGAGGGTCCGAGACGGTTGGGTTGGACGGTTTGGTCGGATGGTTCGGGACCAACAGTTTGGAGGGTCCGGGACGGTCGGTTGGATGGTTTGGTCGGATGGTTCGGGAGAACTAGAGGAGAACCGGACCTTCTTCCAGACGGACCGTTTGGAGGGTCCGGGACTGTTGGGTTGGACGGTTTGGTCGGATGGTTCGGGACCAAAAGTTTGGAGGGTCCGAGACGGTCGGGTTGGACGATTTGGTTGGATGGTTCAGGACAACTAGAGGAGATCCGGACCTTCTTCCGGACGGACTGTTCGGAACTTCTGGGACAGTCGGGTTGGACGGTTTGGTCGGATGGTTCGGGACCAACAGTTTGGAGGGTCCGAGACTGTCGGGTTGGACCGTTTGGTCGGATGTTCGGGACCAACAGTTTCGAGGGTCCGGGACGGTCGTGTTGGACGGTTTGGTCGGATGGTTTGGGACCAACAGTTTGGAGGGTCCAGGACGGTTTGGTCGGATGGTTCGGGACCAGCAGTTTTGAGGGTCCAGGACGGTCGGGTTGGACGGTTTGGTCGGATGGTTTGGGACCACCAGTTTGGAGGGTTCGAGACGGTCGGGTTGGACTGTTTGGTCGGATGGTTCGGGACCACCAGTTTGGAGGGTTCGAGACGGTCGGGTTGTACGGTTTGGTCGGATGGTTCGGGACCAACAGATTGGAGGGTCCGGGACGGTCGGTTGCATGATTTGGTCGGATGGCTCGGGAGAACTAGAGGAGAACCGGACCTTCTTCCAGACGGTCCAATTGGAGGGTCCGGGACGGTCGGGTTGGACGGTTTGGTCGGATGGTTCGGGACCAACAGTTTGGAGGGTCCGGGACGGTCGCGTCGGATGGTTTGGTCGGATGGTTCAGGAGAACTAGGGAGAACCGGACCTTCTTCCGCACGGACCATTTGGAAGGTCCGGGACGGTCGGGTTGGAGGGTTTGGTCGGATGGTTTGGGACAATTAGAGGAGATCTAGACCCTCCGGACGAAGCATTTGGAAGTTCTAGGTCGGTCGGGTTGGAAGGTTTCGTCGGATTGTTCGGGGGCAACAGTTTGGAGGGTCTGAGACGGTCGGGTTGGACGATTTGGTTGTAAGGTTCAGGACAACTAGAGGAGATCCGGACCTTCTTCCGGACGGACTGTTTGGAAGTTCTGGGACGGTCGGGTTGGACGGTTTGATCGGATGGTTCGGAACCAACAGTTCGGAGAATCCGAGACGGTCGGGTTGGACGGTTTGGTCGGATGGTTCGGGACCAATAGTTTCGAGGGTCCGGGACGGTCGTGTTGGACGGTTTAGTCGGATGGTTTGGGACCAACAGTTTGGAGGGTCCAGGACGGTTGGTCGGAAGGTTCGGGACCAACAGTTTGCAGGGTCCAGGACGGTCGGGTTGGACGGTTCGGTCGGATGGTTCGGGACCAACAGTTTGGAGAGTTCGAGACGGTCAGGTTGGATGGTTTGGTCGGATGGTTCGGGACCAACTGTTTGGAGGGTTCGAGACGGTCGGGTTGGACGGATTGGTCGAATGGTTCGGGATCAACAGATTGGAGGGTCCGGGACGGTCGGTTGGATGGTTTGGTCGGATGGTTCGGGCGAACTACAGGAGAACCGGACCTTCTTCCAGACGGACCGTTTGGAGGGTCCGGGACGGTCGGGTCGGACGGTTTGGTCGGATGGTTCGGGACCAACAGTTTGGAGGGTCCGGGACGGTCGCGTCGGATGGTTTGGTCGGATGGTTCAGGAGAGCTAGGGAGAACCGGACCTTCTTCCGAACGGACCGTTTGGAAGGTCCGGGATGGTCGGGTTGGACGGTTTGGTCGGACGGTTTGGGACAATTAGAAGAGATCTAGACCCTCCGGACAAACCATTTGGAAGTTCCAGGACGGTTGGGTTGGACGGTTTCGTTGGATGGTTCGGGGGCAACAGTTTGGAGGATCTGAGACGGTCAGGTTGGACGATTTGGTTGGATGGTTCAGGACAACTAGAGGAAATCCAGACCTTCTTCCGGACGGACTGTTCGGAACTTCTGGGACGGTCGGGTTGGACGGTTTGGTCGGATGGTTCGGGAACAACAGTTTGGAGGGTCCGAGATGGTCGGGTTGGACGGTTTGGTCGGATGGTTCGGGACCAACAGTTTCGAGGGTCCAGGACGGTCGTGTTGGACGGTTTGGTCGGATGGTTTGGGACCAACAGTTTGGAGGGTCCAGGAAGGTTTGGTCGGATGGTTCAGGACCAGTAGTTTGGAGGATCCTGGAAGGTTTGGTCGGATAGTTTGCGACCAGTAGTTTGGAGGGTCCTGGACGGCCGGGTTGGACGGTTTGGTTGGATGGTTCTGGAGAACAAGAGGAGAACCGGAGCTTCTTCTGGACGGACTGTTCGGAACTTTTGGGACGGTCGGGTTGGACGGTTTGGTCGGATGGTTCGGGACCAACAGCTTGGAGGGTCCGAGATGGTCGGGTTGGACGGTTTGGTCGGATGGTTCGGGACCAACAGTTTTGAGGGTCCGGGACGGTCGTGTTGGTCGGTTTGGTCGGAGGGTTTGGGACCAACAGTTTGGTGGGTCCAGGATAGTTTGGTCGGATGGTTCGGGACCAACAGTTTGGGGGGTCCAGGACGGTCGGGTTGGACGGTTTGGTCGGGATGGTTCGGGACCAACAGTTTGGAGGGTTCGAGACGGTCGGGTTGGACGGTTTGGTCGGATGGTTCGGGACCAATAGATTGGAGGGTCCGGGACGATCGGTTGGATGGTTTGGTCGGTTGGGTCGGGAGAACTAGAAAAGAACCGGACCTTCTTCCAGACGGACCGTTTGGAGGGTCCGGGACAGTCGGGTTAACGGTTTGGTCGGATGGTTCGGGACGAACATTTTGGAGGGTCCAGGACGGTCGGGTTGCATGGTTTGGTCGGATGGCTCGGGAGAACTAGAGAAGAACCGGACCTTCTTCCGGACGACCGTTTGGAAGGTCTGGGATGGTCGGGTTGGACGGTTTGATCGGATGGTTTGGGACAATTAGAGGAGATCTAGACCGTCCGGACGGACCATTTAGAAGTTCCAGGACGGTCGGGTTGGACGTATTGGTCGGATGGTTCGGGACCAATAGTTTGGTCGGATGGTTCGGGACCAACGGTTTGGAGGGTCCGAGACGGTCGGGTTGGACGGTTTGGTCGGATGGGTCGGGACCAACAGTTTGGAGGGTCCGGGACGGTCGGTTGGATGGTTTGGTCGGATGGTTCGGGAGAACTAAAGGAGAACCGGACCTTCTTCCAGACGGACCGTTTGGAGGGTCCGGGACGGTCGGGTTGGACGGTTTGGTCGGATGGTTCGGGACCAAAAGTTTGGAGGGTCCGAGACGGTCGGGTTGGATGGTTTGGTCGGATGGTTCGGGACCAAAAGTTCCGAAGGTCCGGGTTGGTCGGGTTGGACGGTTTGGTCGGATGGTTCGGGACAACTAGAGGAGATCCGGACCTTCTTCCGGGCGGATCGTTTTTAATTTTCGGGACGGTCTGGTTGGTCGGTTTGGTCGGACGGTTCGGGACCAGCAGTTTGGAGGGTCTGGGACGGTCGGGTTGGCTGGTTTGGTCGGATGGTCCGGGAGAACTAGAGGAGAGCCGGACCATCTTCCGGACGGACCGTTTGGAAGGGCCGGGACGGTCGGGTTGCACGGTTTGTTCGGATGGTTTGGGACCAATAGTTTGGAGGGCTCGGGACGGTCGGGACGGACGGTTTGGTCGGATGGTTCGGGAGAACTAGAGGAGAACCGGACCTTCTTCCGGACGGACCGTTTGGAAGGTCCGGGACGGTCGGGTTGGACGGTTTGGTCGGACGGTTCGGGACAACTGTTTGGAGGGTCCGGGACGGTCGGGTTAGCTGGTTTGGTCGGATGGTTCGGGTGAACTAGAGGAGAGCCGGACCATCTTCCGGACGGACCGTTTGGAAGGTTCGGGACGGTCGGGTTGCACGGTTTGGTCGGATGGTTTGGGACCAACAGTTTGGAGGGCCCGGGACGGTCAGGACGGATGGTTTGGTCGGATGGTTCGGGAGAACTAGAGGAGAACCGGAGCTTCTTCCGGACGGACCGTTTGGAAGGTCCGGGACGGTCGGGTTGGACGGTTTGGTCGGATGGTTTGGGACAATTAGAGGAGATCTAGATATTCCGGACGGACCATTTGGATGTTCTAGGACAGTCGGGTCGGACGGTTTGGTCGGATGGTTCGGACCAACTGTTTGGAGGATTTGAGACGGTCGGGTTGGACAGTTTGGTTGGATGGTTCGGGAGAACTAGAGGAGAGCCGTACCTTCTTCCGGACGGAACGTTCGGAAGGTCCGGGACGGTCGGTTGGACGGTTTGGTCGGATGGTTCGGGACCAACAGTTTGGAGGGTCCGGGACGGTCGGGTTGGACGGTTTGGTCGGATGGTTCGGGACCAACAGTTTGGAGGGTCCGGGACGGTCGCGTCGGACGGTTTGGTCGGATGGTTCAGGAGAACTAGGGAGAACCGGACCTTTTACGGACGGACCGTTTGAAAGGTCCGGGACGGTCGGGTTGGACGGTTTGGTCGGTTGGTTTGGGACAATTAGAGGACATATAGACCCTCCGACGAACCATTTGGATGGTCCAGGACAGTCGGGTTGGACGGTTTCGTCGGGTGGTTCGGGGGCAACAGTTTGGAGGGTCTGAAACGGTCGGGTTGGATGATTTGGTTGGATGGTTCAGGACAACTAGAGGAGATCCGGACCTTCTTCCGGACGGACTGTTTGGAACTTCTGGACGGTCGGTTGGACGGTTTGGCCGCATTATTCTGGGCCGACAGTTTGGAGGGTTCGAGATGGTCGGGTTGGACGTTTTGGTCGGATGGTTCGGGACCAACAGTTTCCAGGGTCCGGGACGGTCGTGTTGGACGGTTTGGTCGGATGGTTCGGGAACAGCAGTTTGGAGGGTTCGAGACGGTCAGGTTGGACGGTTTGGTCGGATGGTTCGGGACCAACAGTTTGGAGGGTTCGAGATGGTCGGGTTTGGACGGTTTGGTCGGATGGTTCGGGACCAACAGTTTGGAGGGTCCGGGACGGTCGGTTAGGTGGTTTGGTCGGATGTTTCAGGAGAACTAGAGGAGAACCGGACCTTTTTCCGGACGGGCCGTTTGGAAGGTCCGGGACGGTCGGGTTGGACGTTTGGTCGGATGGTTTGGGACAATTAGAGGACATATAGACCCTCCGGACGAACCATTTGGAAGTTCCAGGACAGTCGGGTTGGACGGTTTTGTCGGGTGGTTCGGGGGCAACAGTTTGGATGGTCTGAAACGGTCGGGTTGGATGATTTGGGTTGGATGGTTCAGGACAACTAGAGGAGATCCGGACCTTCTTCCGGACGGACTGTTTGGAACTTCTGGGACGGTCGGTTGGACGGTTTGGTCGGATTATTCTGGTCCGACAGTTTGGAGGGTTCGAGATGGTCGGGTTGGACGGTCTGGTCGGATGGTTCAGGACTAACTGTTTCGAGGGTCCGGGACGGTCGTGTTGGATGTTCGGGACCAGCAGTTTGGAGGGTTCGAGACGGTCGGGTTGGACGGTTTGGTTGGATGGTTCGGGACCAACAGTTTGGAGGGTTCAAAATGACCGGGTTGGATGGTTTGGTCGGATGGTTCGGGACCAACAGTTTGGAGGGTCCGGGACGGTCGGTTGGGTGGTTTGGTCGGATGGTTCAGGAGAACTAGAGGAGAACCGGACCTTCTTCCGGACAGACCGTTTGGAGGGTCCGGCACGGTCGGGTTGGACTGTTTGGTCGGATGGTTCGGAACCAACAGTTTGGAGGGTCAGGGACGATCGGGGTTGGACGATTTGCTCGGATGGTTCGGGACAACTAGGGGAGATCCGGACCTTCTTTCGGACAAACCGTTTGGAAGTTCTAGGACAGTCAGGTTGGGACGGTTTGGTCGGATGGTTCGGGACCAACAGTTTGGAGGGTTTGAGACGGTCAGGTCGGATGGTTTGGGAGAACTAGCGGAGAACCGAACCATCTTCCGGACGGACCGTTTGGAAGGTCCGGGATGTCCGGGTTGGACGGTTTGGTCGAATGGTTCGGGACAACTAGAGGAGATCAGGACCTTCTTCCGGACGGACCGTTTGGAAGTTACTGGATCATCGGGTTGGACAGGTTGGTCGGACGGTTCGGGACCAAAAGTTTGGAGGGTCCGAAACGGTCGGGTTGGTTGGTTTGGTCGGATGGTTCGGGACCAACAGTTCGGAAGGTCCGGGTTGGTCGGGTTGGACGGTTTGGTCGGATGGTTCGGAACAACTAGAGGAGATCCGGACCTTCTTTCGGACGGACCGTTTGGAAGTTACTGGATGGTCGGGTTGGACAGGTTGGTCGGACGGTTTCGGGACCAAAAGTTTGGAGGGTCCGAGACGGTCGGGTTGGATGGTTTGGTCAGATGTTTCGGGACCAACAGTTCGGATGGTCCGGGTTGGTCGGGTTGGACGGTTTGGTTGGATGGTTCGGGACAACTAGAGGAGATCCGGACCTTCTTCCGGACGGACCGTTTGGAAGTTACTGGATGGTCGGGTTGGACAGGTTGGTCGGACGGTTCGGGACCAAAAGTTTGGAGGGACCGAGACGGTCGGGTTGGACTGTTTGGTCGGATGGTTCGGAACCACAGTTCGGAAGGTCCGGGTTGGTCGGGTTGGACGGTTTGGTCGGATGGTTCGGGACAACTAGAGGAGATCCGGACCTTCTTCCGGGCGGACCGTTTGTAAGTTTCGGGACGGTCGGGTTGGACGGTTTGGTCGGACGGTTCGGGACCAACGGTTTTGAGGGTTCGAGACGGTCGGGTTGGACGGTTTGGTCGGATGGTTCGGGGCCAACAGTTTGGAGGGTCCGGGACGGTCAGGTTGGCTGGTTTGGTCAGATGGTTCGGGAGAACAAGAGGAGAGACGGACCATCATCCGGACGGACTGTTTGGAAGGTCCGGGACGGTCGGGTTGCACGGCTTAGTTGGATGGTTTGGGACCAATAGTTTGGAGGGGCTGGGACGGTCGGGTCGGACGGTTTGGTCGGATGGGTCGGGAGAACTAGTGGAGAACCGGACCTTCTTCCGGACGGACCGTTTGGAAGGTCCGGGTCGGCCGGGTTGGACGGTTTGGTCGGATGGTTTGGGACAATTAGAGGAGATCTAGATATTCCGGATAGACCATTTGGAAGTTCCAGGACAGTCGGGCTGGACGGTTTGGTCGGATGGTTCGGACCAACTGTTTGGAGGATTTGAGACGGTCGGGGTCGGACGGTTTGGTCGGATGGATCGGGAGAACTAGAGGAGAACCGGACCATCTTCCGGACGGACCGTTTGGAAGGTCCGGGACGGTCGGGTTGGACGGTTTGGTCGGATGGTTCGGGACAATTAGAGGAGATCTAGATATTCCGGACGGACCATTTGGATGTTTCAGGACAGTCGGGTTGGACGGTTTCGTCGGATGGTTCAGACCAACAGTTTGGAGGATTGAGACGTCGGGTTGGACGGTTTGGTTGGACGTGTTCGGGAGACTAGGGGAGAGCTGGACCTTCTTCCGGACGGAACGTTTGGAATGTCCGGGACAGTCGGTTGGACGGTTTGGTCGGATGGTTCGGGACCAACAGTTTGGAGGGTCCGGGACGGTCGGGTTGGACGGTTTGGTCGGATGGTTTGGGACCAATAGTTTGGAGGGTTCGAAACGTTCGACTTGGACGGTTTGGTCGGATGGTTCGGGACAACTAGAGGAGATCCGGACCTTCTTTCGGACAGACCGTTTGGAAGTTCTAGGACAGTTTGGTCGGATGGTTCGGGACTCACAGTTTGGAGGGTTTGAGACGGTCGGGTTTGGACGGTTTGGTCGAATGGTTCGGGAGAACTAGAGGAGAACCGGACCTTCTTCCGACGGACCGTTTGGAAGGTCCGGGACGGTCGGGTTGGACGGTTTGGTCGGATGGTTTGGACAATTAGAGGAGATCTAGATATTCCGGACGGACCATTTGGAAAGTTCCAGGACAGTCGGGTTGGACGGTTTCATCGGATGGTTCGGGGGCAACAGTTTGGTGGTCTCAGACGGTCGGGTTGGACGGTTTGGTTGGATGGTTCAGGACAAATAGAGGAGATCCGGACCTTCTTTCGGACGGACTGTTCGGAACATCTGGACGGTCGGGTTGCACGGTTTGGTCGGATGGTTTTGGTCCATAGTTTGGAGGGCCTGGGACGGTCGGATGGACGGTTTGGTCGGATGGTTCGGGAGAACTAGAGGAGACCGGACCTTCTTCCGGACGGACCTTTTGGAAGGTCCGGGACGGTCGGGTTCGACGGTTTGGTCGGATGGATTGGGACAATTAGAGGAGATCTAGATATTCCGGACGGACCATTTGGATGTTCCAGGACAGTCGGGTTGGACGGTTTCGTCGGATGGTTCAGACCAACAGTTTGGAGGATTTGAGACAGTCGGGTTGGACGGTTTGGTTGGATGGTTCGGGAGACTAGGGGAGAGCTGGACCTTCTTCCGGAAGGAATGTTTGGAAGGTCCGGGTGACGGTCGGTTGGACGGTTTGGTCGGATGGTTCGGGACCAACAGTTTGGAGGGTCCGGGGACGGTCGGTTGGACGGTTTGGTCGGATGGTTCGGGACCAATAGTTTGGAGGGTTCGAAACGTTCGACTTGGACGGCTTGGTCGGATGGTTCGGGACAACTAGAGGAGATCCGGACCTTCTTTCGGACAGACCGTTTGGAAGTTCTAGGACGGTTTGGTCGGATGGTTCGGGACCAACAGTTTGGAGGGTTTGAGACGGTCGGGTTCGAAGGTTTGGTCGGATGGTTTGGGAGAACTAGCGGAGAACCGGACTATCTTCCGGACAGACCGTTTGGAAGGTCCGGGATGGTCGGGATGGATGGTTTGGTCGATGGTTCGGGACAACTAGAGGAGATCAGGACCTTCTCCCGGACGGGACCGTTTGGAAGTTACTGGATGGTCGGGTTGGACAGGTTGGTCGGACGGTTCGGGACCAAAAGTTTGGAGTGTCCGAGACGGTCGGGTTGGATGGTTTGGTCGGGACGGTTCGGGACCAACAGTTCGGAAGGTCCGGATTGGTCTGGTTGGACGGTTTGGTCGGATGGTTCGGGACAACTAGAGGAGATCCGGAACCTTCTTCCGGTCGGACCGTTTGTAAGTTTCCGGACGGTTAGGTTGGACGGTTTGGTCGGACAGTTCGGGAACGACAGTTTGGAGGGTTCGAGACGGTCGGGTTGGACGGTTTTGGTCGGATGGTTCGGGACCAACTGTTTGGAGGGTCCGGGATGGTCAGGTTGGCTGGTTTGGTCAGATGGTTCGGGAGAACTAGAGGAGAGCGGGACCATCTTCCGGACGGACCGTTGGATGGTCCGGGACGGTCGGGTTGCACGGTTTTGTTGGATGGTTTTAGGACCAACAGTTTGGAGGGTTTGGGACGGTCGGATTGGCTGGTTTGGTCGGATGGTTCGAGACAACTAGAGGAGATCCGGACCTTCTTCCGGGCGGACCGTTTGTAAGTTTCTGGAAGGTCGGGTTGGACGGTTTGCTCGGACGGTTCGGGACCAACAGTTTGGAGGGTCCGAGACGGTCGGGTTGGACGGTTTGGTCGAATGGTTCGGGACCAACAGTTTGGAGGGTCCTGGACGGTCGGGTTGGCTGGTTTGGTCGGATGGTTCGGGAGAACTAGAGGACAGCCGGACCATCTTCCGGACGGACCGTTTGGAAGGTCCGGGACGGTTGGGTTGCACGGTTTGGTCGGATGGTTTGGTACCAATACTTTGGAGGGCCCGGGACGTTCGGGGTCGGACGGTTTGGTCGGATGGTTCGGGAGAACTAGAGGAGAACGGGTCCATCTTCCTGACAGACCGTTTGGAAGGTCTGGGACGGTCGGGTTGGACGGTTTGGTCGGATGGTTCGGGACAATTCGAGGAGATCTAGATATTCCGAACGGACCATTTGGAAGTTCCAGTACAATCGGGGTTGGACGGTTTGGTCGGATGGTTCGGACCAACAGTTTGGAGGGTTTGAGACGGTCAGGTTGGACGGTTTGGTTGGATGGTTCGGGAGAAACTAGTGGAGAGTCGAACCTTCTTCTGGACGGAACATTTGGAAGGTTCGGGACGGTCGGTTGGACGGTTTGGTCGAATGCTTCGAGACCAGCAGTTTGGAGGGTCCGGGACGGTCGGGTTGGATGGTTTGGTCGGATGATTAGGGAGAACTAGTGGAGAGCCGGACCTTCTTCCGGACGGACCATTTGGAAGGTCCGGGACGGTCGGGTTAGGACGGTTTGGTCGGATGGTTCGGGACCAACATTTTGGAGGGTCCGGGACGGTCGGGTTGGACGGTTTGGTTGGAGGGTCCGGGACGGTCGGGTTGGACGGTTTGGTTGGAGGGTCCGGGACGGTCGGGTTGGACGGTTTGGTCAGATGGTTCGGGAGAACTAGAGGAGAGCCGGACCATCTTCCGGACGGATCTTTTGGAAGGTCCGGGACGGTCGGGTTGCACGGTTTCGTTGGATGGTTTGGGACCAATAGTTCGGAGGGTCCGGGACGGTCGGGTCGGACGGTTTGGTCGGATGGATCGGGAAAACTAGAGGAGAACCGGACCTTCTTCCGGACGGACCATTTGGAATGTCCGGGTCGGTTGGGTTGGACGGTTTGGTCGGATGGTTTGGGACAATTAGAGGAGATCTACATATTCTGGACGGACCATTTGGAAGTTCCAGGACAGTCGGGTTGGACGGTTTGGTCGGATAGTTCGGACCAACTGTTTGGAGGATTTGAGACGGTCGGGTTGGACGGTTTGGTTGGATGTTTCGGGAGAACTAGAGGAGAACCGGACCTTCTTCCGGACGGACCGTTTGGAAGGTCCGGGACGGTCGGGCGGGACGGTTTCGTCGGATGGTTTGGGACAATTAGAGGAGATCTGGATATTCCGAACGGACCATTTGGAATTTCCAGGACAGTCGGGTTGGATGGTTTGGTCGGATGGTTCGGGACCAGCAGTTTGGCGGGTTTGAGACGGTCGGGTTGGACGGTTTGGTCAGATGGTTTGGGAGAAACTAGCGGAGAACCGGACCATCTTCCGAACGGACCGTTTGGAAGGTCCGGGATGGTCGGGTTGGACGGTTTGGTCGGATGGTTTGGGACAACTAGAGGAGATCATGACCTTCTTCCGGACGGAACGTTTGGAAGTTACTGGATGGTCGGGTTGGACAGGTTGGTCGGACGGTTCGAGACCAAAAGTTTGGAGGGTCCGAGACGGTCGGGTTGGATGGTTTGGTCAGATGGTTCGGGACCAACAGTTCGGAAGGGTTCGAGACCAAAAGTTTGGAGGGTCCGAGACGGTCGGGTTGGATGGTTTGGTCGGATGGTTCGGGACCAACAGTTTGAAGGGTTCGGGACGGTCGTGTTGGACGGTTTGGTCGGATGGTTGGGGAGCAACATTTTGGTGGGTCCAGGACGGTCGGGTTGTACGTTTTGGTCAGATGGTTCGGGACCAGCAGTTTGGAGGGTTCGAGATGGTCGGGTTGGACGGTTTGGTCGGATGGTTCGGGACCAACAGTTTGGAGGGTTCGAGACGGTCGGGTTGGACGGTTTGGTCGGATGGTTCGGGACCAACAGTTTGGAGGGTCCGAGATGGTCGGTTGGATGGTTTGGTCGGATGGTTCGGGAGAACTAGAAGAGAACCGGAGCTTCTTCCGGACGGACCGTTTGGAGGGTCCGGGACGGTCGGGTTGGACTGTTTGGTCGGATGGTTCGGGACCAACAGTTTGGAGGGTCAGGGACGATCGGGTTGGACGGTTTGGTCGGATGGTTCGGGACAACTAGAGGAGATCCGGACCTTCTTTCGGACAGACCGTTTGGATGTTCTAGAACAGTCAGGTTGGACGGTTTGGTCCGATGGTTAGGGACCAACTGTTTGGAGGGTTTGAGACGGTCGGGTTGGACGGTTTGGTCAGATGGTTTGGGAGAACTAGCGGAGAACCGGATTATCTTCCGGACGGACCGTTTGGAAGGTCCGAGATGGTCGGGTTGGATGGTTTGGTAATATGGTTCGGGACAACTACAGGAGATCGTGACCTTCTTCCGGACGGACCATTTGGTAGTTACTGGATGGTCGGGTTGGATAGGTTGGTCGGACGGTTCGGGACCAAAAGTTTGGAGGGACCGAGACGGTCGGGTTGGACTGTTTGGTCAGATGGTTCGGAACCAACAGTTCGGAAGGGCCGGGTTGGTCGGGTTGAACGGTTTGGTCGGATGGTTCGGGACAAGTAGAGGAGATCCGGACCTTCTTCCGGACGGACCGTTTGTAAGTTTCGGGACGGTCAGGTTGGACGGTTTGGTCTGACGGTTCGGGACCAACGGTTTGGAGGGTTCGAGACGGTCGGGTTGGACGGTTTTGGTCGGATGGTTCGGGACCGACAGTTTGGAGGGTCCGGGACGGTCAGGTTGGCTGGTTTGGTCAGATGGTTCGGGAGAACTAGAGGAGAGCCGGACCATCTTCCGGACGGCCCGTTTGGAAGGTCCGGAACGGTCGGGTTGCACGGTTTCGTTGGATGGTTTGGGACCAATAGTTCGGAAGGTCCGGGACGGTCGGGTTGCACGGTTTCGTTGGACGGTTTGGTCGGATGGATCGGGAGAACTAGAGGAGAATCGGACCTTCTTCCGGACGGACTGTTTGGAAGGTCCGGGTCGGTTGGGTTGGACGGTTTGGTCGGATGGTTTGGGACAATTAGAGGAGATCTACATATTCCGGACGGAGCATTTGGAAGTTCCAGGACAGTCGGGTTGGACGGTTTGGTCGGATAGTTCGGACCAACTGTTTGGAGGATTTGAGACGGTCGGGTTGGACGGTTTAGTTGGATGGTTCGGGAGAACTTGAGGAGAACCGGACCTTCTTCCGGACGGACCGTTTGGAAGGTCCGGGACGGTCGGGCGGGACGGTTTCGTCGGATGGTTTGGGACAATTAGAGGAGATCTAGATATTCCGGACGGACCATTTGGAATTTCCAGGACAGTCGGGTTGGATGGTTTGGTCGGATGGTTCGGACCAACAGTTTGGACGATTTGAGACGGTCGGGTTGGACGGTTTGGTTGGATGGCTCGGGAGAACTAGAGGAGAGCCGGACCTTCTTCCGGACGGAACGTTTGGAAGGTCCGGGACGGTTGGTTGGACGGTTTGGTCGGATGGTTCGGGACCAACAGTTTGGAGGGTCCGGGACGGTCGGGTTGGACGGTTTGGTCGGACGGTTCGGGTCCAATAGTTTGGTGGGTTCGAGACGGTCGGGTTGGACGGTTTGGTCGGATGGTTCGGGACCAACAGTTTGGAGGGTCCGTGACGGTCGGGTTGGACGGTTTGGTCGGATGGTTCAGGAGAACTAGGGAGAACCGAACCTTCTTCCGGACGGACCAATAGTTTGGAGGGTTCAAAACGTTCGAGTTGGCCGGTCTGGTCGGATGGTTCGGGACCAACAGTTTGGAGGGTCCGGGACGGTCGCGTCGGACGGTTTGGTTGGATGGTTCAAGAGAACTAGGCAGAACCGGACCTTCTTCCGGACGGACCGTTCGGAAGGTCCGGGACGGTCGGGTTGGAATGTTTGGTCGGACAGTTCGGGACCAACAGTTTGGAGGGTTCGAGACGGTCGGGTTTGGACGGTTTGGTCGGATGGTTCGGGACCAACAGTTTGCAGGGTCCGGGACGGTCGGGTTGGACGGTTTGTTCGGATGGTTCGGGAGAACTGGAGGAGAACCGGACCTTCTTCCGGACGGACCGTTTGGAAGGTCCGGGACGGTCGGGTCGGACGGTTTGGTCGGATGGCTTGGGACAATGAGAGGAGATCCGGACCTTCTTCTGGACGGACCGTTTAGAAGTTCTGGGACGGTCGGGTTGGACGGTTTGGTCGGATGGTTCGGGGCCAACAATTTGGAGGGTCCAGGACAGTTGGGTTGGAGGGTTTGGTCGAATGGTTCGGGACAACTAGAGGAGATTCGGAACTTCTTCCGGACGGTCCGTTTGAAAGTTCCGGAACAGTCAGGTTGGACGGTTTGGTCGGATGGTTCGGGACAACTAAAGGAGATCCGGACCTTCTTCCGGACGGACCGTTTGGAAGGTCCGGGACGGTCGGGTCGGACGGTTTGGTCGGATGGTTTGGGACAATGAGAGGAGATCTAGACCTTCCGGACGGACCATTTGGAAGTTCTAGGACAGTCGGGTTGGACGGTTTCGTCGGATTGTTCGGGACCAACAGTTTGGAGGGTCCAAGACGGTCGGGTTGGATGATTTGGTTGGATGGTTCAGGACAACTGGAGGAGATCCGGACCTTCTTCTGGACGGACCGTTTGGAAGTTCTGGGACGGTCGGGTTGGACGGTTTGGTCGGATGGTTTGGTACCAACAGATTGGAGGGTCC
Organism: Stipa capillata; assembly: GCA_019208055.1. Lineage (NCBI taxonomy): Eukaryota > Viridiplantae > Streptophyta > Magnoliopsida > Poales > Poaceae > Stipa > Stipa capillata. The sequence continues at coordinate 278,686 of JAGXJF010003375.1, forward strand.
GAGACGATCGGGTTGGACGGTTTTGTCGGATGGTTCGGGGCCAACAATTTGGAGGATCCGGGACAGTTGGGTTGGACGGTTTGGTCGAATGGTTCGGGACAACTAGAGGAGATTCGGACCTTCTTCCGGACGGTCCGTTTGGAAGTTCCGGAACAGTCAGGTTGGACGGTTTGGTCGGATGGTTCGGGACCACTAAAGGAGATCCGGACCTTCTTCCGGGCGGACCGTTTGTAAGTATCGGGACGGTCGAGTTGGGCAGTTTGGTCGGACGGTTCGGGACCAACAGTTTGGAGGGTTCAAGACGCTCGGGTTGGACGGTTTGGTCGGATGGTTCGGGACCAACAGTTTGGAGGGTCCGGGACGGTCAGGTTGGCTGGTTTGGTCAGATGGTTCGGGAGAACTAGAGGAGAGCCGGACCATCTTCCGGACGGACCGTTTGGAAGGTCCGGGACGGTCGGGTTGCACGGTTTCGTTGGATGGTTTGGGACCAATAGTTCGGACGGCCCGGGACGGTCGGGTCAGACGGTTTGGTCGGATGGATCGGGAGAACTAGAGGAGAACCGGACCTTCTTCCGGACGGACCGTTTGGAAGGTCCGGGTCGGTCGGGTTGGACGGTTTGGTTGGACGGTTTCGTTGGACGGTTTGGTTGGATGGTTCGGGACAACTAGAGGAGATCCGGACCTTCTTTCGGACAGACCATTTGGAGGTTCTAGGACAGTCAGGTTGGACGGTTTGGTCGGATGGTTAGGGACCAACCGTTTGGAGGGTTTGAGACGGTCGGGTTGGACGGTTTGGTCGGATGGTTTGGGAGAACTAGCGGAGAACCGGACTATCTTCCGGACGGACCGTTTGGAAGGTCCGGGATGGTCGGGTTGGACGGTTTGGTAATATGGTTCGGTACAACTAGAGAAGATCAAGACCTTCTTCCGGACGGACCGTTTGGTAGTTACTGGATGGTCGGGTCGGACTGGTTGGTCGGACGGCTCGGGACCAAAAGTTTGGAGGGTCCGAGACGGTCGGGTTTGATGGTTTGGTCGGATGGTTCGGGACCAACAGTTCGAAAGGTCCGGGTTGGTCGGGTTGGACGGTTTGGTCGGATGGTTCGGGACAACTAGAGGAGATCCGGACCTTTTTCCGGACGGACCGTTTGGAAGTTACTGGATGGTCGGGTTGGACTGGTTGGTCGGACGGTTCGGGACCAAAAGTTTGGAGGGACCGGGACGGTCGGGTTGCACTGTTTGGTCAGATGGTTCGGAACCAACAGTTCGGAAGGTCCGGGTTGGTCGGGTTGGACGGTTTGGTCGGATGGTTCGGGACAAGTAGAGGAGATCCGACCTTCTTCCGGGCGGACCGTTTGTATGTTTCGGTACGGTCAGGTTGGACGGTTTTGGTCGGACGGTTCGGGACCAACGGTTTTGGAGGGTTCGAGACGGTCGGGTTGGACGGTTTGGTCAGATGGTTCGGGGCCAACAGTTTGGAGGGTCCGGGACGGTCAGGTTGGCTGGTTTGGTCAGATGGTTCGGGAGAACTAGAGGAGAGCCGGACCATCTTCCGGACGGACCGTTTGGAAGGTCCGGGACGGTCGGGTTGCACGGTTTCGTTGGATGGTTTGGGACCAATAGTTCGGAAGGTCCGGGACGGTCGGGTCGGACGGTTTGGTCGGATGGATCGGGAGAACTAGAGGAGAACCGGACCTTCTTCCGGACGGACCGTTTGGAAGGTCCGGGTCGGTCGGGTTGGACGGTTTGGTCGGATGGTTTGGCACAATTAGAGGAGATCTACATATTCCGGACGGAGCATTTGGAAGTTCCAGGACAGTCGGGTTGGACGGTTTGGTCGGATGGTTCGGACCAACTGTTTGGAGGATTTGAGATGTTTGGGTTGGACGGTTTGGTTGGATGGTTCGGGAGAACTAGGGGAGAACCGGACCTTCTTCCGGACGGACCGTTTGGAAGGTCCGGGACGGTTGGGTGGGACGGTTTCGTCGGATGGTTTGGGAAAATTAGAGGAGATCTAGATATTCTGGACGGACCATTTGGAATTTCCAGGACAGTCGGGTTGGATGGTTTGGTCGGATGGTTTGGACCAACAGTTTGGAGGATTTGAGACGGTCGGGTTGGACGGTTTGGTTGGATGGTTCGGGAGAACTAGAGGAGAGCCGGACATTCTTCCGGACGGAACGTTTGGAAGGTCCGAGACGGTTGGTTGGACGGTTTGGTCGGATGGTTCGGGACCAACAGTTTGGATGGTCCGGGACGGTCCGGTTGGACGGTTTGGTCGGACGGTTCGGGTCCAACAGTTTGGTGGGTTCGAGACGGTCGGGTTGGACGGTTTGGTCGGATGGCTCGGGACCAACAGTTTGGAGGGTCCGTGACGGTCGGGTTGGATGGTTTGGTCGGATGGTTCAGGAGAACTAGGGAGAACCGGACCTTCTTTCGGACGGACCAAGAGTTTGGAGGGCTCGAAACGTTCGAGTTGGGCGGTTTGGTCGGATGGTTCGGGACCAACAGTTTGGAGGGTCCGGGACGGCCGCGTCGGATGGTTTGGTTGGATGGTTCAAGAGAATTAGGCAGAACCGGACCTTCTTCCGGACGGACCGTTTGGAAGGTCCGGGACGGTCGGGCTGGAATGTTTGGTCGGACGGTTCGGGACCAACAGTTTGGAGGGTTCGAGACGGTCGGGTTGGACAGTTTGCTCGGATGGTTCGGGACCAACAGTTTGGAGGGTCCGGGACGGTCGGGTTGGATGGTTTGGTCGGATGGTTCGGGAGAACTGGAGGAGAACCGAACCTTCTTCCGGACAGACCGTTTGGAAGGTCCGGGACGGTCGAGTTGGACTGTTTGTCGGACGGTTTGGGACAATGAGAGAAGATATAGACCTTCCGGACGGACCATTTGGAAGTTCCAGGACAGTCGGGTTGAACGGTTTCGTCGGATGGTTCGGGACCAACAGTTTGGAGGTTCCGAGACGGTCGGGTTGGACGATTTGGTTGGATGGTTCAGGACAACTGGAGGAGATCCAGACCTTCTTCTGGACGGACCGTTTGGAAGTTCTGGGACGGTCGGGTTGGACGGTTTGGTCGGATGGTTCGGGACCAACAGATTGGAGGGTCCGAGACGATCGGGTTGGACGGTTTGGTCGGATGGTACGGGGCCAACAATTTGGAGGGTCCGGGACAATTGGGTTGGACGGTTTGGTCGGATGGTTCGGGACAACTAGAGGAGATCCGGACCTTCTTCCGGGCGGACCGTTTGTAAGTTTTGGGACGGTCGGGTTGGACGGTTTGGTCGGACGGTTCGGGACCAACAGTTCGGAGGGTTCGAGACGGTCGGGTTGGACGGTTTGGTCGGATGGTTCGGGACCAACAGTTTGGAGGGTCCGGGACGGGCAGGTTGGCTGGTTTGGTCAGATGGTTCAGGAGAACTAGAGGAGAGCCGGACCATCTTCTGGACGGACCGTTTGGAAGGTCCGGGACGGTCGGGTTACACGGTTTCGTTGGATGGTTTGGGACCAATAGTTCGGAGGGCCCGGGACGGTCGGGTCGGACGGTTTGGTCGGAAGGATCGGGAGAACTAGAGGAGAACCGGACCTTCTTCCGGACGGACCGTTTGGAAGGTCCGCGTCGGTCGGGTTGGACGGTTTGGTCGGATGGTTCGGACCAACTGTTTGGAGGATTTGAGACGGTCGGGTTGGGACGGTTTGGTTGGATGGTTCGGGAGAACCATAGGAGAACCGGACATTCTACCGGACGGACCGTTTTGGAGGGTCCGGGACGGTCGGGTTGGACGGTTTCGTCGGGTGGTTCGGGGGCAACAGTTTGGAGGGTCTGAGACGGTCGGGTTGGACGGTTTGGTTGGATGGTTCAGGACAACTAGAGGAGATCCGGACCTTCTTCCGGACGGACTGTTCGGAACTTCTGGGACGGTCGGGTTGCACGGTTTGGTCGGATGGTTTGGGACCAACAGTTTGGAGGGTCCGGGACGGTCAGGACGGACGGTTTGGTCGGATGGTTCGGGAGAACTAGAGGAGAACCGGACCTTCTACCGGACGGACCGTTTGGAAGGTCCGGGACGGTCGGGTTGGACGGTTTGGTCGGATGGTTTGGGACAATTAGAGGAGATCTAGACCCTCCGGATGGACCATTTAGAAGTTCCAGGACAATCGGGTTGGACGGTTTCGTCGGGTGGTTCGGGGGCAACAGTTTGGAGGGTCTGAGACGGTCGGGTTGGACGGTTTGGTTGGATGGTTCAGGACAACTAGAGGAGATCCGGACCTTCTTCCGGACGGACTGTTCGGAACTTCTGGGACGGTCGGGTTGCATGGTTTGGTCGGATGGTTTGGGACCAATAGTTTGGAGGGCCCGGGACGGTCGGGACGGACAGTTTGGTCGGATGGTTCGGGAGAACTAGAGGAGAATCGGACCTTCTTCCGGACGGACCATTTGGAAGGTTCTGGACGGTCGGGTTGGACGGTTTGGTCGAATGGTTTGGGACAATTAGAGGAGATCTGGATATTCCGGACGGACCTTTTGGATGTTCCAGGACAGTCGGGTTGGACGGTTTGGTTCGGGACCAACAGTTTGGAGGATTTGAGACGGTCGGGTTGGACGGTTTGGTTGGATGGTTCGGGAGAACTAGAGGAGAGCCGGACCTTCTTCCGGACGGAACGTTTGGAAGGTCCGGGACGGTCGGTTGGACGGTTTGGTCGGATGGTTCGGGACCAACAGTTTGGAGTGTCCGGGACGGTCGGGTTGGACGGTTTGGTCGGATGGTTCGGGACCAATAGTTTGGAAGGTTCGAAACGTTCGAGTGGGGACGGTTTGGTCGGATGGTTCGGGACCAACAGTTTGGAGGGTCCGGGACGGTCGCGTCGGACGGTTTGGTCGGATGGTTCAAGAGAACTAGGGAGAACCGGACCTTCTTCCGGACGGACCGTTTGGAATGTCCGGGACGGTCGGGTCGGACGGTTTGGTCGGATGGTTTGGGACAATTAGAGGAGATATAGACCCTCTGGATGAACCATTTGGAAGTTCCAGGACAGTCGGGTTGGACGGTTTCGTCGGATGGTTCGGGGCAACAGTTTGGAGAGTCCGAAACGGTCGGGTTGGACGATTTGGTTGGATGGTTCAGGACAACTAGAGGAGATCCGGACCTTCTTCCGGACGGACTGTTCGGAACTTCTGGGACGGTCGGTTGGACGGTTTGGTCGGATTCTTCGAGGCTAACAGTTTGGACGGTCTGAGATGGTCGGGTTGGACGGTTTGGTCAGATGGTTCGGGACCAACAGTTTCGAGGTTCCGGGACGGTCGTGTTGGACGGTTTGGTTGGATGGTTTGGGACCAACAGTTTGGAGGATCTAGGATGGTTTGGTCGGATGGTCTGGGACCAATAGTTTGGAGGGTCCGGGAAGGTCGGGTTGGACGTTTTGGTCGGATGGTTCGGGACCAACAGTTTGGAGGTTTCGAGACGGTCGGGTTGGACGGTTTGGTCGGATGGTTCGGGACCAACAGTTTGGAGGGTTCGAGACGGTCGGGTTGGACGGTTTGGTCGGATGGTTCGGGACCAACAGTTTGGAGGGTCCGGGACGGTCAGGTTGGCTGGTTTGGTCAGATGGTTCGGTAGAACTAGAGGAGAGCCGGACCATCTTCCGGACGGACCGTCTGGAAGGTCCGGGACGGTCGGGTTGCACGGCTTAGTTGGATGGTTCGGGAGAACTAGAGGAGAACCGAACCTTCTTCCGGACGGTTCGGGACCAAAAGTTTGGAGTGTCCGAGACGGTCTGATAGAACAATGGGGTGTCCGATCTTTCGATGAGAAGATAACTATCGATTAGATGGATTCGACCTTGACGATCCGACTACACCGTGCAGCGAACGGTGCGCCTTAGCAACCGCTAGACCAACTCCGAGAGGTTATTGACGATGCCGGTAGCACGGTCAACCTGAACACGAGGTTCTTAATCCCTGCAAGCAATCGACGAACAAGCAAGAATTGAGAAATAGCAATCTGAAATTGCGAGTATAGATGAAGTACGATATATTATATGGTGGGGTTTCACAATCAGTCTTGATCTGATCGGACGACACAAACGAAGAACACGACGAATAGCAACGGTGGCTGATTCTAAACTTTAGCAAAACCCAAGCTAACCCTAGGGGGTGTGGCTACTTATATAGGATAGGATGGGGAGGTGGGTTACTGTTCACGCGCGTGAATAGTGCGCGTGAACAGTACCAAAACCCCATGAGGACTCCCTTACTTTTACTTAACCTATTTGGATACATGGCCCATTGGCCCATTAAGGTGGCAGAGCACCATATTTCACTAAGTCCTTTTTCATGGTGGCTTGAGTATTCTTCCATCATCACTTGTGCTCTTGTTTATCGTCTGGCTTCTCGTATGCTTGCTGCCATGCCCTTGTAGCTTGCTCTTCATGCTCCAATACTTGTCCTTCATATCCAGGCCCTCCACTCCTAATTAGCAAAAGAATATCATTATTAGGCAGCATCATATCCTTATCAATATAAGGCAAAGTACCGAGGAACGAAAGTACCTGGTAATTAAGTTGTTTGGCACGTGCCCTAGTCATTGGTCCTTGTATCTCCGGCACTTGTGTAGGTTCAGCTGGTGATGTAATAGGAGTTGAAGCTATGTGAGGAGTAGCATTGGGTGTAACTGTAGTGGAGATGTCCTCATCACGGTCGGGGTTGGATGGTTTGGTCGGATGGTTCGGGACCAACAGTTCAGAAGGTCCGGCTTGGTCGGGTTGGACGGTTTGGTCGGATGGTTCCGGACAACTAGAGGAGATCCGGACCTTCTTCCGGACGGACCGTTTGGAAGTTACTGGATGGTCGGGTTGGACAGGTTGGTCGGACGGTTCGGGACCAAGAGTTTGGAGGGTCCGAGACGGTCGGGTTGGCTGGTTTGGTCGGATGATTCGGGAGAACTAGAGGAGAGCCAGACCATCTTCCGGACGGACCGTTTGGAAAGTCCGGGACGGTCGGGTTGCACGGTTTGGTCAGATGGTTCGGGACCAACAGTTTGGAGGGTCCGGGACGGTCGCGTCAGACGGTTTGGTCGGATGGTTCAGGAGAACTAGGGAGAACCGGACCTTCTTCCGGATGGACAGTTTGGAAGGTCCGGGACGGTCGGGTTGGACAGTTTGGTCGGATGGTTTGGGACAATTAGAGGAGATCTAGACCCTCCGGACGAACCATTTGAAAGTTCCAGGGCAGTCGGGTTGGACGGTTTCGTCGGATGGTTCGTGATGTGAACCACCCTGAAGGAGGATGATCAAATCCGAAGTTTGCCCGATTTTCACGACGTAGGATCCTGGATAACTAGCCTATGAAGCCTGATGAATGACACAGCCAACCACCGTCTTGATTACGGAAGCCTGCAGCACTCGATTCACCCAACCACACACTACGGCCCTTTGTTACTCACTAACGTGGAGCAACGTGTTCAAGCGATCCACGAAGAAATCACAAGAACAACGGAGAAACAATCTCAGATAAACTCCCAATCCCTGGTTGAGGTGGAAATAGCTCACACTCTAGAGGAACAAGAGTTCTCTTCAATTCTGAAATTCTTCACTTCTCATTACATGGGAAGCAACCTCATATATATAGAGGTTGAAGACTTAAGGCTTAAGGTACCTCAAACAAAATATCAACTAGTAGCTACAGTAGGACGGATTGCTACAGTACACGTAGCTACAGTAGCTATAGTATGACGGTTGCTACAGTATATGTTGCTACAGTATATAAGAGTCTAAAATATCTGAGTACAGACAGAAAAGTCAGAAGCTCCGGTTTGAAAAATCGGTGGTTCTGGGATCTGCTACTGTCTTGAGTCTTCAAGTTCTTCAAGTCTTCAAGTCTTCAAGTCGGAAGTTCCGGTTGGGAAATCAGTAGTTCCGGAATTACCTTCTGTCTTGAGTCTTCAAGTTCTTCAGGGAGGTTGAAGACTTTACAACTGAAGACTTTACGCCGGTTGAAGACTTTACGGCTGAGCAGGGAAGTCGGAAGCTCCGGTTTGGAAATCGGTAGTTCCGGAATGGCCTCCTGATCTTGGCGTTAGTGGACGTCCGGAGGATTGTCCGAGGCTGAAAACTTAAGAGGAAAACTCTGTGTTTCTGGTTTTGGAAGTCGGCAGCACCGGGATCGTCTTCTGGACTTCTTCGATTTGGGGAACTTGGCGCGTCCGGTTTAGGAAGTCAGCAGCACCGAGATCGTCTTCTGGACTTCTTCGATTTGAGAACTCGGCGCATCCGGTTTAGGAAGTCGGCAGCACCGGGATTGCCTTGAGCTTCCTCGATGTCCTTTTTCTCCAGCCAAAGTGTGCAAATGATCAAGGCATTATGTAGCACACCATTCAAGCTCAAATTTAGTGGGCATTCATTAAGGAAAAGATTCACCTGTTGAGCGTTTTGTCGAGTTATTGCCCTTGTCATGGGTTCTTGTTGAGCTTGGGGTATTGGAATGTCAATTGATGAGGATGAGCTAGGGCCATTCTCATCATCCTCCCTTTCTTCAAGAAAAGCCGTCCACGGCTTTTGATAAACTAGGGATGTGCTAAACAAAAGAAACAATGTGTATGCATGGTATATATATATATATATATATCATCCATTTTGGTGCCCTTTTGATTTTGCACAATGCAACCAGTACAATAGCTGCAAGTTTTATGTGTCATGTAGATGGAACTACCATGTGTATAGTTTATTTTAGTTTTATCACTCTGATTGGTACAATTTTGATTTATATCATTATCCCTCCCTTGAAGAAAAATCATTCTTGATTTTTGTAAGTTATTACAAGATAGCACATAGACTTGTTGCAAATTACATAAGTCATTAAGGTTATCATTCTTTATCTTCTTAAGATCAATCCTTGTAATATAGGAGAGAAAATTTTAAAATTCTTCCATTCTACTGCACTATTATTACTACCCATGCTTGTATGGATATCAAGGTATGAACAAGTAGGTAGTTCATTACTTTTTAAAGGACAATCATTTTTATTCAGATTCTTCTCAAGAGAATCATAACATGGCACAAGTAATGTTTGAAAACAGCGATAGCTCATTAGCACATGGCAGTAAATACAATAACTCATGTTAGAAGTAGTCCAATGATTAGCATAAGGAACCATGAGCTGAACATCCATACAACAAGTAGTGCAACTAAATTTGCTCATATAAGTGAAGCATTGAAATATAGGTGCAGAGTTACCATGCTCTTCCTTAAACCATCCCAACCTAGGTGGAAAGACTCTAATGGATCCCAACTTACTAGTGACAACATGCTGAAACTTAGAACAACTTAATGATCTAAAACTCAAGCAATCATGCCACAGGGTATTTTGCCCAAAGTCAGCTCTAGAATTGGAGGTCATATCAAAAGGAACTAGCATGTACACATTTGTATGTCTTAAATCAACAAGTTTAAATTCAGACAATTGATCATAAGTGATGTAAATCTTATGCACCAAAAACTCAATGTTTACACCATGTTCTCTAATCAAATTAAACTGATAAGTAAGAGTGCGAACATTAGAGAAAGATCTCAAACTTGTTAATTCAGCAACCTTATCCAAAGTATGTGTCAAAAACATAGGTGGATCCATCATAATATAACACAAAGAATTAGCAGGAAAAATCCTAGCAAGAACTTCTTTATGTCTAATTAATTGCACATGATCCATATCAAATTTAATATCATAAGAGTCAATATCATCAATCATTCCATCAATTGGTGCACTCAAATTAGTGGAAGAATTAGTTTGAGCAATGGGGGCACTCAAATCAGCAACTATATAATTTTTCTCATGACTTGAGATGTCTAAATTTTCTAACAAATCATCAACCATATCACAAAGCTCATCCCACTTATCAACTTTAGAACTAGGAGCATGGAAATCATAATGTTGTGCTTCCAAATTAGTAGGTAACTCATTTGTATCACATAAAGCACAAAATTCATCAGCTAGTTCATTTATTTGATCACATAAGGATAACCAATTCATAGCAACTGAAGGGATGACTATGTCAGCTAGTAATGTTGCACTTGTATCATATGAAGTGTCCAATTTTTCATGATCAACACATGGTGCAACTGTAGTAGTAGGCAAGTCATTTATATTATCATATGGTGCACTCAAAGCATAAGGCAAAGTTATTTCAGTTTGAGATGCACACAAGTCAGCACACATATCACTTATTGGATCACAGGGAAAACTCAAGTCAGCAACATTGTTCTCTATAACAGGGGTGATCACAATAGTGGCCAATGTATTTATCTTTAGATGTATTCCCAAATCAGTACCTTTGTTATTTCCTTGTAAGCTGTCTTCAGTTGATGTAGGTACTGTAAGTGCAGATTTTTCACAAGCACTAAACTTTTCTTCTTGACGCATCCATGGGACATCAAGCATGCTATCATATAAAACATGGATAGAGGGTATGCTACAAGTACTTCCTTGTGTGTTATTAGTTCCATATAACCAAAATTATAAGGTATCAAATTATTACATGGTTCTACTAAATCAACACAAGGATTATTTGTAGATACATCTAAAGCAGGAGTACTCTCACAAGTTGGTCCCCTTTCTAGTGGTATAATCTGATTAGTACCTTTTTCTTCAACAATCTCCTCAGATGATGTTGGTACCTCATCAGTTCCATTTGGTAGTGCAGGTACAGCGTGCAACTCCCTTTCTTCAATGCCAACCTGCACATTAGAAGAAATAACACTAGAAGTAGAGATGATTACATTAGTGTCCAATTTTCTTCATTACAAACTTGCACAATATGCGGGACAATAATAGAAGTAGAGACGGTTGGTCGGACGGTTCGGGACCAACAGTTTTGGGGGGTCCGAGACGGTCGGGTTGGACGGTTTGGTCGGATGGATCGGGACAAACAGTTTGGAGGGTCTGGGATGGTCGGGTTGGATGGTTCGGTCGTATGATTCGGGAGAACCAGAGGAGATCCGGACCTTCTTCCGGGTGGACCGTTTGTAAGTTTCGGGACTGTCGGGTTGGACGGTTTGGTCGGACGGTTCGGGACCAACAGTTTTGGAGGGTTCGAGACGGTCGGGTTGGACGGTTTGGTCGGATGGTTTGGGACCAACAATTTGGAGGGTCCGGGACGGTCAGGTTGGCTGGTTTGGTCAGAGGGTTCGGGAGAACTAGAGGAGAGTCGGACCATCTTCCGGACGGACCGTTTGGAAGGTCCGGGATGGTCGGGTTGCACGGTTTAGTTGGATGGTTTGGGACCAATAGTTTGGAGCTCCCGGGACGATCGGCCGGACGGTTTGGTCGGACGGTTCGGGAGAACTAGAGGAGAACTGGACCTTCTTCGGACGGACCGTTTGGAAGGTCCGGGTCGGTTGGGTTGGACGGTTTGGTCGGATGGTTTGGGACAATTAGAGGAGATCTAGATATTCCGGACAGACCATTTGGAAGTTCCAGGACAGTCGGGCTGGACGGTTTGGTCGGATGGTTCGGACCAACAGTTTGGAGGATTTGAGACGGACGGGTTGGACGGTTTGGTTGGATGGTTCGGGAGAACTAGAGGAGAACCGGACCTTCTTCCGGACGGACCGTTTGGAAGGTCCGGGACGGTCGGGTTGGACGGTTTGGTCGGATGGTTTGGGACAATTAGAGGAGATCTAGATATTCCGGACGGATCATTTGGAAGTTCCAGGACAGTCGGGTTGGACGGTTTGGTCGGATGGTTCGGACCAACTGTTTGGAGGATTTGAGACGGTCGGGTTGGACGGTTTGGTTGGATGGTTCGGGAGAACTAGAGGAGAACCGGACCTTCTTCCGGACGGACCAATAGTTTGGACGGTTCGAAACGTTTGAGTTGGGCGGTTCTGTCGGATGGTTCGGGACCAACAGTTTGGAGGGTCCGGGACTGTCGTGTCGGACGGTTTGGTTGGATGGTTCAAGAGAACTAGCCAGAACCGGACCTTCTTCCGGACGGACCGTTTGGAAGGTCCGGGACGGTCGGGTTGGACGGTTTGGTCGGATGGTTTGGGACAATCAGAGGAGATCTAGACCTTCCGGATGGACCATTTGGAAGTTCCAGGACAGTCGGGTTGGACGGTTTCGTCGGATGGTTTGGGACCAACAGTTTGGAGGGTCCGAGACGGCCAGGTTGGACGATTTGGTTGGATGGTTCAGGACAACTAGAGGAGATCCGGATCTTCTTCTGGACGGACCGTTTGCAAGTTCTGGGACGGTCGGGTTGGATGGTTTGGTCGGATGGTTCGGGACCAACAGATTGGAGGGTCCGAGACGATCGGGTTGGACGGTTTGGTCGGATGGTTCGGGACAAACAATTTGGAGGGTCCGAGACAGTTGGGTTGGACGGCTTGGTCGAATGGTTCGGGACAACTAGAGGAGATTCGGACCTTCTTCCGGACGGACCGTTTGGAAGTTCCGGAACGGTCAGGCTGGACGGTTTGGTCGGATGGTTCGGGACAACTAGAGGAGATCCGGACCTTCTTCCGGACGGACCGTTTGGATGTTTCGGGACGGTCGGGTTGGACGGTTTGGTCGGTTGGTTCGGGACCAACAGTTTGCAGGGTCCGAGACGGTCGGGTGGGGCGGTTTGGTCGGATGGCTCGGGATCAACAATTTGGAGGGTCCGGGACGGTCAGGCTGGCTGGTTTGGTCGGATGGTTCGGGACAACTAGAGGAGAGCCGGACCATCATCCGGACGGACCGTTTGGAAGGTCCGGGACGGTCGGGTTGGACGGTTTGGTCGGATGGTTTGGGACCAATAGTTTGGAGGGCCCGGGACGGTCGGGCTGGCTGGTTTGGTCGGATGGTTCGGGACAACTAGAGGAGATCCGGACCTTCTTCCGGACGGACCGATTGGAAGGTTCGGACGGTCGGGTTGGATGGTTTGGTCGGATGGTTTGGAACAATTAGAGGAGATCTAGACCTTCCGGATGGACCATCTGAAAGTTCCAGGACAGTCGGGTTGGACGGTTTGGTCGGATGGTTTCGGGACCAACAGTTTTGAGGGTTTGAGATGGCCGGGTTGGACAGTTTGGTTGAATGGTTCGGGTAAACTAGAGGAGAGCCGGACGTTCTTCCGGACGGAACGTTTGGAAGGTCCGGGACGGTCGGGTTGGACGGTTTGGTCGGATGGTTTGGGACCAACAGTTTGGAGGGTCCGGGACGGTCGGGTTGGACGGTTTGGTCGAATGGTTCGGGAGAACTGGACGAGATCCGGACGTTCTTCCGGACGGACCGTTCGGAAGCTCCGGGACGGTCGGGTTAGACGGTTTGGTCGGATGGTTCGGGACACCTAGAGGAGATCCGGACGTTCTTCCGGACAGAACGTTTGGATGATCCAGGACAGTTGGGTTGGACGGTTTTGATCGGAAGGTTCGGGACCAACAGTTTGGAGGGTTTGAGACAGTCGAGTTGGACGGTTTGGTTGGATCGTTCGGGACAACTAGGGCAGATCCGGACCTTCTTCCGGACAGAACGTTTGGAAGATCCAGGACAGTCGGGTTGGACGGTTTGGTCGGATGGTTCGGGACGAACAGTTTGGAGGGTCTGAGACGGTCGGGTTGGATGATTTGGTTGGATGGTTCAAGACAACTAGAGGAGATCCGGACCTTCTTCCAGACGGACTGTTCGGAACTTCTGGGACTGTCGGGTTGCACGGTTTGGTCGGATGGTTTGGGACCAATAGTTTGGAGGGCCCGGGACGGTCGGGACGGACGGTTTGGTTGGTTGGTTCGGGAGAACTAGAGGAGAACTGGACCTTCTTCCGGACGGACCGTTTGGATGGTCCAGGACGGTCGGGTTGAATGGTTTGGTCGGATGGTTTGGGACAATTAGAGGAGATCTAGATATTCCGGACGGACCATTTGGAAGTTCCAGGATAGTCGGGCCGGACGGTTTGGTCGGATGGTTCGGACCAACAGTTTGGAGGATTTGAGACGGTCGGGTTGGACGGTTTGGTTGGATGGTTCGGGAGAATTAGAGGAGAGACGGACCTTCTTCCGGATGGAACGTTTGGAAGGTCCGGGACCGTCGGTTGGACGGTTTGGTCGGATGGTTCGGGACCAATAGTTTGGAAGGTCCGGGACGGTCGGGTTGGACGGTTTGGTCGGATGGTTCGGGACCAATAGTTTGTAGGGTTCGAAACGTTCGAGTTGGACGGTTTGGTCGGATGGTTCGGGACCAACAGTTTGGAGGGTCCGGGACGGTCGAGTCGGACGGTTTGGTCGGATGGTTCTGGAGAACTAGGGAAAACCGGACCTTCTTCCGGACGGACCGTTTGGAAGGTCCGGGACGGTCGGGTTGGACGGTTTGGTCGGATGGTTTGGGACAATTAGAGGAGATCTAGACCCTCCGGACGAAGCATTTTGAAGTTCCAGGACAGTCGGGTTGGACGGTTTCGTCGGATGGTTCGGGGGCAACAGTTTGGAGGGTCGGAGACGGTCGGGTTGGACGATTTGGTTGGATGGTTCGGGACAACTAGAGGATGTTCGGACCTTCTTCCGGACAGACTGTTCGGAACTTCTGGGACGGTCGGGTTGGACGGTTTGGTCGGATGGTTCGGGACCAACAGTATGGAGGGTCCGAGACGGTCAGGTTGGACGGATTGGTCGGATGGTTCGGGACCAACAGTTTGGAGGGTCCGAGATGGTCGGGTTGGACGGTTTGGTCGGATGGTTCGGGACTTACAGTTTGGGGGTCCGACACGGTCAAGTTGGACGGTTTGGTCGGATGGTTTGGGACCAACAGTTTGGAGGGTCCGAGACGGTCAGGTTGGACGGTTTGGTCGGATGGTTTGGGACCAACAGTTTGGAGGTTCTAGGACGGCTGGGTCGGACGGTTTGGTCAGATGGCTCGGGACCAACAGTTTGGAGGGTTCGACACGGTCGGGTTGGACGGTTTGGTCGGATGGTTCGGGTTACCTAGAGGAGATCAGGACCTTCTTCCGGACGGACCATTTGGAAGTTTCGGGATGGTCGAGTTGGACGGTTTTGTTGGACGGTTCGGGACCAACAGTTTGGAGGGTCCGAGACGGTCGGGTTGGATGGTTTGGTCGGATGGTTCGGGACAAACAATTTGGAGGGTCTGGGACGGTCGGGTTGGATGGTTTGGTCGGATGATTCGGGAGAACCAGAGGAGAGCCGGACCTTCTTCCGGTCGGACCATTTGGAAGGTCCGGGACGGTCGGGTTGGACGGTTTGGTCGGATGGTTCGGGAGAACTAGAGGAGAACCCGACCTTTTTCCGGACGGACCGTTTGGAGCGTCCGGGACGGTCGGGTTGGACGGTTTGGTCGGGTGGTTCGGGACCAACAGTTTGGAGGGTCCGGGACGGTCGGGTTGGACTGTTTGGTCGGATGGTTCGGGACAACTAGACGAGATCCGGACCTTCTTTCGGTCAGACCATTTGGAAGTTCAAGGACAGTCAGGTTGGACGGTTTGGTCGGATGGTTCGGGACCAATAGTTTGGAGGGTCCGGGACAGTCGGGTTGGCTGGTTTGGTCGGTTGGTTCGGGAGAACTAGAGGAGAGCCGGACCATCTTCCGGACGGACCGTTTGGAAGGTCCGGGACGGTCGGGTTGCACGGTTTGGTCAGATGGTATGGGACCAATAGTTTGGAGGGCTCGGGACGGTCGGGACGGACGGTTTGGTCGGATGATTCGGTAGGACTAGAGGAGAACCGGACCTTCTTCCGGACGGACCGTTTGGAAGGTCCGGGACAGTCGGGTTGAACGGTTTGGTCGGATGGTTTGGGACAATTAGAGGAGATCTAGATATTCCGGACGGGCCATTTGGAAGTTCCAGGACAGTCGGGGTGGTCGGTTTGGTTCGGGACCACCAGTTTGGAGGGTTCGAGACGGTCGGGTTGGACGGTTTGGTCGGATGGTTCGGGACCAACAGGTTGGAAGGTCTGGGACGGTCGGTTGGATGGTTTGGTCAGATGGTTCGGGAGAACTAGAGGAGAACCGGACCTTCTTCCGGAAGGACCGTTTGGAGTGTCCGGGACGGTCGGGATGGACGGTTTGGTCGAATGGTTCGGGACCAACAGTTTGGAGGGTTCGAGACGGTCGGGTTGGACGGTTTGGTCGGATGGTTCGGGACCAACAGTTTGGAGGGCCCGTGACGGTCGGGTTGGATGGTTTGGCCGGATGGTTCGGGAGAACTAGAGGAGAACTGGACCTTCTTCCGGATGGACCGTTTGGAAGGTCCGGGACTGTCGGGTTGGACAGTTTGGTCGGATGGTTTGGGACAATTAGAGGACATCTAGAACTTCTAGACGGACCAGTTGGAAGTTCCAGGACAGTCGGGTTGGACGGTTTTGGTCGGATGGTTCGGACCAACAGTTTGGAGGGATTGAGACGGTTGGGTTGCAAGGTTTGGTTGGATGGTTTCGGCACAACTAGAGGAGATCTGGACCTTCTTCCGGACGGACCGTTTGTATGTTCTGGAACGGTCGGGTTTGGTTGGTTGGTTCGGGACCAATAGTTTGGAGGGTCCGAGACGGTCGGGTTGGACGGTTTGGTCGGATCGTTCTGGACCGACAGTTTGGAGGGTCTGGGACGGTCGGATTGGCTGGTTTGGTCGGATGGTTCGAGGCAACTCGAGGAGATCCGGACCTTCTTCCGGGCGGGCCGTTTGTAAGTTTCGGGATGGTCGGGTTGGACGTCTTGGTCGGACGGTTCGGGACCAACATTTTGGAGGGTCCGAGACGGTCGGGTTGGACGGTTTGGTCGAATGGTTCGGGACCAACAGTTTGGAGGGTCCGGGACGGTCGGGTTGGCTGGTTTGGTCGGATGGTTCGGGAGAACTAGAGGAGAGCCGGACCATCTTCGGGACGGACCGTTTGGAAGGTCCAAGACGGTCGGGTTGCACGGTTTGGTCGGATGGTTTGGGACCAATAGTTTGGAGGGCCCGGGACGGTCGGGTCAGACGGTTTGGTCGGATGGTTCGGGAGAACTAGAGGAGAACCGGACCTTCTTCCGGACGGACCGTTTGGAAGGTCCGGGACGATCGGGTTGGACGGTTTGGCCGGATGGTTTGAGACAATTAAAGGAGATCGAGATATTCCGAACGGACCATTTGGAAGTTCCTGGACAGTCGGGTTGGACGGTTTGGTCGGATGGTTCGGACCAACAGTTTGGAGGGTTTGAGACGGTCGGGTTGGACGGTTTGGTTGGATGGTTCGGGAGAACTAGAGGAGAGCCGGACATTCTTCCGGACGAACGTTTGGAAGGTCCGGGACGGTCGGTTGGACGGTTTGGTCGGATGGTTCGGGACCAACAGTTTGTAGGGTCCGGGACGGTCGGGTTGGACGGTTTGGTCGGATGGTTCGGAACAACTAGAGGAGATCCGGACCTTCTTTCGGACAGACCGTTTGGAAGTTCTAGGACAGTCAGGTTGGACGGTTTGGTCGGATGGTTCGGGACCAACAGTTTGGAGGGTTTGAGACGGTCAGGTCGGATGGTTTGGTCGGATTGTTTGGGTGAACTAGCGGAGAACTGAACCATCTTCCGGACGGACCGTTTGGAAGGTCCGGGATGTTCGGGTTGGACGGTTTGGTCGGATGGTTCGGGACAACTAGAGGAGATCAGGACCTTCTTCCGGACGGACCGTTTGGAAGTTACTGGATGGTCGGGTTGGACAGGTTGGTCGGACGGTTCGGGACAAAAGATTGGAGGGTCCGAGACGGTCGGGTTGGACGGTTTGGTCGGACGGTTCGGGACCAACAGTTCGAAAGGTCCGGCTTGGTCGGGTTGGATGGGTTGGCCGGATGGTTCGGGACAACTGGAGGAGTTCCGGACCTTCTTCCGGACGGACCGTTTGGAAGGTCCGGGACGGTCGGGTTGGACGGTTTGGTCGGATGGTTTGGGAAAATTAGAGGAGATCTAGACCCTCCGGACGAAGCATTTAGAAGTTCCAGGACAGTTGGGTTGGACGGTTTGGTCGGAAGGTTCGGGACCAACAGTTTGGAGGGTTTGAGACGGTCGGGTTGGACGGTTTGGTTGGACGGTTCGGGACAACTAGGGCAGATCCGGACCTTCTTTCGGACAGAACGTTTGGAAGATCCAGGACAGTCGGGTTGGACGGTTCGGTCGTATGGTTCGGGACCAACAGTTTGGAGGGTCTAAGACGGTCGGGTTGGACGATTTGGTTGGATGGTTCAAGACAACTAGAGGAGATCCGGACCTTCTTCCGGACGGACTGTTCGGAACTTCTGGGACGGTCGGGTTGCACGGTTTGGTCGGACGGTTTGGGACCAATAGTTTGGAGGGCCCGGGACGGTCGGGACGAACGGTTTTGGTTGGTTGGTTCGGGAGAACTAGAGAAGAACCGGACCTTCTTCCGGACGGACCGTTTGGATGGTCCAGGACGGTCGGGTTGGACGGTTTGGTCGGATGGTTTGGGACAATTAGAGGAGATCTAGATATTCCGGACGGACCATTTGGAAGTTCCAGGATAGTCGGGCTGGACGGTTTGGTCGGATGGTTCGGACCAACAGTTTGGAGGATTTGAGACGGTCGGGTTGGACGGTTTGGTTGGACGGTTCGGGAGAACTAGAGGAGAGACGTACCTTCTTCCGGATGGAACGTTTGGAAGGTCCGGGACGGTCGGTTGGACGGTTTGGTCGGATGGTTCGGGACCAATAGTTTGGAGGGTCCGGGACGGTCGGGTTGGACGGTTTGGTCGAATGGTTCGGGACCAATAGTTTGGAGGGTTCGCAACGTTCGAGTTGGACGGTTTGGTCGGATGGTTCGAGACCAACAATTTGGAGGGTCCGGGACGGTCGAGTCGGACGGTTTGGTCGGATGGTTCAGGAGAACTAGGGAAAACTGGACCTTCTTCCTGACGGACCGTTTGGAAGGTCCGGGACGGTCGGGTTGGACGGTTTGGTCAGATGGTTTGGGACAATTAGAGGAGATCTAGACCCTCCGGAGGAAGCATTTGGAAGTTCCAGGACAGTCGGGTTGGACGGTTTCGTCGGATGGTTCGGGGGCAATAGTTTGGAGGGTCTGAGACGGTCGGGTTGGACGATTTGGTTGGATGGTTCAGGACAACTAGAGGATGTTCGGACCTTCTTCCGGACGGACTGTTCGGAACTTCTGGGACGGTCGGGTTGGACGGTTTGGTCGGATGGTTCGGGACCAACAGTTTGGAGGGTCCGAGACGGTCAGGTTGGACGGTTTGGTCGGATGGTTCGGGACCAACAGTTTGGAGGGTCCGAGACGGTCGGGTTGGACGGTTTGGTCGGATGGTTCGGGACCAAAAGTTTGGAGGGTCCGAGACGGTCGGGTTGGACGGTTTGGTCGGATGGTTCGGGACCAACAGTTTGGAGGGTCCGAGACGGTCGGGTTGGACGGTTTGGTCGGATGGTTCGGGACCAACAGTTTGGAGGTTCCAGGACGGCTGGGTTGGACGGTTTGGTCAGATGGTTCGGGACCAACAGTTTGGATGGTTCGAGACGGTCGGGTTGGACGGTTTGGTCGGATGGTTCGGGACAACTAGAGGAGATCAGGACCTTCTTCCGGACGGACCATTTGGAAGTTTCGGGATGGTCGAGTTGGACGGTTTTGTCGGACGGTTGGGGACCAACAGTTTGTAGGGTCCGAGACGGTCGGGTTGGTTGGTTTGGTTGGATGGTTCGGGACCAACAGTTTGGAGGGTACGGGGTGGTTGGGTTGGACGGTTTGATCGGATGGTTCGGGACAACTAGAGGAGATCCGGACCTTCTTGCGGACGGAACGTTTGGAAGTTTCGGGACGGTCGAGTTGGACGGTTTGGTCGGACAGTTCGGGACCAACAGTTTTGGGGGGTCCGAGACGGTTGGATTGGACGGTTTGGTCGGATGGATCGGGACAAACAGTTTGGAGGGTCTGGGATGGTCGGGTTGGATGGTTCGGTCGTATGATTCGGGAGAACCAGAGGAGAGCCGGACCTTCTTCCGGACGGACCATTTGGAAGGTCCGGGACGGTCGGGTTGGACGGTTTGGTCGGATGGTTCGGGAGAACTAGAGGAGAACCGGACCTTCTTCGGGACGGACCGTTTGGAGGGTCCGGGACGGTCGGGTTGGACGGTTGGGTCGGGTGGTTCGGGACCAACAGTTTGGAGGGTCCGGGACGGTCGGGTTGGACTGTTTGGTCGAATGGTTCGGGACCACGAGAGGAGATTCGGACCTTCTTTCGGTCAGACCATTTGGAAGTTCATGGACAGTCAGGTTGGACGGTTTGGTCGGACGGTTCGGGACCAACATTTTGGAGGGTCTGAGACGCTCGGGTCGGACGGTTTGGTCGGATCGTTCGGGACCAATAGTTTGGAGGGTCCGGGACAGTCGGGTTGGCTGGTTTGGTCGGTTGGTTCGGGAGAACTAGAGAAGAGCCGGACCATGTTCCGGACGGACCGTTTGGAAGGTCCGGGACGGTCGGGTTTCACTGTTTGGTCAGATGGTATGGGACCAATAGTTTGGAGGGCTCGGGACGGTCGGGACGGACGGTTTGGTCGGATGATTCGGGAGAACTAGAGGAGAACCGGACCCTTTTGGAAGGTCCGGGACAGTCGGGTTGAACGGTTTGGTCGGATGGTTTGGGACAATTAGAGGAGATCTAGATATTCCGGACGGACCATTTGGAAGTTCCAGGACAGTCGGGGTGGTCGGTTTGGTTCGGGACCACCAGTTTGGAGGGTTCGAGACGGTCGGGTTGGACGGTTTGGTCGGATGGTTCGGGACCAACAGGTTGGAGGGTCTGGGACGGTCGGTTGGATGGTTTGGTCAGATGGTTCGGGAGAACTAGAGGAGAACCGGACCTTCTTCCGGAAGGACCGTTTGGAGGGTCCCGGGACGGTCGGGTTGGACGGTTTGGTCGGATGGTTCGGGACCAACAGTTTGGAGGGTTTGAGACGGTCGGGTTGGATGGTTTGGTCGGATGGTTTGGGAGAACTAGCGGAGAACCGGACCATCTTCCGGACGGACCGTTTGGAAGGTCCGGGATGGTCGGGTTGGACGGTTTGGTCGGATGGTTCGGGACAACTAGAGGAGATGAGGACCTTCTTCCGGACGGACCGTTTGGAAGTTACTGGATGGTCGGGTTGGACAGGTTGGTCGGACGGTTCGGGACAAAAGTTTGTAGGGACCAACAGTTCGGAAGGTCCGGCTTGGTCGGGTTGGACGGGTTGGTCGGATGGTTCGGGACAACTAGAGGATATCCGGACCTTCTTCCGGATGGACCATTTGGAAGGTCTGGGACGGTCGGGTTGGACGGTTTGGTCGGATGGTTTGGGACAATTAGAGGAGATCTAGACCCTCCGGACGAAGCATTTGGAAGTTCCAGGACAGTCGGGGTGGACGGTTTCGTCGGATGGTTCCGGGGCAACTCTTTGGAGGGTCTGAGACGGTCGGGTTGGACGATTTGGTCGGATGGTTCAGGACAACTAGAAGAGAGCCGGACCTTCTTCCGGACGGACTGTTCGGAACTTCTGGGACGGTCGGGTTGGACGGTTTGGTCGGATGGTTGGGGACCAACAGTTTGGAGGGTCCGAGATGGTCGGGTTGGACTGTTTGGTAGGATGGTTCGGGACCAACAGTTTCGAGGGTCCAAGACGGTCGGGTTGGACGGTTTGGTCGGATGGTTCGGGACCAACAGTTTGGAGGGTTCGAGACGGTCGGGTTGGACGGTTTGATCGGATGGTTTCGGGACCAACAGTTTTGGAGGGTTCGAGACGGTCGGGTTGGACGGTTTGGTCGGATGATTCGGGACCAACAGTTTGGAGGGTCCGGGACGGTCAGTTGGATGGTTTGGTCGGATGGTTCTGGAGAACTAGAGGAGAACCGGACCTTCTTCCGGAAGGACCGTTTGGAGGGTCCGGGACGGTCGGGTTGGACGCTTTGGTCGGATGGTTCGGGACCAACAGTTTGGCGGGTTCGAAACGGTCGGTTTGGACGGTTTGGTCGGATCGATCGGGACCAACAGTTTGGAGGGCCCGGGACGGTCGAGTTGGATGGTTCGGTCCGATGGTTCTACAGAACTAGAGGAGAACTGGACCTTCTTCCGGATGGACCGTTTGGAAGGTCCGGGACTGTCGGGTTGGACGGTTTGGTCGGATGGTTTGGGACAATTAGAGGACATCTAGAACTTCCGGACGGACCAGTTGGAAGTTCCAGGACAGTCGGGTTGGACGGTTTGGTTGGATGGTTCGGACCAACAGTTTGGAGGGATTGAGACGGTTGGGTTGGACGGTTTGGTTGGATAGTTCGGCACAACTAGAGGAGATCCGGACCTTCTTCCGGACGGACCGTTTGTATGTTCTGGAACGGTCGGGTTTGGTTGGTTGGTTCGGGACCAATAGTTTGGAGGGTCCGAGACGGTCGGGTTGGACGGTTTGGTCGGATGGTTCAGGACCGACAATTTGGAGGGTCTGGGACGGTCGGATTGGCTGGTTTGGTCGGATGGTTCGAGCCAACTAGAGGAGATCCGGACCTTCTTACGGGCGGACCATTTGTAAGTTTCGGGACGGTCGGGTTGGACGGTTTGGTCGGACGGTTCGGGACCAACATTTTGGAGGGTCCGAGACGGTCGGGTTGGACAGTTTGGTCGTATGGTTCGGGACCAACAGATTGGAGGGTCCGGGACGGTCGGGTCGGCTGGTTTGGTCGGATGGTTCAGGAGAACTAGAGGAGAGCCAGACCATCTTCCGAATGGACCGTTTGGAAGGTCCAGGACCGTCGGGTTGCACAGTTTGGTCGGATGGTTTGGGACCAATAGTTCGAAGGGCCTGGGACGGTCGGGTCAGACGGTTTGGTCGGATGGTTCGGGAGAACTAGAGGAGACCGGACCTTTTTCCGGACGGACCGTTTGGAAGGTCCGGGACGGTCGGGTTGGACGGTTTGGTCGGATGGTTTGAGACAATTAGAGGAGATCTAGATATTCCGAACGGACCATTTGGAAGTTCCAGGACAGTCGGGTTGGACGGTTTGGTCGGATGGTTCGGACCAACAGTTTGGAGGGTTTGAGACGGTCGGGTTGGACGGTTTGGTTGGATGGTTCGGGAGAACAAGAGGACAGCCGGACATTCTTCCGGACGGAACGTTTGGAAGCTCCGGGATGGTCGGTTGGACGGTTTGGTCGGATGGTTCGGGACCAACAGTTTGGAGGGTCCAGGACGGTCGGGTTAGGACGGTTTGGTCGAATGGTTCGGACCAACAGTTTGGAGAGTTTGAGACGGTCGGGTTGGACGGTTTGGTCGGATGGTTCGGGACCAACAGTTTGGAGGGTCCGGGACAATCGGGTTGGCTGGTTTGGTCGGTTGGTTCGGGAGAACTAGAGAAGAGCCGGACCATGTTCCGGACGGACCGTTTGGAAGGTCCGGGACGGTCGGGTTTCACTGTTTGGTCAGATGGTATGGGACCAATAGTTCGGAGGGCTCGGGACGGTCGGGACGGACGGTTTGGTCGGATGATTCGGGAGAACTAGAGGAGAACCGGACCCGTTTGGAAGGTCCGGGACAGTCGGGTTGAACGGTTTGGTCGGATGGTTTGGGACAATTAGAGGAGATCTAGATATTCCGGACGGACCATTTGGAAGTTCCAGGACAGTCGGGGTGGTCGGTTTGGTTCGGGACCACCAGTTTGGAGGGTTCGAGACGGTCGGGTTGGACGGTTTGGTCGGATGGTTCGGGACCAACAGGTTGGAGGGTCTGGGACGGTCGGTTGGATGGTTTGGTCAGATGGTTCGGGAGAACTAGAGGAGAACCGGACCTTCTTCCGGAAGGACCGTTTGGAGGGTCCGGGACGGTCGGGTTGGACGGTTTGGTCGGATGGTTCGGGACCAACAGTTTGGAGGGTTTGAGACGGTCGGGTTGGATGGTTTGGTCGGATGGTTTGGGAGAACTAGCGGAGAACCGGACCATCTTCCGGACGGACCGTTTGGAAGGTCCGGGATGGTCGGGTTGGACGGTTTGGTCGGATGGTTCGGGACAACTAGAGGAGATCAGGACCTTCTTCCGGACGGTCCGTTTGGAAGTTACTGGATGGTCGGGTTGGACAGGTTGGTCGGACGGTTCGGGACAAAAGTTTGTAGGGTCCGGGACGGTCGGGTTGGATGGTTTGGTCGGATGGTTCGGGACCAACAGTTCGGAAGGTCCGGCTTGGTCGGGTTGGACGGGTTGGTCGGATGGTTCGGGACAACTAGAGGAGATCCGGACCTTCTTCCGGATGGACCATTTGGAAGGTCTTGGACGGTCGGGTTGGACGGTTTGGTCGGATGGTTTGGGACAATTAGAGGAGATCTAGACCCTCCGGACGAAGCATTTGGAAGTTCCAGGACAGTCGGGGTGGACGGTTTCGTCGGATGGTTCCGGGGCAACTCTTTGGAGGGTCAGAGACGGTCGGGTTGGACGATTTGGTCGGATGGTTCAGGACAACTAGAAGAGAGCCGGACCTTCTTCCGGACTGACTGTTCGGAACTTCTGGGACGGTCGGGTTGGACGGTTTGGTCGGATGGTTGGGGACCAACAGTTTGGAGGGTCCGAGATGGTCGGGTTCGACTGTTTGGTAGGATGGTTCGGGACCAACAGTTTCGAGGGTCCAAGACGGTCGGGTTGGACGGTTTGGGTCGGATGGTTCGGGACCAACAGTTTGGAGGGTTCGAGACGGTCGGGTTGGACGGTTTGATCGGATGGTTCGGGACCAACAGTTTGGAGGGTTCGAGACGGTCGGGTTGGACGGTTTGGTCGGATGGTTCGGGACCAACAGTTTGGAGGGTCCGGGACGGTCAGTTGGATGGTTTGCTCGGATGGTTCTGGAGAACTAGAGGAGAACCGGACCTTCTTCCGGAAGGACCGTTTGGAGGGTCCGGGACGGTCGGGTTGGACGCTTTGGTCGGATGGTTCGGGACCAACAGTTTGGAGGGTTCGAAACGGTCGGTTTGGACGGTTTGGTCGGATGGATCGGGACCAACAGTTTGGAGGGCCCGGGACGGTCGGGTTGGATGGTTCGGTCCGATGGTTCTACAGAACTAGAGGAGAACTGGACCTTCTTCCGGATGGACCGTTTGGAAGGTCCGGGACTGTCGGGTTGGACGGTTTGGTCGGATGGTTTGGGACAATTAGAGGACATCTAGAACTTCCGGACGGACCAGTTGGAAGTTCCAGGACAGTCGGGTTGGACGGTTTGGTTGGATGGTTCGGACCAACAGTTTGGAGGGATTGAGACGGTTGGGTTGGACGGTTTGGTTGGATAGTTCGGCACAACTAGAGGAGATCCGGACCTTCTTCCGGACGGACCGTTTGTATGTTCTGGAACGGTCGGGTTTGGTTGGTTGGTTCGGGACCAATAGTTTGGAGGGTCCGAGACGGTCGGGTTGGACGGTTTGGTCGGATGGTTCAGGACCGACAATTTGGAGGGTCTGGGACGGTCAGATTGGCTGGTTTGGTCGGATGGTTCGAGCCAACTAGAGGAGATCCGGACCTTCTTACGGGCGGACCATTTGTAAGTTTCGGGACGGTCGGGTTGGACGGTTTGGTCGGACGGTTCGGGACCAACATTTTGGAGGGTCCGAGACGGTCGGGTTGGACAGTTTGGTCGTATGGTTCGGGACCAACAGTTTGGAGGGTCCGGGACGGTCGGGTCGGCTGGTTTGGTCGGATGGTTCAGGAGAACTAGAGGAGAGCCAGACCATCTTCCGAATGGACCGTTTGGAAGGTCCAGGACCGTCGGGTTGCACAGTTTGGTCGGATGGTTTGGGACCAATAGTTCGAAGGGCCTGGGACGGTCGGGTCAGACGGTTTGGTCGGATGGTTCGGGAGAACTAGAGGAGACCGGACCTTTTTCCGGACGGACCGTTTGGAAGGTCCGGGACGGTCGGGTTGGACGGTTTGGTCGGATGGTTTGAGACAATTAGAGGAGATCTAGATATTCCGAACGGACCATTTGGAAGTTCCAGGACAGTCGGGTTGGACGGTTTGGTCGGATGGTTCGGACCAACAGTTTGGAGGGTTTGAGACGGTCGGGTTGGACGGTTTGGTTGGATGGTTCGGGAGAACAAGAGGACAGCCGGACATTCTTCCGGACGGAACGTTTGGAAGCTCCGGGATGGTCGGTTGGACGGTTTGGTCGGATGGTTCGGGACCAACAGTTTGGAGGGTCCAGGACGGTCGGGTTAGGACGGTTTGGTCGAATGGTTCGGACCAACAGTTTGGCGGGTTTGAGACGGTCGGGTTGGACGGTTTGTCGGATGGTTCGGGACCAACAGTTTGGAGGGTCCGGGACAGTCGGGTTGGCTGGTTTGGTCGGTTGGTTCGGGAGAACTAGAGAAGAGCCGGACCATGTTCCGGACGGACCGTTTGGAAGGTCCGGGACGGTCGGGTTTCACTGTTTGGTCAGATGGTATGGGACCAATAGTTTGGAGGGCTCGGGACGGTCGGGACGGACGGTTTGGTCGGATGATTCGGGAGAACTAGAGGAGAACCGGACCCGTTTGGAAGGTCCGGGACAGTCGGGTTGAACGGTTTTGGTCGGATGGTTTGGGACAATTAGAGGAGATCTAGATATTCCGGACGGACCATTTGGAAGTTCCAGGACAGTCGGGGTGGTCGGTTTGGTTCGGGACCACCAGTTTGGAGGGTTCGAGACAGTCGGGTTGGACGGTTTGGTCGGATGGTTCGGGACCAACAGGTTGGAGGGTCTGGGACGGTCGGTTTGGATGGTTTGGTCGGATGGTTCTACAGAACTAGAGGAGAACTGGACCTTCTTCCGGATGGACCGTTTGGAAGGTCCGGGACTGTCGGGTTGGACGGTTTGGTCGGATGGTTTGGGACAATTAGAGGACATCTAGAACTTCCGGACGGACCAGTTTGAAGTTCCAGAACAGTCAGGTTGGACGGTTTGGTTGGATGGTTCGGACCAACAGTTTGGAGGGATTGAGACGGTTGGGTTGGACGGCTTGGTTGGATAGTTCGGCACAACTAGAGGAGATCCGGATCTTCTTCCGGACGGACCGTTTGTATGTTCTGGAACGGTCTGGTTTGGTTGGTTGGTTCGGGACCAATAGTTTGGAGGGTCCGAGACGGTCAGGTTGGACGGTTTGGTCGGATGGTTCAGGACCGACAATTTGGAGGGTCTGGGACGGTCGGATTGGCTGGTTTGGTCGGATGGTTCGAGCCAACTAGAGGAGATCCGGACCTTCTTACGGGCGGACCATTTGTAAGTTTCGGGACGGTCGGGTTGGATGGTTTGGTCGGACGGTTCGGGACCAACATTTTGGAGGGTCCGAGACGGTCGGGTTGGACAGTTTGGTCGTATGGTTCGGGACCAACAGTTTGCAGGGTCCGGGACGGTCGGGTTGGCTGGTTTGGTCGGATGGTTCGGGACCAACAGTTTCGAGGGTCCAGGACGGTCCAGGACCGTCGGGTTGCACAGTTTGGTCGGATGGTTCGGGACCAACAGTTTGGAGGGTCCGAGATGGTCGGGTTGGACGATTTGGTCGGATGGTTCGGGACCAACAGTTTCGAGGGTCCAGGACGGTCGGGTTGGACGGTTTGGTCGGATGGTTCGGGACCAACAGTTTGGAGGGTTCGAGACGGTCGGGTTGGACGGTTTGATCGGGTGGTTCGGGACCAACAGTTTGGAGGGTTCGAGACGGTCGGCTTGGACGGTTTGGTCAGATGGTTCGGGACCAACAGTTTGGAGGGTCCGGGACGGTCGGTTGGATGGTTTGGTCGGATCGTTCGGGACAACTAGAGGAGAACCGGACCTTCTTCCGGAAGGACCGTTTGGAGGGTCCGGGACGGTCGGGTTGGACGGTGTGGTCGGATGGTTCGGGACCAACAGTTTCGAGGGTTCGAGACGGTCGTGTTGGACGGTTTGGTCGGATGGTTCGGGACCAACTGTTTGGAGGGCCCGGGACGGTCGAGTTGGATGGTTTGGTCAGATGGTTCGGGAGAACTAGAGGAGAACTGGACCTTCTTCCGGATGGACCGTTTGGAAGGTCCGGGACTGTCGGGTTGGATGGTTTGGTCGGATGGTTTGGGACAATTAGAGGACATCTAGAACTTCCGGACGGACCAGTTGGAAGTTCTAGGACAGTCGGGTTGGACGGTTTGGTCGGATGGTTCGGACCAACAGTTTGGAGGGTTTGAGACGGTCGGGTTGGACGGTTTGGTTGGATGGTTCGGGAGAACTAGAGGACAGCCGGACATTCTTCCGGACGGAACGTTTGGAAGCTCCGGGATGGTCGGTTGGACGGTTTGGTCGGATGGTTCGGGACCAACAGTTTGGAGGGTCCGGGACGGTCGGGTTAGGACGGTTTGGTTGGATGGTTCGGAACAACTAGAGGAGATCCGGACCTTCTTTCGGACAGACCGTTTGGAAGTTCTAGGACAGTCAGGTTGGACGGTTTTGGTCGGATGGTTCGTGACCAACAGTTTGGAGGGTTTGAGACGGTCGGGTTTGATGGTTTGGTCAGATGGTTTGGAAGAACTAGCGGAGAACCGGACCATCTTCCGGACGGACCGTTTGGAAGGTCCGGGATGGTCGGGTTCGACGGTTTGGTCGGATGGTTCGGGACAACTAGAGGACATCAGGACCTTCTTCCGGACGGACTGTTCGGAACTTCTGGGACGGTCGGATTGGACGGTTTGGTTGGATGGTTCGGGACCAACAGTTTGGGGGGTCCGAGATGGTCGGGTTGGACGATTTGGTCGGATGGTTCGGGACCAACAGTTTCGAGGGTCCAGGACGGTCGGGTTGGACGGTTTGGTCGGATGGTTCGGGACCAACAGTTTGGAGGGTTCTAGACGGTCGGGTTGGACGGTTTGATCGGATGGTTCGGGACCAACAGTTTTGGAGGGTCCGGGACGGTCGGTTCGATGGTTTGGTCGGATCGTTCGGGAGAACTAGAGGAGAACCGGACCTTCTTCCGGAAGGACCGTTTCGAGGGTCCGGGACGGTCGGGTTGGACGGTTTGGTCGAATGGTTCGGGACCAACAGTTTGGAGGGTTCGAGACGGTCGGGTTGGACGGTTTGGTCGGATGGTTCGGGACCAACTGTTTGGAGGGCCCGGGACGGTCGGGTTGGATGGTTTGGTCGGATGGTTCGGGAGAACTAGAGGAGAACTGGACCTTCTTCCGGATGGACCGTTTGGAAGGTCCGGACTGTCGGGTTGGACGGTTTGGTCGGATGGTTTGGGACAATTAGAGGAGATCTAGACCTTCCGGACGGACCATTTGGAAGTTCCAGGACAGTCGGGTTGGACGGTTTTCGTCGGATGGTTCGGGACCAACAGTTCGGAGGATCCGAGACGATCGGGTTGGAAGGTTTGGTCGTATGGTTCGGGACCAACAATTTGGAGAGTCCGGGACAATTGGGTCGGACGGTTTGGTCGAATGGTTCAGGACAACTAGAGGAGATTCGGACCTTCTTCCGGACGGACCGTTTGGAAGTTCCGGAACGGTCAGGTTGGACGGTTTGGTTGGATGGTTCGGGACAACTAGAGGAGATCCGGACCTTCTTCCGGACAGACCGTTTGGAAAATCCAGGACTGTCGGGTTGCACGGTTTGGTCGGTTGGTTCGGGACAAACAGTTCGAAGGGTTTGAGACGGTCGGGTTGTACGGTTTGGTTGGATGGTTCGGGACAACTAGAGGAGATCCGGACCTTCTTCCAGACGGACCGTTCGAATGTTTTGGGACGGTTGGGTTGAACGGTTTGGTCGAATGGTTTGGGACAACTAGAGGAGATCCGGACCTTCTTCCGAACGGACCGTTTGGATGTTTCGGGACGGTCGGGTTGGGCGGTTTGGTCGGATGGTTCGGGACCAACAGTTTGGAAGGTCCGAGATGGTCAGGTTGGACGGTTTGGTCGGATTGTACGGGACCAACAGTTTGGAGGGTCCGGGACGGTCGGGCTGGCTGGTTTGGTCGGATGGTTCGGGACAACTAGAGGAGAGCCGGACCATCATCCGGACTTACAGTTTGGATGGTCCAGGACGGTCGGGTTGGATGGTTTGGTCGGATGGTTTGGGACCAATAGTTTGGAGGGCACGGGACGGTCGGGCTGGCTGGTTTGGTCGGATGATTCGGGACAACTAGAGGAGATCCGGACCTTCTTCCGGAGGGACCGTTTGGAAGGTCCGGGATTGTCGGGTTGGATGGTTTGGTCGGATGGTTTGGGACAATTAGAGGAGATCTAGACCTTCCGGATGGACCACCTGAAGTTCCAGGACAGTCGGGTTGGACGGTTTGGTCGGATGGTTCGGGACCAACAGTTTTGAGGGTTTGAGATGGCCGGGTTGGACGGTTTGGTTGGATGGTTCGGGTAAACTAGAGGAGAGCCGGACCTTCTTCCGGACGGAACGTTTGGAAGGTCCGGGACGGTCGGGTTGGACGGTTTGGTCGGATGGTCCGGGACCAACAGTTTGGAGGGTCCGGGACGGTCGAGTTTGGACGGTTTTGGTTGGATGGTTTAGAACAACTAGAGGAGATCTGGACCGTCTTCCGGCCGGACCGTTTGGAACTTCTGGGACAGTCAAGTTGGAAGGTTTGGTCGGATGGTTCGGGACAAACAGTTTGGAGGGTCCGGGACGATCGGGTTGGACGGTTTGGTCGGATGGTTCGGGACCAACAGTTTGGAGGGTCCGGGATGGTCAGGTTTGACGGTTTGGTCGGATGGTTCGGGACCAACAGTTTGGAGGGTTTGAAACGGTCGGGCTGGACGGTTTGGTCGGATGGTCGGGACAACTAGAGGAGATCCGAAGCTTCTTCCGAACAGACCGTTTGGAAGTTTCGAGACGGTCGGGTTGGACGGTTTGGTCAGATGGTTCGGGACAACTAGAGGAGATCCGGACCTTCTTCCGGACGGACCGTTTGGAAGCTTCGGGACGGTCGGGTTGGACGGTTTGGTCGGACGTTTCGGGACCAACAGTTTGGAGGGTTTGAGACGATCGGGTTGGACGGTTTGGTAGATGGTTCGGGACAACTAGAGGAGATCCGGACCTTCTTCCGGACGGACCGTTTGAATGTTTTGGGATGGTCGGGTTGGACGGTTTGGTCGGATGGTTCGGGACTACTAGAGGAGATACGGACCTACTTCCGGACGGACCGTTTGGAATTTTCGGGACGGTCGGGTTGGACGGTTTGGTCGGATGGTTCGGGACCAACAGTCTGGAAGGTCCGGGACGGTCGGGTTAGACGGTTTGGTCGGATGGTTCGGAACCAACAGTTTGGAGGGTTCGGTACGGTTTGGTCGGATGGTTCGAGACCAACAGGGGAGAACCGGGCCTTCTTCCGGATGGACCGTTTGGAAGGTCCGGGACGGTCCGGTTGGACGGTTTGGTCGGATGGTTTGGGAGCAACAGTTTGGTGAGTCTGAGACGGTCGGGTTGGACGATTTGGTTCGATGGTTCAGGACAACTAGAGGAGATCTGGACCTTCTTCCTGCCGGACCGTTTGGAACTTCTGGGACAGTCAGGTTGGACGGTTTGGTCGGATGGTTCGGGACCAACAGTTTGGAGGGTCCGAGACGGTCGGGTTGGACGGTTTGGTCGGATGGTACGGGACCAACAGTTTGGAGGGTCCGGGACGGTCGGGTTGGACGGTATGGTCGGATGGTTCGGGACAACTAGAGGAGATCCGAACCTTCTTCCGGACGGACCGTTTGGAAGTTCTAGGACAGTCGGGTTGGATGGTTTGGTCGGATGGTTCGGAACCAACTAGAGCGGATCCGGACCTTCTTCCGGACGGAACGTTTGGAAGGTCCGGGACGGTCGGGTTGGACGATTTGGTCGGATGGTTCGGGACCAAGTAGAGGGGATCCGGACCTTCTTCCGGACGGACCGTTTGGAAGTTTCGGGACGGTTAGGTTGGACGGTTTGGTCGGACGGTTGGGGACCAACAGTTTGGAGGGTCCGAGACGGTCGGGTTGGACGGTTTGGTCGGATGGTTCGGGACCAATAGTTTGGAGGGTCCGGGACGGTCGGGTTGGCTGGTTTGGTCAGATTGTTCGTGACCTACAGTTTGGAGGGTCCGGGACGTTTGGGTTGGATGGTTTGGTCGGATGGTTCGGGAGAACTAGCGGAGAGCCGGACCTTCTTCCGGATGGACCATTTGAAAGGTCCGGGACGGTCGGGTTGCACGGTTACCTCGGATGGTTTGGGACAATTAGACGAGATTTAGACCTTCCGGACGGACCATTTGGAAGTTACAGAACAGTCGGGTTGAACGGTTTGGTCGAATGGTTCGGGACCAACAGTTTGGAGGGTTCGAGACGGTCGGGTTGGACGGTTTGGTCGGATGGTTCGGGACCAACAATTTGGAGGGTCCGGGACGGTAGGGTTGGACGGTTTGGTCGGATGGTTCGGGACCAACAGTTTGGAGGGTTTGAGACGGTCGGGATGGACGGTTTTGGTCAGATGGTTCGGGACGGAACGTTTGGAGGGTCTGAGACGGTCGGGTTGGACGGTTTGGTCAGATGGTTCGGCAGAACTAGAGGAGATCTGGACCTTCTTCCGGAGAGACCGTTTGGAAGTTCTAGGACAGTCGGGTTGGACGGTTTGGTCGGATGGTTTGGGACCAATAGTTTGGAGGGTTTGAGATGGTCGGGTTGGACGGTTTGGTCGGATGGTTCGGGAGAACTAGAGGAGAACCAGACCTTCTTCCGGACGGACCGTTTGGATGGTCCGGGATGGTCGGGTTGGACGGTTTGGTCAGATGGTTCCGGACAACTAGAGGAGATCAGGACCTTCTTCCGGACGGACCGTTTGGAAGTTTCGGGATGGTCGGGTTGGACAGGTTGGTCGGACGGTTCGTGACCAACAGTGTGGAGGGTACGAGACGGTCGGGTTGGATGGTTTGGTCGGATGGTTCGGGACCAACAGTTCAGAAGGTCCGGGGTGGTTGGGTTGGACGGTTTGGTCGGATGGTTCGGGACAACTAGAAGAGATCCGGACCTTCTTCCGGGCGGACCGTTTGGAAGCTTCGGGACGGTCGGGTTGGATGGTTTGGTCGGATGCTTCGGGTCCAACAATTTGGAGGGTCCGGGACAGTTGGGTTGGACGGTTTGGTCGAATGGTTCGGGACAACTAGAGGAGATTCGGACCTTCTTCTGGACGGACCGTTTGGAAGTTTCGGGACGGTCGGGTTGGACGGTTTGGTCGGATGGTTCGGGACCAACAGTTTGGAGCGCCCGAGATGGTCGGGTCGGACGGTTTGGTTGAACGGTTCGGGACCAACAGTTTGGAGGGTCCGGGACGGTCGGGCTGGCTGGTTTGGTCGGATGGTTCGGGAGAACTAGAGGAGAGCCGGACCATCATCCGTACGGACCGTTTGGAAGATCCGGGATGGTCGGGTTGGACGGTTTGGTCGGATGGTTTGGGACCAATAGTTTGGAGGGCCCGGGACGGTCGGGCTGGCTGGTTTGGTCGGATGGTTCGAGACAACAAGAGGAGATCCGGACCTTCTTCCGGACGGACCGTTTGGAAGGTCTGGGATGGTCGGGTTGGATGGTTTGGTCGGATGGTTTGGGACAATTAGAGGAGATCTGGACCTTCCGGATGGACCATCTGAAAGTTCCAGGACAGTCGGGTCGGACGGTTTGGTTGGATGGTTCGGGACCAACAGTTTTGAGGGTTTGAGATGGCCGGGTTGGACGGTTTGGTCGAATGGTTCGGGACAACTAAAGGAGATCCGGTCCTTCTTCCGGACGGACCGTTCGGAAGTTCCAGGACGGTCGGGTTGGATGGTTTGGTCGGATGGTTCGGGACACCTAGAGGAGATCCGGACCTTCTTCCGGATTGAACGTTTGGAAGATCCAGGACAGTCGGGTTGGATGGTTTGGTCGGATCGTTCGGGACCAACATTTTGGAGGGTTTGGGACGGTCGGGTTGGACGGTTTGGTTGGATGGTTCGGGACAACTAGGGCAGATCCGGACCTTCTTCCGGACGGACCATTTGGAAGTTTCGGGACGGTCGGGTTAGACTGTTTGGTCGAATGGTTCGGGACAACTAGAGGAGATCTGGACCTTCCGGACGGACCGTTTGAAAGTTTCGGGACGGTCGGGTTGGACGGTTTGGTCGGATGATTCGGGACCAACAGTTTGGAGGGTCCGGGACGGTCGGTTGGATGGTTTGGTCGGATGGTTCGGGAGAACAAGAGGATAACTGGACCATCATCCGGACGAGCCGTTTGGAAGGTCCGGGAGAACTAGAGGAGAGCGGGAGCATCATCCGGATGAGCCGTTTGGAAGGTCCGGGACGGTCATGTTGGACGGTTTGGTCGGATGGTTTGGGACCAATAGTTTGGATGGCCCGGGACGGTTGGGCTGGCTGGTTTGGTCAGATGGTTCAGGACAACTAGAGGAGAGCCCGACCTTCTTCCGGACGGAACGTTTGGAAGGTCCGGGACGGTCGGGTTGGACGGTTTGGTCGGATGGTTCGGGACCAACAGTTTGGAGGGTTTGAGACGGTCCGGTTGGACGGTTTGGTTGGATGGTTCTTGAGAACTAGAGGAGAGCCGGACCTTCTTCCGGACGGAACGTTTGGAAGGTCCGGGACGGTTTGGTCGGATGGTTCAGGACCAACAATTTGGAGGGTCCGGGAAGGTCGGGTTGGACGGTTTGGTCAGATGGTTCGGGACCAACAGTTTGGAGCGTCCGAGACAGTCGGGTTGGACGGTTTGGTCGGATGGTTCGGGACCAACAGTTTGGAGGGTCCGGGACGGTCGGATTGGACGATTTGGTTGGTTGGTTTAGGATAACTAGAGGAGATCCGGACGGACCGTTTGGATGTTCTGGGATGGTCGGGTTGGACGCTTTGGTCAGATGGTTCGGGACCAACAGTTTGGAGGGTCCGAGACTGTCGGGTTGGACGGTTTCGTAGGATGGTTCGGGACCAATAGTTTGGAGTGTCCGGGACGGTCGGGTTGCACTGTTTGGTCGGATGGTTCGGGACCAACAGTTTGGAGGGTCCGAGACGGTCGGGTTGGACGGTTTGGTCGGACGGTTCGGGACCAACAGTTTGTAGGGTCCGAGACGGTCGGGTTGGACGGTTTGGTCGGATGGTTCGGGACCAACAGTTCGGAGAGCACGGGGTGGTCGGGTTGGACGGTTTGGTCGGATGGTTCAGCACAACTAGAGGAGGACCTTCTTCCGGACGAACCGTTTGGATGTTTGAGGACGGTCGGGTTGGACGGTTTGGTCGGACGGTTCGGGACCAACAGTTTGGAGGGTCCGGGACGGTCGGGTTGGACTGTTTGGTCGGATGGTTCGGGACCAACAGTTTGGAGGGTCCGAGACAGTCGGGTTGGACGGTTTGGTCGGATGGTTCGGGACCAACAGTTTGGGGGGTCCGGGACGGTCGGGTTGGATGGTTTGGTCGGATGATTCGGGAGAACTAGAGGAGAGCCGGACCATCTTCCGGACGGAGCGTTTGGAAGGTCCGGGTCGGTCGGGTTGGACGGTTTGGTCGGATGGTTTGGGACCAATAGTTTGGAGGGCCCGGGACGGTCGGGTTGGACCGTTTGGTCAGATGGTTCGGGAAAACTAGAGGAGAACCGGACCTTCTTCCGGACGGACCGTTCGGATGGTTCGGGACGGTCGGGTTGGACGGTCTGGTTGGATGGTTTGGGACAATTAGAGGAGATCTAGACCTTCCGGACGGATCATTTGGAAGTTCCAGGACAGTCAGGTTGGACGGTTTGGTCGGATGGTTCGGGACAACTAGAGGAGATCAGGACCTTGTTCCGGACGAACCGTTTATAAGTTTCGGGATGGACGAGTTGGACGGTTTGGTCGGACGGTTCGGGACCAACAGTTTGTAGGGTCCGAGACGGTCGGGTTGGACGGTTTGGTCGGACGGTTCAGGACCAACGGTTTGGAGGGTCCGAGACGGTCGGGTTGGACGATTTGGTTGGATGGTTCAGGACAACTAGAGGAGATCAGGACCTTGTTCCGGACGAACCTTTTAGAAGTTTCGGGATGGTCGAGTTGGACGGTTTGGTCGGATGGTTCGGGACAACTAGAAGAGATCCGGACCTTCTTCCGGGCGGACCGTTTGGAAGCTTCGGGACGGTCGGGTTGGATGGTTTGGTCGGATGCTTCGGGTCCAACAATTTGGAGGGTCCGGGACAGTTGGGTTGGACGGTTTGGTCGAATGGTTCGGGACAACTAGAGGAGATTCGGACCTTCCGGACGGACCTTCTGAAAGTTCCGGAACGGTTAGGTTGGACGGTTTGGTCGGATGGTTCGGGAGAACTAGCGGAGAACCGGACCATCTTCCGGACGGACCGTTTGGAAGGTCCGGGATGGTCGGGTTGGACGGTTTGGTCGGATGGTTCGGGACAACTAGAGGAGATGAGGACCTTCTTCCGGACGGACCGTTTGGAAGTTACTGGATGGTCGGGTTGGACAGGTTGGTCGGGACGGTTCGGGACAAAAGTTTGTAGGGACCAACAGTTCGGAAGGTCCGGCTTGGTCGGGTTGGACGGGTTTGGTCGGATGGTTCGGGACAACTAGAGGATATCCGGA
The DNA here is from genome assembly GCA_019208055.1 of Stipa capillata. Lineage (NCBI taxonomy): Eukaryota > Viridiplantae > Streptophyta > Magnoliopsida > Poales > Poaceae > Stipa > Stipa capillata. The sequence goes on from JAGXJF010003375.1 coordinate 315,219, forward strand.
CCTTCTTCCGGATGGACCATTTGGAAGGTCTGGGACGGTCGGGTTGGACGGTTTGGTCGGATGGTTTGGGACAATTAGAGGAGATCTAGACCCTCCGGACGAAGCATTTGGAAGTTCCAGGACAGTCGGGGTGGACGGTTTCGTCGGATGGTTCCGGGGCAACTCTTTGGAGGGTCTGAGACGGTCGGGTTGGACGATTTGGTCGGATGGTTCAGGACAACTAGAAGAGAGCCGGACCTTCTTCCGGACGGACTGTTCGGAACTTCTGGGACGGTCGGGTTGGACGGTTTGGTCGGATGGTTGGGGACCAACAGTTTGGAGGGTCCGAGATGGTCGGGTTGGACTGTTTGGTAGGATGGTTCGGGACCAACAGTTTCGAGGGTCCAAGACGGTCGGGTTGGACGGTTTGGTCGGATGGTTCGGGGACCAACAGTTTGGAGGGTTCGAGACGGTCGGGTTGGACGGTTTTGATCGGATGGTTCGGGACCAACAGTTTGGAGGGTTCGAGACGGTCGGGTTGGACGGTTTGGTCGGATGATTCGGGACCAACAGTTTGGAGGGTCCGGGACGGTCAGTTGGATGGTTTGGTCGGATGGTTCTGGAGAACTAGAGGAGAACCGGACCTTCTTCCGGAAGGACCGTTTGGAGGGTCCGGGACGGTCGGGTTGGACGCTTTGGTCGGATGGTTCGGGACCAACAGTTTGGCGGGTTCGAAACGGTCGGTTTGGACGGTTTGGTCGGATCGATCGGGACCAACAGTTTGGAGGGCCCGGGACGGTCGAGTTGGATGGTTCGGTCCGATGGTTCTACAGAACTAGAGGAGAACTGGACCTTCTTCCGGATGGACCGTTTGGAAGGTCCGGGACTGTCGGGTTGGACGGTTTGGTCGGATGGTTTGGGACAATTAGAGGACATCTAGAACTTCCGGACGGACCAGTTGGAAGTTCCAGGACAGTCGGGTTGGACGGTTTGGTTGGATGGTTCGGACCAACAGTTTGGAGGGATTGAGACGGTTGGGTTGGACGGTTTGGTTGGATAGTTCGGCACAACTAGAGGAGATCCGGACCTTCTTCCGGACGGACCGTTTGTATGTTCTGGAACGGTCGGGTTTGGTTGGTTGGTTCGGGACCAATAGTTTGGAGGGTCCGAGACGGTCGGGTTGGACGGTTTGGTCGGATGGTTCAGGACCGACAATTTGGAGGGTCTGGGACGGTCGGATTGGCTGGTTTGGGTCGGATGGTTCGAGCCAACTAGAGGAGATCCGGACCTTCTTACGGGCGGACCATTTGTAAGTTTCGGGACGGTCGGGTTGGACGGTTTGGTCGGACGGTTCGGGACCAACATTTTGGAGGGTCCGAGACGGTCGGGTTGGACAGTTTTGGTCGTATGGTTCGAGACCAACAGATTGGAGGGTCCGGGACGGTCGGGTCGGCTGGTTTGGTCGGATGGTTCAGGAGAACTAGAGGAGAGCCAGACCATCTTCCGAATGGACCGTTTGGAAGGTCCAGGACCGTCGGGTTGCACAGTTTGGTCGGATGGTTTGGGACCAATAGTTCGAAGGGCCTGGGACGGTCGGGTCAGACGGTTTGGTCGGATGGTTCGGGAGAACTAGAGGAGACCGGACCTTTTTCCGGACGGACCGTTTGGAAGGTCCGGGACGGTCGGGTTGGACGGTTTGGTCGGATGGTTTTGAGACAATTAGAGGAGATCTAGATATTCCGAACGGACCATTTGGAAGTTCCAGGACAGTCGGGTTGGACGGTTTGGTCGGATGGTTCGGACCAACAGTTTGGAGGGTTTGAGACGGTCGGGTTGGACGGTTTGGTTGGATGGTTCGGGAGAACAAGAGGACAGCCGGACATTCTTCCGGACGGAACGTTTGGAAGCTCCGGGATGGTCGGTTGGACGGTTTGGTCGGATGGTTCGGGACCAACAGTTTGGAGGGTCCAGGACGGTCGGGTTAGGACGGTTTGGTCGAATGGTTCGGACCAACAGTTTGGAGAGTTTGAGACGGTCGGGTTGGACGGTTTGGTCGGATGGTTCGGGACCAACAGTTTGGAGGGTCCGGGACAATCGGGTTGGCTGGTTTGGTCGGTTGGTTCGGGAGAACTAGAGAAGAGCCGGACCATGTTCCGGACGGACCGTTTGGAAGGTCCGGGACGGTCGGGTTTCACTGTTTGGTCAGATGGTATGGGACCAATAGTTCGGAGGGCTCGGGACGGTCGGGACGGACGGTTTGGTCGGATGATTCGGGAGAACTAGAGGAGAACCGGACCCGTTTGGAAGGTCCGGGACAGTCGGGTTGAACGGTTTGGTCGGATGGTTTGGGACAATTAGAGGAGATCTAGATATTCCGGACGGACCATTTGGAAGTTCCAGGACAGTCGGGGTGGTCGGTTTGGTTCGGGACCACCAGTTTGGAGGGTTCGAGACGGTCGGGTTGGACGGTTTGGTCGGATGGTTCGGGACCAACAGGTTGGAGGGTCTGGGGACGGTCGGTTGGATGGTTTGGTCAGATGGTTCGGGAGAACTAGAGGAGAACCGGACCTTCTTCCGGAAGGACCGTTTGGAGGGTCCGGGACGGTCGGGTTGGACGGTTTGGTCGGATGGTTCGGGACCAACAGTTTGGAGGGTTTGAGACGGTCGGGTTGGATGGTTTGGTCGGATGGTTTGGGAGAACTAGCGGAGAACCGGACCATCTTCCGGACGGACCGTTTGGAAGGTCCGGGATGGTCGGGTTGGACGGTTTGGTCGGATGGTTCGGGACAACTAGAGGAGATCAGGACCTTCTTCCGGACGGTCCGTTTGGAAGTTACTGGATGGTCGGGTTGGACAGGTTGGTCGACGGTTCGGGACAAAAGTTTGTAGGGTCCGGGACGGTCGGGTTGGATGGTTTGGTCGGATGGTTCGGGACCAACAGTTCGGAAGGTCCGGCTTGGTCGGGTTGGACGGGTTGGTCGGATGGTTCGGGACAACTAGAGGAGATCCGGACCTTCTTCCGGATGGACCATTTGGAAGGTCTTGGACGGTCGGGTTGGACGGTTTGGTCGGATGGTTTGGGGACAATTAGAGGAGATCTAGACCCTCCGGACGAAGCATTTGGAAGTTCCAGGACAGTCGGGGTGGACGGTTTCGTCGGATGGTTCCGGGGCAACTCTTTGGAGGGTCAGAGACGGTCGGGTTGGACGATTTGGTCGGATGGTTCAGGACAACTAGAAGAGAGCCGGACCTTCTTCCGGACTGACTGTTCGGAACTTCTGGGACGGTCGGGTTGGACGGTTTGGTCGGATGGTTGGGGACCAACAGTTTGGAGGGTCCGAGATGGTCGGGTTCGACTGTTTGGTAGGATGGTCGGGACCAACAGTTTCGAGGGTCCAAGACGGTCGGGTTGGACGGTTTGGTCGGATGGTTCGGGACCAACAGTTTGGAGGGTTCGAGACGGTCGGGTTGGACGGTTTTGATCGGATGGTTCGGGACCAACAGTTTGGAGGGTTCGAGACGGTCGGGTTGGACGGTTTGGTCGGATGGTTCGGGACCAACAGTTTGGAGGGTCCGGGACGGTCAGTTGGATGGTTTGCTCGGATGGTTCTGGAGAACTAGAGGAGAACCGGACCTTCTTCCGGAAGGACCGTTTGGAGGGTCCGGGACGGTCGGGTTGGACGCTTTGGTCGGATGGTTCGGGACCAACAGTTTGGAGGGTTCGAAACGGTCGGTTTGGACGTTTGGTCGGATGGATCGGGACCAACAGTTTGGAGGGCCCGGGACGGTCGGGTTGGATGGTTCGGTCCGATGGTTCTACAGAACTAGAGGAGAACTGGACCTTCTTCCGGATGGACCGTTTGGAAGGTCCGGGACTGTCGGGTTGGACGTTTGGTCGGATGGTTTGGGACAATTAGAGGACATCTAGAACTTCCGGACGGACCAGTTGGAAGTTCCAGGACAGTCGGGTTGGACGGTTTGGTTGGATGGTTCGGACCAACAGTTTGGAGGGATTGAGACGGTTGGGTTGGACGGTTTGGTTGGATAGTTCGGCACAACTAGAGGAGATCCGGACCTTCTTCCGGACGGACCGTTTGTATGTTCTGGAACGGTCGGGTTTGGTTGGTTGGTTCGGGACCAATAGTTTGGAGGGTCCGAGACGGTCGGGTTGGACGGTTTGGTCGGATGGTTCAGGACCGACAATTTGGAGGGTCTGGGACGGTCAGATTGGCTGGTTTGGTCGGATGGTTCGAGCCAACTAGAGGAGATCCGGACCTTCTTACGGGCGGACCATTTGTAAGTTTCGGGACGGTCGGGTTGGACGGTTTGGTCGGACGGTTCGGGACCAACATTTTGGAGGGTCCGAGACGGTCGGGTTGGACAGTTTGGTCGTATGGTTCGGGACCAACAGTTTGGAGGGTCCGGGACGGTCGGGTCGGCTGGTTTGGTCGGATGGTTCAGGAGAACTAGAGGAGAGCCAGACCATCTTCCGAATGGACCGTTTGGAAGGTCCAGGACCGTCGGGTTGCACAGTTTGGTCGGATGGTTTGGGACCAATAGTTCGAAGGGCCTGGGACGGTCGGGTCAGACGGTTTGGTCGGATGGTTCGGGAGAACTAGAGGAGACCGGACCTTTTTCCGGACGGACCGTTTGGAAGGTCCGGGACGGTCGGGTTGGACGGTTTGGTCGGATGGTTTGAGACAATTAGAGGAGATCTAGATATTCCGAACGGACCATTTGGAAGTTCCAGGACAGTCGGGTTGGACGGTTTGGTCGGATGGTTCGGACCAACAGTTTGGAGGTTTGAGACGGTCGGGTTGGACGGTTTGGTTGGATGGTTCGGGAGAACAAGAGGACAGCCGGACATTCTTCCGGACGGAACGTTTGGAAGCTCCGGGATGGTCGGTTGGACGGTTTGGTCGGATGGTTCGGGACCAACAGTTTGGAGGGTCCAGGAACGGTCGGGTTAGGACGGTTTGGTCGAATGGTTCGGACCAACAGTTTGGCGGGTTTGAGACGGTCGGGTTGGACGGTTTGTCGGATGGTTCGGGACCAACAGTTTGGAGGGTCCGGGACAGTCGGGTTGGCTGGTTTGGTCGGTTGGTTCGGGAGAACTAGAGAAGAGCCGGACCATGTTCCGGACGGACCGTTTGGAAGGTCCGGGACGGTCGGGTTTCACTGTTTGGTCAGATGGTATGGGACCAATAGTTTGGAGGGCTCGGGACGGTCGGGACGGACGGTTTGGTCGGATGATTCGGGAGAACTAGAGGAGAACCGGACCCGTTTGGAAGGTCCGGGACAGTCGGGTTGAACGGTTTGGTCGGATGGTTTGGGACAATTAGAGGAGATCTAGATATTCGGACGGACCATTTGGAAGTTCCAGGACAGTCGGGGTGGTCGGTTTGGTTCGGGACCACCAGTTTGGAGGGTTCGAGACAGTCGGGTTGGACGGTTTGGTCGGATGGTTCGGGACCAACAGGTTGGAGGGTCTGGGACGGTCGGTTTGGATGGTTTTGGTCGGATGGTTCTACAGAACTAGAGGAGAAACTGGACCTTCTTCCGGATGGACCGTTTGGAAGGTCCGGGACTGTCGGGTTGGACGGTTTGGTCGGATGGTTTGGGACAATTAGAGGACATCTAGAACTTCCGGACGGACCAGTTTGAAGTTCCAGAACAGTCAGTTTGGACGGTTTGGTTGGATGGTTCGGACCAACAGTTTGGAGGGATTGAGACGGTTGGGGTTGGACGGCTTGGTTGGATAGTTTCGGCACAACTAGAGGAGATCGGATCTTCTTCTCGGACGGACCGTTTGTATGTTCTGGAACGGTCTGGTTTGGTTGGTTGGTTCGGGACCAATAGTTTGGAGGGTCCGAGACGGTTCAGGTTGGACGTTTGGTCGGATGGTTCAGGACCGACAATTTGGAGGGTCTGGGACCGGTCGGATTGGCTGTTTGGTCGGATGGTTCGAGCCAACTAGAGGAGATCCGACCCTTCTTACGGGCGGACCATTTGTAAGTTCGGGACGGTCGGGTTGGATGGTTTGGTCGGATCGGTTCGGGACCAACATTTTGGAGGGTCCGAGACGGTCGGGGTTGGACAGTTTGGTCGTTATGGTTCGGGACCAACAGTTTGCAGGGTCCGGGACGGTCGGGTTGGCTGGTTTGGTCGGAGTGGTTCGGGACCAACAGTTTCGAGGGTCCAGGACGGTCCAGGACCGTCGGGTTGCACAGTTTGGTCGGATGGTTCGGGACCAACAGTTTGGAGGGTCCGAGATGGTCGGGGTTGGACGATTTGGTCGGATGGTCGGGACCACAGTTCGAGGGCCAGGACGTCGGGTTGTGTACGTTTGCGTCCGATGGTTCGGGAACCAACGAGTTTGGGAGGGTGTCGAGACGGTCGGTTGACGGTTGATCGGGTGGTTCGGACCAACAGTTTGGAGGGTTGCGGACGGTCGGCTGGACGGTTTGGTCAGATGGTTCGGGACAACGGTTTGGAGGGTCCGGGACGGTCGGTTGGATGGTTTGGCGGATCGTGCGGGAAACTAGGGAGAACCGGACCTTCTGCGGAAGGACCGTTTGGAGGGTCCGGGCACGGTCGGGTTGGACGGTGTGGTCGGGATGGTCGAGGACCGACCAGTTCGAGGGGTTCGCGACGGTCGTGTTGGACCGGTTTGGTCGGATGGTTCGGGGACCAACCTGTTTGGAGGGCCCGGGAGGTCGAGTTGATGGTTTGGTCAGATGGTTCGGGAGAATAGAGGGAACTGGACCTTCTTCCGGATGGACCGTTTGGAAGGTCCGGGACTGTCGGGTGGGATGGTTGTTCGGGACAACTAGAGGTGATCCGGACCTTCTTCCGGACAGACCTTTCGGAAGATCCAGGACAGTCGGGTTGGACGGTTTGGTCGGATGGTTCGGGACAAACAGTTCGGAGGGTTTGAGACGGTCGGGTTGGACGGTTTGGTTGGATGGTTCGGGACAACTAGAGGAGATCCGGACCTTCTTCCGGACGGACCGTTTGAAAGTTTCGGGACGGTCGGGTTGGACGGTTTGGTCGGATGGTTTGGGACAACTAGAGGTGATCCGGACCTTCTTCTGGACGGACCGTTTGGAAGTTTCGGGACGGTCGGGTTGGACGGTTTGGTCGGATGGTTCGGGACCAACAGTTTGGAGCGTCCGAGATGGTCAGGTCGGACGGTTTGGTTGGACGGTTCGGGACCAACAGTTTGGAGGGTCCGGGACGGTCGGGCTGGCTGGTTTGGTCGGATGGTTCGGGAGAACTAGAGGAGAGCCGGACCATCATCCGTACGGACCGTTTGGAAGATCCGGGACGGTCGGGTTGGATGGTTTGGTCGGATGGTTTGGGACCAATAGTTTGGAGGGCCCGGGACGGTCGGACTGGCTGGTTTGGTCGAATGGTTCGAGACAACAAGAGGAGATCTGGACCTTCTTCCGGATGGACTGTTTGGAAGGTCTGGGACGGTCGGGTTGGATGGTTTGGTCGGATGGTATGGGACAATTAGAGGAGATCTAGACCTTCCGGATGGACCATCTGAAAGTTCCAGGACAGTCGGGTCGGACGGTTTGGTCGGATGGTTCGGGACCAACAGTTTTGAGGGTTTGAGATGGCCGGGTTGGACGGTATGGTCGAATGGTTCGGGACAACTAAAGGAGATCCGGTCCTTCTTCCGGACGGACCGTTCGAAAGTTCCGGGACGGTCGGGTTGGATGGTTTGGTCGGATGGTTCGGGACACCTAGAGGAGATCCGAACCTTCTTTCGGATAGAACGTTTGGAAGATCCAGGACAGTCGGGTTGGATGGTTTGGTCGGATGGTTCGGGACCAACATTTTGGAGGGTTTGAGACGGTCGGGTTGGACGGTTTGGTTGGATGGTTCGGGACAACTAGGGCAGATCCGGACCTTCTTCCGGACGGACCATTTGGAAGTTTCGGGACGGTCGGGTTGGACTGTTTGGTCGAATGGTTCGGGACAACTAGAAGAGATCTGGACCTTCCGGACGGACCGTTTGAAAGTTTCGGGACGGTCGGGTCGGACGGTTTGGTCGGATGATTCGGGACAAACAGTTTGGAGGGTCCGGGACGGTCGGTTGGATGGTTTGGTCGGATGGTTCGGGAGAACTAGAGGATAACTGGACCATCATCCGGACGAGCCGTTTGGAAGGTCCGAGAGAACTAGAGGAGAGCGGGAGCATCATCCGGACGAGCCGTTTGGAAGGTCCGGGACGGTCATGTTGTACGGTTTGGTCGGATGGTTTGGGACCAATAGTTTGGATGGCCCGGGACGGTTGGGCTGGCTGGTTTGGTCAGATGGTTCGGGACAACTAGAGGAGAGCCCGACCTTCTTTCGGACGGAACGTTTGGAAGGTCCGGGACGGTAGGGTTGGACGGTTTGGTCGGATGGTTCGGGACCAACAGTTTGGAGGGTTTGAGACGGTCCGGTTGGACGGTTTGGTTGGATGGTTCTTGAGAACTAGAGGAGAGCCGTACCTTCTTCCGGACAGAACGTTTGGAAGGTCCGGGACGGTTTGGTCGGATGGTTCAGGACCAACAATTTGGAGGGTCCGGGACGGTCGGGTTGGACAGTTTGGCCAGATGGTTCGGGACCAACAGTTTGGAGCGTCCGAGACGGTCCGGTTGGACGGTTTGGTCGGATGGTTCGGGACCAACAGTTTGGAGGGTCCGGGACGGTCGGGTTGGACGATTTGGTTGGTTGGTTTAGGATAACTAGAGGAGATCCGGACCATCTTCTGGACGGATCGTTTGGATGTTCTGGGATGGTCGGGTTGGACGCTTTGGTCAGATGGTTCGGGACCAACAGTTTGGAGGGTCCGAGACTGTCGGGTTGGACGGTTTCGTAGGATGGTTCGGGACCAACAGTTTGGAGTGTCCGGGACGGTCGGGTTGCACTGTTTGGTCGGATGGTTCGGGACCAACAGTTTGGAGGGTCCGAGACGGTCGGGTTGGACGGTTTGGTCGGACGGTTCGGGACCAACAGTTTGTAGGGTCCGAGACGGTCGGGTTGGACGGTTTGGTCGGATGGTTCGGGACCAACAGTTCGGAGAGCACGGGGTGGTCGGGTTGGACGGTTTGGTCGGATGGTTCAGCACAACTAGAGGAGATTCGGACCTTCTTCCGGACGAACCGTTTGGATGTTTCAGGACGGTCGGGTTGGACGGTTTGGTCGGACGGTTCGGGACCAACAGTTTGGAGGGTCCGGGACGGTCGGGTTGGACTGTTTGGTCGGATGGTTCGGGACCAACAGTTTGGAGGGTCCGAGACAGTCGGGTTGGACGGTTTGGTCGGATGGTTCGGGATCAACAGTTTGGGGGGTCCGGGACGGTCGGGTTGGATGGTTTGGGACCAATAGTTTGGAGGGCCCGGGACGGTCGGGTTGGACCGTTTGGTCAGATGGTTCGGGAAAACTAGAGGAGAACCGGACCTTCTTCCGGACGGACCGTTCGGATGGTTCGGGACCAACAGTTCGGAGAGCACGGGGTGGTCGGGTTGGACGGTTTGGTCGGATGGTTCAGCACAACTAGAGGAGGACCTTCTTCCGGACGAACCGTTTGGATGTTTGAGGACGGTCGGGTTGGACGGTTTGGTCGGACGGTTCGGGACCAACAGTTTGGAGGGTCCGGGACGGTCGGGTTGGACTGTTTGGTCGGATGGTTCGGGACCAACAGTTTGGAGGGTCCGAGACAGTCGGGTTGGACGGTTTGGTCGGATGGTTCGGGACCAACAGTTTGGGGGGTCCGGGACGGTCGGGTTGGATGGTTTGGTCGGATGATTCGAGAGAACTAGAGGAGAGCCGGACCATCATCCGTACGGACCGTTTGGAAGATCCGGGACGGTCGGGTCGGACGGTTTGGTCGGATGGTTTGGGACCAATAGTTTGGATGGTTCAGGACAACTAGAGGAGATCAGGACATTGTTCCGGACGAACCGTTTAGAAGTTTCGGGATGGTCGAGTTGGACGGTTTGGTCGGATGGTTCGGGACAACTAGAAGAGATCCGGACCTTCTTCCGGGCGGACCGTTTGGAAGCTTCGGGACGGTCGGGTTGGATGGTTTGGTCGGATGCTTCGGGACCAACAATTTGGAGGGTCCGGGACAGTTGGGTTGGACGGTTTGGTCGAATGGTTCGGGACAACTAGAGGAGATTCGGACCTTCCGGACGGACCTTCTGAAAGTTCCGGAACGGTCAGGTTGGACGGTTTGGTCGGATGGTTCGGGACAACTAGAGGAGATCCGGACCTTCTTCCAGACAGACCTTTTGGAAGATCCAGGACAGTCGGGTTGGACGGTTTGGTCGGATGGTTCGGGACAAACAGTTCGGAGGGTTTGAGACGGTCGGGTTGGACGGTTTGGTTGGATGCTTCGGGACAACTAGAGGAGATCCGGACCTTCTTCCGGACGGACCGTTTGAAAGTTTCGGGACGGTCGGGTTGGACGGTTTGGTCGGATGGTTTGGGACAACTAGAGGTGATCCGGACCTTCTTCTGGACGGACCGTTTGGAAGTTTCGGGACGGTCGGGTTGGACGGTTTGGTCGGATGGTTCGGGACCAACAGTTTGGAGCGCCCGAGATGGTCGGGTCGGATGGTTTGGTTGGACGGTTCGGGACCAACAGTTTGGAGGGTCCGGGACGGTCGGGCTGGCTGGTGTGGTCGGATGGTTCAGGAGAACTAGAGGAGAGCCGGACCATCATCCGTACGGACCGTTTGGAAGATCCGGGACGGTCGGGTTGGACGGTTTGGTCGGATGGTTTGGGACCAATAGTTTGGAGGGCCCGGGACGGTCGGGCTGGCTGGTTTGGTCGAATGGTTCGAGACAACTAGAGGAAATCTGGACCTTCTTCCGGACGGACCGTTTGGAAGGTCTGGGACGGTCGGGTTGGATGGTTTGGTCGGATGGTATGGGACAATTAGAGGAGATCTAGACCTTCCGGATGGACCATCTGAAAGTTCCAGGACAGTCGGGTCGGACGGTTTGGTCGGATGGTTCGGGACCAACAGTTTTGAGGGTTTGAGATGGCCGGGCTGGACGGTTTGGTCGAATGGTTCGGGACAACTAAAGGAGATCCGGTCCTTCTTCCGGACGGACCGTTCGGAAGTTCCGGGACGGTCGGGTTGGATGGTTTGGTCGGATGGTTCGGGACACCTAGAGGAGATCCGGACCTTCTTCCGGTAGAACGTTTGGAAGATCCCGGACAGTCGGGTTGGATGGTTTGGTCGGATGGTTCGGGACCAACATTTTGGAGGGTTTGAGACGGTCGGGTTGGACGGTTTGGTTGGATGGTTCGGGACAACTAGGGCAGATCCGGACCTTCTTCCGGACGAACCATTTGGAAGTTTCGGGACGGTCGGGTTGGACTGTTTGGTCGAATGGTTCGGGACAACTAGAAGAGATCTGGACCTTCCGGACGGACCGTTTGAAAGTTTCGGGACGGTCGGGTTGGACGGTTTGGTCGGATGATTCGGGACCAACAGTTTGGAGGGTCCGGGACGGTCGGTTGGATGGTTTGGTCGGATGGTTCGGGAGAACTAGAGGATAACTGGACCATCATCCGGACGAGCCGTTTGGAAGGTCCGGGAGAACTAGAGGAGAGCGGGAGCATCATCCGGACGAGCCGTTTGGAATGTCCGGGACGGTCATGTTGGACGGTTTGGTCGGATGGTTTGGGACCAATAGTTTGGATGGCCCGGGACGGTTGGGCTGGCTGGTTTGGTCAGATGGTTCGGGACAACTAGAGGAGAGCCCGACCTTCTTCCGGACGGAACGTTTGGAAGGTCCGGGGAGGTCGGGTTGGACGGTTTGGTCGGATGGTTCGGGACCAGCAGTTTGGAGAGTTTGAGACGGTCCGGTTGGACGGTTTGGTTGGATGGTTCTTGAGAACTAGATGAGAGCCGGACCTTCTTCCGGACGGAACGTTTGGAAGGTCCGGGACGGTTTGGTCGGATGGTTCAGGACCAACAATTTGGAGGGTCCGGGACGGTCGGGTTGGACGGTTTGGTCAGATGGTTCGGGACCAACAGTTTGGAGCGTCCGAGACGGTCGGGTTGGACGGTTTGGTCGGATGGTTCGGGACCAACAGTTTGGAGGGTCCGGGACGGTCGGGTTGGACGATTTGGTTGGTTGGTTTAGGATAACTAGAGGAGATCCGGACCATCTTCCGGACCGACCGTTTGGATGTTCTGGGATGGTCAGGTTGGACGCTTTGGTCAGATGGGTCGGGACCAACAGTTTGGAGGGTCCGAGACTGTCGGGTTGGACGGTTTCGTAGGATGGTTCGGGACCAACAGTTTTGAGTGTCCGGGACGGTCGGGTTGCACTGTTTGGTCGGATGGTTCGGGACCAACAGTTTGGAGGGTCCGAGACGGTCGGGTTGGACGGTTTGGTCGGACGGTTCGGGACCAACAGTTTGTAGGGTCCGAGACGGTCGGGTTGGACGGTTTGGTCGGATGGTTCGGGACCAACAGTTCGGAGAGCACGGGGTGGTCGGGTTGGACGGTTTTGGTTGGATGGTTCAGCACAACTAGAGGAGATTCGGACCTTCTTCCGGACGAACCGTTTGGATGTTTCAGGACGGTCGGGTTGGATGGTTTGGTCGGACGGTTCGGGACCAATAGTTTGGAGGGTCCGGGACGGTCGGGTTGGACTATTTGGTCGGATGGTTCGGGACCAACAGTTTGGAGGGTCCGAGACAGTTGGGTTGGACGGTTTGGTCGGATGGTTCGGGACCAACAGTTTGGGGGGTCCGGGACGGTCGGGTTGGATGGTTTGGTCGGATGATTCGGAGAACTAGAGGAGAGCCGGACCATCTTCCGGACGGAGCGTTTGGAAGGTCCGGGTCGGTCGGGTTGGACGGTTTGGTCGGATGGTTTGGGACCAATAGTTTTGAGGGCCCGGGACGGTCAGGTTGGACGGTTTGGTCAGATGGTTCGGGAAAACTAGAGGAGAACCGGACCTTCTTCCGGACGGACCGTTCGGAAGGTTCGGGACGGTCGGGTTGGACTGTCTAGTTGGATGGTTTGGGATAATTAGAGGAGATCTAGACCTTCCGGACGGATCATTTGGAAGTTCCAGGACAGTCGGGTTGGACGGTTTGGTCGGATGGTTCGAGACAACTAGAGGAGATCAGGACCTTGTTCCGGACGAACCGTTTATATGTTTCGGGATGGTCGAGTTGGACGGTTTGGTCGGACGGTTCGGGACCAACAGTTTGTAGGGTCCGAGACGGTCGGGTTGGACGGTTTGGTCGGACGGTTCGGGACCAACGGTTTGGAGGGTCCGAGACGGTCGGGTTGGACGGTTTGGTTGGATGGTTCAGGACAACTAGAGGAGATCAGGACCTTGTTCCGGACGAACCGTTTAGAAGTTTCGGGATGGTCGAGTTGGACGGTTTGGTCGGATGGTTCGGGACCAACAGTTTGGAGGGTCCGAGACGGTCGGGTTGGACGGTTTGGACGGATGGTTCGGGACCAACCGTTTGGAAGTTTCGAGACGGTCGGGTTGGTCGGTCTGGTCGGATGGTTCGGGACAACTAGAGGAGATCCGGACCTTCTTTCGGACGGACCGTTTGGAAGCTTTGGGACGGTCGGGTTGGACGGTTTGGTCGGACGGTTCGGGACCAACAGTTTGGAGGGCCCGAGACGGTTGGGTTGGACTGTTTGGGCGGATGGTTCGGGACCAACAGTTTGGAGGGTCCGGGACGGTTGGTTGGCTGGTTTGGAGGGTCCGAGACGGTCGGGTTGGACGGTTTGGAACAATTAGAGGAGATCTAGACCTTCCGGACGGACCATATGGAAGTTCCAGGACAGTCGGGTTGGCCGGTTTGGTCGGATGGTTCGGGACCAACAGTTTAAAGGGTTTCAGACGGTCGGGTTGGACGGTTTGGTTGGTGGGTCCGGGATGGTTTGGTTGGATAGTTTGGTTGGAAGGTCCGGGACGGTCGGGTTGGACAGTTTGGTCAGATGGTTCGGGACCAACAGTTCGGAGAGCACGGTGTGGTCGGGTTGGACGGTTTGGTCGGATGGTTCGGCACAACAAGAGGAGATTCGGACCTTCTTCCGGACGAACCGTTTGGATGTTTCAGGACGGTCGGGTTGGACAGTTTGGTCGGACGGTTCGGGACCAACAGTTTGGAGGGTCCGGGACGGTCGGGTTGGACTGTTTGGTCGGATGGTTCGGGACCAACAGTTTGTAGGGTCCGAGACAGTCGGGTTGGACGGTTTGGTCGGATGGTTCGGGACCAACAGTTTGGGGGTCCGGGACGGTCGGGTTGGATGGTTTGGTCGGATGATTCGGAGAACTAGAGGAGAGCCGGACCATCTTCCGGACGGAGCGTTTGGAAGGACTGGGTCGGTCGGGTTGGACGGTTTGGTCGGATGGTTTGGGACCAATAGTTTGGAGGGCCCGGGACGGTCGGGTTGGACGGTTTGGTCAGATGGTTCGGGAAAACTAGAGGAGAACCGGACCTTCTTCCGGACGGACCGTTCGGAAGGTTCGGGACGGTCGGGTTGGACGGTCTGGTTGGTTGGTTTGGGATAATTAGAGGAGATCTAGACCTTCCGGACAGATCATTTGGAAGTTCCAGGACAGTCGGGTTGGACGGTTTGGTCGGATGGTTCGAGACAACTAGAGGAGATCAGGACCTTGTTCCGGACGAACCGTTTATAAGTTTCGGGATGGTCGAGTTGGACGGTTTGGTCGGACGGTTCGGGACCAACAGTTTGTAGGGTCCGAGACTGTCGGGTTGGACGGTTTGCTCGGACGGTTCGGCACCAACGGTTTGGAGGGTCCGAGACGGTCGGGTTGGACGGTTTGGTTGGATGGTTCAGGACAACTAGAGGAGATCAGGACCTTGTTCCGGACGAACCGTTTAGAAGTTTCGGGATGGTCGAGTTGGACGGTTTGGTCGGATGGTTCGGGACCAACAGTTTGGAGGGTCCGAGACGGTCGGGTTGGACGGTTTGGTCGGATGGTTCGGGACCAACCGTTTGGAAGTTTCGAGACGGTCGTGTTGGACGGTCTGGTCGGATGGGTCGGGACAACTAGAGGAGATCCGGACCTTCTTTCGGACGGACCGTTTGGAAGCTTCGGGACGGTCGGGTTGGACGGTTTGGTCGGACGGTTCGGGACCAACAGTTTGGAGGGCCCGAGACGGTTGGGTTGGACGGTTTGGGCGGATGGTTGGGGACCAACAGTTTGGAGGGTCCGGGATGGTCGGGTTGGCTGGTTTGGAGGGTCCAGACGGTCGGGTTGGACGGTTTGGAACAATTAGAGGAGATCTAGACCTTCCGGACGGACCATATGGAAGTTCCAGGACAGTCGGGTTGGACGGTTTGGTCGGATGGTTCGGGACCAACAGTTTAAAGGGTTTCAGACGGTCGGGTTGGACGGTTTGGTTGGAGGGTCCGGGATGGTTTGGTTGGACAGTTTGGTTGGAAGGTCCGGGACGGTCGGGTTGGCCAGTTTGGTCGGATGGTTCGGGAGAACAAGAGAAGAACCGGACCTTCTTTCGGACAGACCGTTTGGAAGGTCCGGGACGGTCGGGTTAGGTGGTTTGGTCGGATGGCTCGAGACAACTAGAGGAGATCAGGACATTCTTCCGGACGGACCATTTGGAAGGTCCGGGATGGTCGGGTTGGACGGTTTGGTCGGACCGTTCGGGACCAACAGTTTGGAGGGTCCGAGACGGTCGGGTTGGATGGCTTGGTTGGATGGTTCGGGACCAACAGTTCGGAGGGTACGGGGTGGTCGGGTTGGACGGTTTGGTTGGATGGTTCGGGACAACTAGAGGAGATCCGGACCTTCTTCCGGACGGACCGTTGGATGTTTCGGGACGGTCGGACGGTTCGGGTCCAACAGTTTAGAGGGTCCGAGACGGTCGGGTTGGATAGTTTGGTCGGCTGGTTCGGGACCAACAGTTTGGAGGGTCCGGGACGGTCGGATTGGATGGTTTGGTCGGATGGTTTAGGAGAACTAGAGGAGAACCGGGCCTTCTTCCGGACGGACCGTTTGGAAGGTCCAGGACGGTCGGGTTGTATGACTTGGTCAGATCATTCGGGACAAACAGTTTGGAGGGTCCACGACGGTCGGGTGGGACGGGTTGGTCGGATGGTTCCGGAACAACAGTTTGGAGGGTCCAAGACGGTCGGGTTGGAAGGTTTGGTCGGATGGTTCGGGACCAACAGTTTGGAGGCTCCGACAGGTCAGGTTGGACGGTTTGGTCGGATGGTTCGGTACCAACAGTTTGGAGGGTCCGGGACTGTCGGGTTGGATGGTTTGGTCGGATGGTTCGGGAGAACTAGGGGAGAACCGGACCTTCTTCCGGACGGGCCGTTTGGAAGGTCTGGGACGGTCGGGTTGGACGGTTTGGTCGGATGGTTTGGGACAATTAGAGGAGATCTAGACCTTCCGGACGGACCATTTGGAAGTTCGGGACCAACAGTTCGGAGGGTCCGGGGTGGTCGATTTGGTCAGATGGTTCGGGACAACGAGAGGAGATCCGGACCTTCTCCCGGACGGACCGTTTGTATGTTCCTGGATGGTCGGGCTGGACGGTTTTGTCGGATGGTTCGGGAGAACTAGAGGAGAGCCGGACCATCTTCCGGACGGACCGTTTGGAAGGTCCGGGACGGTCGGGTTGGACGGTTTGGTCGGATGGTTTGGGACCAATAGTTTGGAGGGCCCGGGACGGTCGGGTTGGACGGTTTGGTCGGATGGTTCGGGAGAACTAGAGGAGAACCGGACCTTCTTCCGGACGGACCGTTCGGAAGGTCCGGGACGGTCGGGTTGGTCGGTTTGGTCGCATGGTTTGGGACAATTAAAGGAGATCTAGACCTTCCAGACGGACCATTTGGAAGTTCCAGGACGGTCGGGTTGGACGGTTTGGTCGGATGGTTCGAGACCAACAGTTTGGAGGGTTTGAGACGGTCGGGTTGGACGGTTTGGTTGGATTGTTTGGGACAACTAGAGGAGATCCGGACCTTCTTCCGGACGGATCGTTCGGAAGGTTCGTGACGGTCGGGTTGGACGGTTTGGTCGGATGGTTCAGGACTAACAGTTTGGAGGGTCTGAGATGGTCGGGTTGGACGGTTTGGTCGGTTGGTTCGGGAGAACTAGTGGAGAGCCGGACCTTCTTCCGGACGGACCGTTTGGAAGGTCCGGGACGATCGGGTTGGACGGTTTGGTCGGATGGTTTGGGACAATTAGAGGTGATCTAGACCTTCCGGATGGACCATTTGGAAGTTACAGGACAGTCGGGTTGGACGGTTTGGTCGGTTGGTTCGGGACCAATAGTTTGGAAGTTCCGGGATGATCGGGGTGGATGGTTTGGTCGGATGGTTCGGGACAACGAGAGGAGATACGGACCTTCTTCCGGACGGACTGTTTGTATGTTCCAGGAGGGTCGGGATTGGTCGTATGGTTCGGGATCAACAATTTGGAGGGTCCGAGACGGTCGGGTTGGACGGTCGGGTTGGATGGTTTGGTCGAATGGTTCGGGAGAACTAGAGGAGAACCGGACCTTCTTCCGGACGGACCGTTTGGAAGGTCTGGGCCGGTCGGGTTGGACGGTTTCGTGGGATGGTTCGGGACCAACAGTTTGGATGGTCTGAGACGGTGTGGTTGGACGATTTGGTTGGATGGTTCAGGACAACTAGAGGAGATCCGGACATTGCTCCGGACGGACCGTTTGGAAGGTCCGGGACGGTCGGGTTGGACGGTTTGGTTGGATGGTTCGGGACCAACAGTTTGCAGGGTCCGAGACGGTCGGGTTGGACGGTTTGGTCGGATGGTTTGGGAGAACTAGAGGAGAATCGGACCTTCTTCCGGACGGACCGTTTGGAAGGTCCGGGAGGTCGGGTTGGACGGTTTGGTCAGATGGTTCGGGACCAAAAATTTGTAGGGTCCGAGACAGTTGGATTGGATGGTTTGGTTGGATGGTTCGGGACCAACAGTTTGGATGGTCCGGGACGGTTGGGTTGGATGGTTTGGTCGGATGGTTCGGGAGAACTGGATGAGAAAAGATTCACCTGTTGAGCGATTTGTCGAGTTCTTACCCTTGTCATGGGTCCTTGTTGAGCCTAGGGTGTTGGAATGTCAATTGATGAGGATGGACTTGTGTGACTCCTAGGGCCATTCTCATCATCCTCCCCCTCTTGAAGAGGAGTCATCCTCGACTCTGTTTCTTCAGGACCAAAGAACGGAGATAAGTCTGAAACATTAAAAGTAGTACTTACCGCATAATCATCTCCTGGGAGTTCGATCTTGTAAGCATTGTCATTGACTTTGGTAAGTACTCGAAATGGTCCATCTCCTCTTGGCATCAGTTGTGAGCTTCTCTTCTCGGGGAAACCTTCTTTCCGAAGGTGCACCCATGCTAAGTCTCCGGGTTCAAAGAGCACCATCTTCTTGTGTTTGTTGGCATTTGCTGCATAGTATTGCGCCTTTTTCTCAATGGTTTCCTTGGTCTTGAGATGAATTTTCTTGACATGCTCGGCACGCTTGGATGCTTGCATATTGGCGCGTTTCTCAAAGGGTAAAGGCAGGAAATCTAATGGTGTAATAGGTTTGAACCCATATACGACTTCAAAAGGACAAAGTTGAGTTGAAGTACTGCCCTGTTGTACGCAAACTCTACATGTGGTAGACATTCTTCCCATTCTTTGAGATTCTTCTTCATCATTGTCCTCAATAAAGTTCCTAGAGTTCTATTCACCACTTCTGTTTGGCCATCGGTTTGTGGGTGACAAATTGTAGAAAACAATAACCTCGTCCCAAGCTTGGCCCATAATGTCTTCCAAAAATAACTCATAAATTTGACATCACGGTCGGAGACAATTGTCATTGGCACTCCATGAAGCCTCACGATTTCCCTGAAAAACAAATCAGCTATGAGGGAAGCATTGTCGCTTTTATGACATGGTATGAAATGTGCCATTTTAGAAAATCTATCAACGACCACAAATACGGAATCCCTCCCCCTCTTAGTCCTTGGTAATCCTAGAATAAAATCCATACTAATATCTTCCAAGGTGCATTAGAAGTTGCAAGAGGAGTATACATCTTTGCACAAACCGTTTGACGTCTCTTCGCATCTTTGGCCAATAGAAATGATCAGCTAGCATGGCATGCGTCTTGGCCATCCCAAAGTGTCCTATGAGTCCTCCCGCATGAGATTCCTGCAATAGAAGCAAGCGAACGGACAACTCGGGAACACAAAGCTTGTTAGTGTAAAATAAGAATCCATCATGCACATGGTATTTGTCCCATCCTTTTCCATTGTGGCAATGAGAGAAAGGTTCTAAAAATTCTTTATCAAGAGTGCATGTTTTCTTGATAGAGCATTAGCTACGATGTTATCCTTTCCTTTCTTATACTTGACAACATAAGGAAAGCTTTCAATAAACTCAACCCACTTAGCATGTCTACAATTAAGCTTAGCTTGGCCTTTCAAATACTTCAATGATTCATGATCAGAATGTATCACAAATTCTTTAGGCCATAGATAATGTTGCCATATTTCAAGTACACGAACCAATGCATATAACTCTTTATCATACACAGGATAATTCAATTGTGCACCACTTAATTTTTCGCTACAGTATGCAATTGGTTTACCTTCTTGCATAAGAACACCTCCCATGCCAATTCCACTGGCATCACATTCTATTTCAAAAGTCTTAGTGAAATCAGGCAAAGCAAGCAAAGGTGCTTCAGTCAACCGCTTCTTTAATGCTTGAAAAACTTTTTCTTGAGAATTACCCCATTGGAAATGAACTCCCTTTTTAGTTAATTCATTTAATGGAGCAGCAATAGTGCTAAAATCTTTTACAAAGCGGCGATAAAACCCAGCTAATCCATGAAATCTTCTTACTTGGCTAACATTCAATGGAATAGGCCAATTCTTAATAGCCTCTATTTTAGATTCATCAACCTCAACTCCTTGACTTGAAACAACAAAGCCTAAGAAGACAACTTTATTTGTACAAAAAGTGCACTTTTCAAGGTTAGCATACAAATGTTCTTTCCTTAGCACTTCTAGTACTTGTGTCATATGTTTAACATGCTCATCCATGGATTAGCTATAGATTAATATGTCATCAAAGTATACCACCACAAATCTACCAATGAAAGCTCTTAAAACATGATTCATTAATCTCATGAATGTACTAGGGGGCATTAGTCAAGCCAAATGGCATAACCAACCATTCATACAAACCAAATTTAGTCTTAAAAGCTGTTTTCCATTCATCTCCAAGTTTAACTCTAATTTGGTGGTAGCCACTTTTTAAATCAATTTTGGAGAATATATTAGAACCACTAAGTTCATCTAGCATATCATCAAGCCTAGGAATAGGGTGACGATATCTAACAGTTATATTATTTATGGCACGACAATCGATGCACATTCTCCATGTTCCATCCTTTTTAGGTACTAAGATTACGGGAGCAGCACAAGGGCTTAGGCTTTCTCGAACATACCTTTCTCGAGTAGACCTTGTACTTGATTTTGAATTTCCTTTGTTTCCTCCGGATTGACGCGGTATGGAGGACAGTTTGGAAGAGAGGCACCCGGAATAAGGTCAATTTGATGCTCAATGCCTCTAATGGGAGGAAGTCCTGCAGGTATCTCTTCAGGAAACACATCTTGGTAATCATGCAAAACCTTTGAGACAACTCTAGGAAGGCTAGTGAGATCATTAGTCGTAATCAAGGTATCCTTGTAGATGAGAACAATATACAAGGTTTCAGGGTTACTTCTCATCTCCTTTATATCCAATTTAGTGGTGATCATGACTAACTTCTTTTCTTCCTTATCTTTTCTTCCTTTCAAATTAATTTTGTCATCTCCCAATTTTGCTTCCACTTTCTTTTGCATCTTTTAAGCAAGAATTTGATTAGGATTCATAGGAAGCAATTTCATATTTCTTTCTCCTATCTTAAACATGTAAGTATTGGCTCTTCCATCATGTGTGACATATCTGTCATGAAACCAAGGCCTTCCCAAAAGCATATGGCATACAGTCATAGGTACAACATCACAAGTAATGGTTTCAACATAATCTTTAATTTTAAATGTGACATTAACCATGTGTTGTATTTTGACACTACCAAATCACTAAGCCATTGAACATTGTAAGGATGTGGATGCTTGATCAATTTCAATCCAAGTTTATCACACATTTCTTTACTAGCAAGGTTATGACAACTACCTCCATCAATAATAAGCTTGATTACCTTGTCATTTACCTTGGCTTGTGTTTGAAAAAGATTGAACCTTTGTGGATGCTCATATTCCGTTTGTTGCACACTAAGGACCTTAGTGACAACAAGCGCACTTCCGGTCTCAAAGGTACAGTCGGCGTAGTCTTGCCTTTCGTCTTGAGCATCATCAAATCTTTCTTCATTTGCGATAGGTTCCATTTCTTCATCTCCCGAAATGTACTCTCCGTCTACAGTTATCAACATGGCTCTATTGTTGGGACACTCTCTTGAGATGTGACCTCGTCCTTGACATTTGAAGCATACAATCTCTCTTGATCGAGTAGTAGAGCCACTTCATGACGTTGTTGAAGTTGTTGGCCTTTCCTTATTTGAGGATGGCACTGATTTTGCCATAGAAGAGGGACTATTATTAGAAGCATATGAATGATTTGAAGAAGATGTACCTCTACCCAAATTAAAGCGAGGTTTGGGTGTATATGATGGAGCCTTCAAACTGAAAGATAGGGTTGATCTAGACTTGGCAAATTTGGCATCTTCTTGCAATTGTCTTTCTGCCTTCTCCGCTTGATGGACCAACTCAACCACAGTGTGGTATGGTTGGTATATCACAATGCGCTTGATATCTTGGCGAAGACCATGCAAGAAGCGTGACATGGTTTGCTCTTCATCTTCCCGAACACATGCTCTAATCATGGCTTGCTCCATTTCTTGATAGTACTCTTCCACATTTCTAGTTCCTTGTTTCAAAGCTTGCAATTTGTCGAATAAATCACACTTATAATGTAATGGCACAAACCTTGCTTTCATTTCTTTCTTCATTTCAAGCCATGAAAAAATTGATGGTTCGCCATACTCTTCTCTTTGGTTTTGTACTTGCTCCCACCAAATGAGGGCATAGCCATCAAATTCCAAGGAGGCCATTGCAAGCTTCTTCTCTTCCGAATAGTTGTGCATTCGAAAGATCTTATCCACCTTCAATTCCCATGTGAGATAGGCATCAGGGTCTGAATTGCCTTCAAATTTAGGAATGGTGAATTTGATTCTGCCGAATTTTTCTTCTTGTTGATGATCATCATGGTGTCTTTGTTGGTATGCATCATTGCGGTAGACGCGAAAAGGGGCAGCTCGTTGACCGGTTGGAAGAGGTGGTGCTGAAGAAGCAGCACTCGTTGTCTTCGGGACTGAGCTTCCCGTGCTTGTCGTGCGGCGACCTCTTCGTCGGTTTCATCAAGCTCCTCTTCCTCACCATGGACACTAGCTTCTCCCGCCAATTGCTTGCGTAGCTCTGAACCTACCTCGGTGAGGATCTCCTTTCGAAGAATGCTCATATTTTCATTCAATTGCTCATTGAAGTCATTGGTGAGCTTTTCGAGGTCAGTTCGAGTAACAAAAGCGGGGCTTTCTTCAGTTCCTGCCATGGTTAGCTCAAAGCAAAGAAATAGCACAAATTAACTGTTTGGATGTGGGTTCACTCAGTCCCTTCCCTTTGGTTACCGAAGTTCTTATGAAGGCTTCTTTGACTGAAGAACAACGTGTACCCTAGAAGTAGTACAAGGGTGAAGGTGATGAATCGAATGAATCAAGGCACAAGTGCTGTAATAAGACAATGGCTATTTTGCTGGAGCTTGGTGGGTTTGACCCTATGCAATTGAAATTCTAGGTCTTGTAATGATAAGTAATAACCCACACTAGAACTTCAATACTTCTTCGTGATCACAAAATTTTTGGTGGAAAAGATGATGTGATTATGTGACTCAATGCAAAGTGGTTGGAAAGACAAAAGCTTGATTGCACTTGTTATTGGCTATTGATATGCACATGAGATCACAGATTATACCTAGTGCCTGAATTTGCTAGTAATTGCACAAAAGATATTGACCAAGGCTCTTTCTTCTTTCTTTTCTTTTGATTGATACTTCTTTTTCTTTTCCTTCTTTTTTTTTCTTTTCTCTTCTTTCTTTTGTACCAAGGTCAAATTTACAACAAGGGCTTAACAAGAAAAAGTAACTCTTAATTTGAGTTCTAGGAGTGATATCAAATGTGCAAAGCCCAAACAATCTTTGTAGCTAGACCTTATAGGTATGCAAAGTATTGAGTAATGGATAGATGATGTGATTACTCAAAGATTCAAAGGATTGGAGTGAAACATATATTTTTGTGATCAGCAAGTAAGCAAGATTCTAATGCATTAAAACCTAGCAAAACTCACTGAAGTTTTCAATTGAAACTACGGGCTTGAAGAACAATATTTTTGTGGGGCTTTTTCTGGATGGAAAGAACAACACAAAGTAAAGTTACAAATCCTACCGTGTCAACCTCGAGCTCTAATACCAGATGATGTGAATCCTTGTGAGGTTGCCCGATCTTCACGACATAGGATCCTGGAAAACTAGCCTGTGAAGCCTGATGAATGACACAGCCAACCACCGTCTTGATTACGGAAGCCTGCAGCACTCGATTCACCCAGCCACACACTTCGGCCCTTTGTTACTCACTAACGTGGAGCAACGTGTTCAAGCAATCCACGAAGAAATCACAAGAATGACGGAGTAGCAACTCATAATAAGTCCCTATTCCCTTGAGGTGGAAATGGCTCATACTCAGAGGAAAAAGAGTTCTCTTCAATTCTAAAATTCTTCACTACCCTTTACATGGGAAGCAACCTCATATATATAGAGGTTAAAGACATAAGGCTTAAGCTATCTCAAACATACCCTTTCTCAAGTAGTCCTTGAACTTGATTCTGGATTTCCTTTGTTTGCTCCAGATTGACCCGGTATGGAGGACGGTTTGGAAGTGAGGCTCCTAGAATGAGATCAATTTGATGCTCAATTCCTCTAATGGGAGGAAGTCCTACCGGTATCTCTTCAGGAAACACATCTCGACAATCCTGCAAAACTTTTGAGACAATACTAGGAAGATTGGTGAGATCGTTAGTCGTAATCAACGTATCCTTGTAGATGAGAACAACATACATGACTTCAGTATTATTTCTCATTTCCTTGATACTCAGTTTATTAGTGATCATGACTAACTTATTGTCTTCCTTATCTTTTCTTCCTTTCAAATTAATTTTGTCATCTCCCAATTTTTCTTCCACTTTCTTTTGCGTGTTTTGAGCAAGAATTTGATTAGGAGTCATAGGAAACAATTTCATATTTCTTTCTCCTATCTTAAACATGTAGGTATTGGCCCTCCCATCATGTGTGACATACCTATCATAGAACCAAGGCCTTCCCAAAAGTATATGGCATACAGTCATAGGTACAACATCACAAGTAATGGTTTCAATATAATCTTTAATTTTAAATGTGACATTTTCAATATAATCTTTAATTTTAAATGTGACATTAACCATGTGTTGTATTTTAACACTACCAAAATCACTAAGCCATTGAACATTGTAAGGATGTGGATGCTTGATCAATTTCAATCCAAGTTTATCACACATTTCTTTACTAGCAAGGTTATGACAACTACCTCCATCAATAATAAGCTTGATTACCTTATCATTTACCTTGGCTTGTGTTTGAAAAGATTGAACCTTTGTCGGTGCTCATCTTCCTTTTGTTGCACGGTAAGGACCTTAGTGACAACAAGCGCACTTCCGGTCTCAAAGGTACAGTCGGGGTAGTCTTGCCTTTCGTTTTGAGCATCATCAAATCTTTCATCATTTGCGATAGGTTCCATCCCTTCATCTCCTGAAATGTACTCTCCGTCTTCATTTATCAACATGGCTCTATTGTTGGGACACTCTCTTGACATGTGTCCTCGTCCTTGACATTTGAAGCATACAATCTCTCTTGATCGAGTAGTAGAGCCACTTCATGACGTTGTTGAAGTTGTTGGCTTTTCCTTATTTGAAGATGGCACTGATTTTAACGTCGTGATGTCCTCGAGAATTCCCGAACCATCCGACCAAATCCGTCCGGAAGAAGGTCCGGATCTCCTATTGAAGTTCCGAACCATCCGACCCAACTGTCCTACCCAACCGTCCCGGACTGTCCCGAACCCTCCAAACGGTCCGTCCGGAAGAAGCTCCGGATCTCCTCTAGAAGTCCCAAACCATCCGACCAAACCGTCCAATCCGACTGTCCCGGATAGTCCAAACAGACCGTCCCTAACCATCCAAACGGTCCGTCCGGAAGAACGTCGTGATGTCCTCTAGAAGTCCCGAACCATCCGACCAAACCAACCAACCTGACTGTCCCGGACAGTCCAAACGGACCTTTCCGAACCATCCAAACGAAACGTCCCGAACCCTCCAAACGGTCCGTCCGGAAGAAGGTCCGGATCTCCTCTAGAAGTCCCGAACCACCGACCAAACCGCCCAACCCGACTGTCCCGGACAGACCAAACGGACCGCTATAGACCGTCCAAACGGTCCGTCCGAAAGAAGGTCTAGATCTCCTCTAGAAGTCCCGAACCATCCGACCAAACCGTCCAACCTCACCGTCCCGGACCGTCCAAACCGACCGTCCCGAACCTCCCAACGGAACGTCCCGAACCTTCCAAACGGTCCATCCGGAAGAAGGTGCCGATCTCCTCTAGAAGTCCCGAACCATCCGACCAACCCGACCGTCCCGAACCGTCCACACGGTTCGTCCGGAAGAAGGTCCAGATCTCCTCTAGAAGTCCCGAACCATCCGACCAAACCCTCCAACCCGACCGTCCCGGTTTGTCCCGAACCCTCCACACGGTCCGTCCGGAAGAAAGTCCGGATCGCCTCTAGAAGTCCTGAACCATCCGACCAAATCGTCCTACCTGACTGTCCCGGACAGTCCTAAGGGACCTTTCCGAACCATCCAAATGGAACGTCCTGAGCCCTCCAAATGGTCCATCCGGAAGAAGGTCCGGATCCCCTCTAGATGTCCCAAAGCATACGACGAAACCGTCCAATCCGACTGTCCCGGACAGTCCAAACGGGCCGTCCCGAACCATCCAAACGGTCCGTCCAGAAGAACGTCGTGATGTTCTCGAGAAGTCCCGAAACATCCAACCAAATCCGTCCGGCAGAACGTCCGGATCTCCTTTAGAAGTCCCGAACCAACCGACCGAACCGTCCAACCCAACCATCCCGGACTGTCCCGAACCCTCCAAACGATCCGTCCGGTAGAAGCTCCGGATCTCCTCTAGAAGTCCCGAACCATCAGACCAAACCGTCCAATCCGACTGTCCCGGATAATCCAAACAGACCGTCCCGAACAATCCAAATGGTCCGTCCGAAAGAACGTCGTGATGTCCTCTAGAAGTCCCGAACCATCCGACCAAACAAACCTACCCGACTCTCCCGGATAGTCCAAACGGACCTTTCCGAACCATCCAAACGGAACGTCCCGAACCATACAAACGATCCATCCGGAAGAAGGTCCGTATCTCCTCTAGAAGTGCCGAAGCAACCGACCAAACCGTTCAACTGGACTGTTCCGCACCCTTTGAACAGACCGTCCAACCCTACCGCCCCGGACCGTCAAAACGGACAGTCCTGAACCTTCGAAACGGACCGTCCGGAACAACGTCCGGATCTACTCTAGAAGTCCCGAACCATCCGACCAAACCGACTAACCCGACTGTCCCGGACCGTCCAGAAGGACCGTTCCAAACCCTCCAAACGAACTGTCCAGAAGAAGGTCCAGATCTCCTCTAGAAAGTCCCAACCCATCCGACCGAATCATCCAACAGGATTGTCGTGCACTATCCGAACGGACTGTCCAAACGGACCGTCCCGAACCCTCCAAACCGTTCGTCCGGAATAAGGTCCAGATGTCCTTAAGAAGTCCTGAACCATCCGATCAAACTGTCCAACCCGACCGTCCCGAACCATCCAAACGGTCCGTCCGGAAGAACGTCGTGATGTCCTCGAGAAGTCTCGAACCATCCAACCAAACCAACCTACCCGGTTGTCCCGGACTGTCCAAACGGACCTTTCCGAAACATCCAAACGGAACGTCCCGGACCCTCCACACGGTCCATCCCGAACCCTCCGTCCACACAATCCGCCAAGAAGAAGGTCCGGATCTCCTCTAGAAGTCTCGAACCATCCGACCAAACCGTCCAACTGGACTGTTCCACACCCTTCGAACGGACCGTCCAACCCTACCATTCCAGACCGTCAATACAGACCGTCTGGAAGATTGTCCGGATCAGCTCTAGAACTCCCGAACCATCCGACCAAACGGTCTAACCCGACCGTGCCGGACCGTCAAAACGAACCATTCCGAACCCGCCAAGCGGACCGTCCGGAAGAAGGTCCGGATCTCCTCTAGAAAGTCCATACTAAAAATACATGAGACAACTAAAGAGAATATTGAGCGCATGAATGCTAAATATAAGCTTGTTGGTAGTCAGGGTAGGAAACATATTGTGTTTAAACCAGGTGATTTAGTCTGGTTGCATTTAAGAAAAGATCGTTTCCCTGCTTTACGCAAGTCCAAACTAATGCCTCGTGCTGATGGTCCTTTCAAAGTGCTTGAGAAGATTAATGATAATGCATATATGCTTGATCTACCTGCAAACATTGGGGTTAGTCCCACATTTAACGTTGCAGATTTGAAGCCATATTTGGGTGAGGAAAATGCGATACCGTCGAGGACGACTTCAATTCAAGAAGGGGAGGATGATGAGGACATCCCTACTAATGATACAACTATAGCTCCTACATCTGCCCCAAGTACCATGTCGGAAATACCGGGAATACAAGGACCTATAACTAGGGCTCGTGCTCGGCAACGTAATTATCAGGTATTGTCATTTCTTGGAACTTCGTTTGATATTAAAGAACATATGGTGTTGCCTAAAGGATATTGATGATGTATAGTGCGGTATCCCGCGCATTAGGGGTATCCGTATACAGTTCCCCGGGACTTTAGGAAGGTACAGCGTATCCGATAAAGGATCCCCGGACGATAAGGTAACCCCTCTAGAGGAGGGAAGACTCCCCTTAAACTGGAAAGTCAATCCCGACGTTTAAGGAAGCCAGAGTCCTACTCGGGCGTAAGTCCACGTCCAGTACGACCCTGGGAACCCCCTATATAAGGATGAGCAATCCCATAGGGGGGGGAGGGAAAATTAGGTCCTGATAGGTTGGAGAGATTCTACAAGGTCCAGCAGATCAATCTAGTCGCAGCACCAGGAGGCGAAGCCCTAGAAGACCCGCTGCCTCGAAGGAGTCGAGCCCGGCGGTTTAGGATAGATTAGTCTACGATTAGGCCTAGGGTAGCCACTAACATACACCCCCCATTGTAAGCGTGTTCTCCATCAATATATAGCAACAGGACGTAGGGTTATTATCCTGAGGGAGGCCCGAACCTGTATAAAAACGGCTGTCCCCTGCTGTCAGAGCTCCTGGCACTTGGGCCCTAGAGGTCCCTACCCCCCAGTAATCCTCATTCCACGAATACCGTAAGATCGCCGATTCACCGATCGTCGACAGATGGCGCCGACCGTGGGGACCTCTCCGGACCAAGCCGTCCAGGAAGAATCAGAGTCGGCAGGACGCGCAACTAAGCGCGATCAGATCCCAGCGCCGTTTGCACAGCCCTCACCGGTTCTGGCCGAGGAGGAGGAAGCAAACTCGGCAGGAAAACCGATCGCAATCTCGCCCCGTACTGGGTACTCGGACCAGGGTTTCTACGACAACTTTGGCCCTATGGACCCATACCCGGTTACGGATCGAGTGGATTTCGGGGAATACGCCCCTGGAGAGGACTCGGACGGCGAAGCAGATCACTTCAGAACCGAGTGCGCCAGGGCCTTCAGCGGGAAGCTGGTCTTGAACGACGACTTCCCGGCAGGAACGACCAGCCCCATGGTTGGAGTTTCTCCTGCAAACTCTGATCGTGAGAACGATCAAGATCTTACCCACGTCGCGTCCGATGAGGACAACGTGATGGAATACGAGTACACATCGTCCAGCCAAGGACCTCGAATGGTACTCGCGATCGACGATGGTCGAGAAGACCTCGAAGATCACAATCTGCCCGGGGGCTCACGCACATATAGCTGCCTCCCACATGAACGGGGGCTTACCCGCCGCCGAGGAGAGAACTCCTCGCCGGAACGGAGACCTGCCTGCCGCTGTGGAAAGATCCCCTCCGGGAACAAGGGAGTACGTGTCCCGAACTGCTCGAAGACTTGCGGAAGTGCGCAATCTGCTTTCACAGCCTCCCGTGGCGGATCTCTCGACACCCGCGGGCGTGCAGTGGCTGCAACGGCTGGGGGCTGACCTCCAAGAGGCTCAGAACCAGGCCGAGTCTTCTCGAGCCCAGTCGGTGGCCCGTAGCTCTACTCGGGTGGACACCCCTCCTCCGCCAGAAGAACGCGATCGGGAGGGACGACACCCCAGGAACAGGCCTCCTCAGGAGGAGCCACCTGTTGACCTCCGAGAACAGCTCGACAAGCGCCGCCGCCAGAGGCGCCAGCAGGAGCAGCAACCTTCTCGAAGAGACCACGCACAAAACGCCAATGCTCGGGGCCGGTCTTCGACCTCGAATAGCGGCGAGACTGCACCTTATCGGGGCTCCTTCAGCGGATGCCAGGCGCTATCCCAGGAACTCCGTCAGGTACGTTGGCCTTCTCGTTTCAAGCCCGGCTCGCTAGAATCGTACGACGGAACCACGAACCCCGTGGAGTTCCTTCAGATCTACACCACCGCGATCGAGGCAGCCGGCGGGGACGAGAAGGTCATGGCCAACTATCTTCCTACCGCTCTCAGAGGAGCCGCCAGGACATGGTTGACGAATCTACCCCCAGGAACGATCCGTTCGTGGGGACAGCTATGCGACATGCTACTCGGGAACTTCCAGGGTACCTTCCCAAGACCTGGTCGGGTCGACGATCTATTCCTTGTCGTCCAACGACCAGACGAGACCTTCCGAGAGTTCACCAAAAGGTTTAGTGCTGTCCGCAACACTATCCCAGAGATAACCGACTCGGACGTCATCCGCGCCTTCACTCGAGGTAGCAGAAACGAGATGTGCACGCACGATTTGATCATGCGGCCACCGAAAACCACCAGGCAGCTCATGGATCTGGCCGAGAAGGCCGCTTGTGCGGAGGAGACCCTGCGCTATATCAAGCAACAGCGGGGTGAGTCGACCAGTTCTCCCCTCCGGTCAAGGGGCGAGTCGCGCAAGACCAAGCGCAAGAAGAAGCCCTCCGGAGGGAACAAGGAGAAAAGGATCAGATCCGACGAGGTAATGGCCGAGGTCTCCGAAAAGCGCACCTGGCGGCCACGCTCCAAGGATAAACCTACCACGTCCTCCGACAAGTCGTCCAAGCCCTGGTGCGATTTTCACCAGACCGACTCGCATGATCTGCGACAGTGTCGCATCTTCAAGAAGTATCTTCGGGAAGAAAGAGAGAGGTTCCGCGAGGAGAACCCTCAGGTCGCAAATAACAGTCGGGAAACGACTTCCGACGATGATGATTCCACTCCTGAGCCTTTCCAGGGGCATGTTAGAGCGATCGAGCACATATTCGGGGGCTCAACCTCTTATGAATCCAAGAGGCAGTATAAGGCGATCGCCCGAGAAGTTCTCGCGAGTGTCCCGCGGGTCCCTCGAGCGATCAAGTGGTCTGAGGTCACGATCTCTTTCGACCAGACCGATTGCCCCGAAAATTGCGCTCGACCGGGACGGTACCCTATTGTGGTCGAGCCAACGATCAACAACTGCCGAGTGGGCCGCGTGCTGATAGACGGAGGGAGCTCCCTCAATATCCTATTCGCTAACGCCCTCGACGCCATGCAAGTGCCCCGATCGTCTGTTCAGACGGTGACGCACGCCTTTCCACGGTATCGTCCCGGGCTCATCGGCCACGCCGATCGGGCAAGTCACGCTCCCGGTTACCTTCGGTACACCGGAGAACTTCCGAACAGAGAAAATCCTGTTCGATGTAGTCGATTTCGAGACAGCATACAACGCTATCTTGGGGCGCCCTACTCTGGCCAAGTTCATGGCAGCTACGCACTACGCCTACCAGTGCATAAAGATGCCCGGCCCAAAAGGTGTCCTCACGATAAGGAGCTCCCCCAGAGAAGCACTCCTCTGCGACAAGCGCAGCCTCGACCTCGCAGAGCAGCACCTACCCTCTAACCAGGACGCCAGCGTGGCGGCTCCCGCCACCACGTTGTCGAGACCACCTCCACGGCTACGAGCGACAGCTTCGGAAAGTACCCCCTCCAAGTCGGAGAAAGAGTTCCCACGACTAAGTCGGAACAGGGAGAAAACAGGGCCTTCCCCCAGACAGGACAACGGTTCCTCGGGAGAAGCCGCCCGACCCAGGTCGCTCGCGTCAACGGTAGAAAGGTCGCGTCCTTTAGAGAGTCCAGTACAACCACCTTCGGTAAGATCGTACAACCGTCGCCTCCTCATCGGCAGATTCCAAAGTTGCACCAGCTCCAGCCTCAAAGATCGTCAAGCTACGAACAAGTCGATGATAAGACGCTCCGGGCGCCGCCGCCCAGCACGCGCACTCAACAAAAGTTCCGTCAGCGGGTCACGACAAGAGGACGCGAGTCTCTGGGGCAACCGGCGACAAGCTAAATGAGGAGGGGACGGCCTAGTTTTGTCTTAGTTTTCTTAGAGTTATTTTTCTTACAGTAGCCTGTAAAAGACACAGTTTTCTCTAAATAATACAAAGTCTCTAGTTCAGTGTTTTTCATTATCAATTCAGACTGCCTATCCGAGATATCCCTCGAACAGTCAGTCGGGGGCTGGATAAGAATACGGTAAAGTCGAAATACGAGTACGAGTACCGACTTCTTCGACCCGCACAAAGGAAAAAGGGTCCTGCGCTGCAACTGTCAGGGATGCGAGGAAAACCCCTTAACGCGTTTGCAGGTGACAGGGGAGCCACTGAGCCCCCCACCTGACCAAACCTAAGGCCTGGTTGACTAAGCTCCCCAGTTCCGTAGCAATGTCCCCCAATCCCGAGTAAAGGAAGGGAAGAAAGTGCGAGTACGACTAGATCAACGGAACCCGTACGCTTATCCTCGTCGTCGACTACTCGGAGCAGAAGATACCTCGGGTAGAGTGAAACTTTGTTGATCGAGCAAGTGTAGAATTTACTAGCCAAACAACCGAAGTCTCCCCTCAGCAAAGGAACACGGAGGTGCCGCCATGGCCACGACAAGCTGTACGAAAGACCCCTTATCGCGTTTACTGATGACGAGGAGCCACGGAGCCCTCCATCCGACTAAACCTAAGGTCTGGTCAATCGCAGCAAGAACGACCTACGGCACTATTCGTACACCTACACCGAAGGGAGGCAAAGGGCACTGGTTCCGACTAAAGCCTACGCTTGCATCCGACAAGGTTTCACATCAGCAGAATAGACAAGGTTTTCAAAAATCCAAAAAACACACAAGTTATCGCACAGTTACTAACCACTGCATTCATGTAAAAGTATGCTGTTACAGAATCCTACTCTAGGCCAGGCGCCTGAACCCGATCACCAAAGGCGTCCGCCGCTCCCTGCACCGCCTCGAGAAGCTCCTCCTCCTCGTCCCTCCGGCAGATCGGCAGCGAGCGCCTCCAGGGATAAGTCCGGATGCCTGCGCCTCAGAAGAGCCAAAGCAAAGGCCAGGGCATCGCGTACACCTTGCCGAAGCTCGTCCTCGAGAACTAGGAAGCGATTTACCAAATTGCTTCCTCGAGAAGGTACCTTGCGGAGGTGAGAAAGCTAGAGAAGAAGTTCGTCGGTTTTGAAGTACGGTATATCCCTCGAAAGGATAACTGCCAAGCCGATAGTCTTGCCCGCCTAGCCTCCTCACGATCTCCATGCCCACCCGGGGCCTTTGTAGAAAGGATCTCGATGCCGTCTGTGGCTTCTCTTGAACCCGGGGACGAAGGAGACGTGATTAAGCACCACGCAAGGGTGTCACCAGGTATTGACGCTCCGAGGGGAGTGGCGGGATGCCTCGTCGCTCCTCTCGATCTTGAAGAGTCGTGGATAGAGCCCATCCGCAGGTACCTTCTCGATCGAACTACACCTGAGGACGATACGCTTTCCGAGCAAATTGCCCGGCGCACCAGGATGTACTCCCTGGTCAATGGGGCCCTCTACCGACGAGGAGCCCACGGAGTGCTCATGCGGTGTATCCCTCAGACGCAGGGTATAAGATTACTCGAAGAGATCCATGGAGGGGTGTGCGGGGCACATGCATCTTTCCGAACCCTGGTCGGAAAGGCCTTTAGACAAGGATTCTATTGGCCGACAGCCCTCCATGACACGAGCGAGTTAGTGAAGCGATGCCGTCAGTGTCAATTTCACCGCAGACGCATTCACCAGCCCGCCCAGGCATTACAGACAATCCCCTTGTCATGGCCATTCGCGCATGGGGCCTCGATATCCTAGGGCCGTTCCCGGTGGCACCCGGGGACTATAAGTTCCTCTTCGTCGCGATCGATACATTCACCAAATGGATCGAAGCCGAACTTGTCTCACAGATCACGTCGGAAGCAGCCAAGCGGTTCGTAATGAGAAGCGTTATGACCAGGTTTGGCGTCCCGAGCAGAATCATAACCGACAACGGTACTCAGTTCTCTAGTTCCGACTTCATCGAGTACTGCACCGAGCTCGGCACCACGATATGCTATGCCTCGGTTGCACACCCACAGAGCAACGGACAGGTCGAACGCGCCAACGGACTTATACTCCAGGGGATGAAAACTCGCGTCTTCGATAGACTTTCCGCCCACGCCAAGGCTTGGGTACGCGAGTTGCCCTCCGTCCTCTGGGCTCTACGGACAACCTCCAATCGGGCTACCGGAGAAACACCGTTCGGCTTAGTATATGGAGCCGAGGCCTTGTTGCCATGTGAACTTTCCCTAAAATCCCCACGGGTAGAACTGTACACCGACAAGGAAGAAATCCCTCGAAGAGAGGATGACCTCAACTTCATTGAGGAAAAACGGACCCAGGCTCTCCTCCGGGCTACCCGCTACCAGCAGAACCTCCATCGTTATTATGACAGACATGTTCGACAACGCTCGCTGCAAGTCGGAGACCTCGTCCTACGACTCGTACAAAATAAAAGCAATAGCAATAAGTTGTCTCCCAAATGGGAGGGTCCTTATACAATAGTCGAAGTAACTCGACCGGGATCCTTCCGACTAGCGATGGAAGACGGCCGAGTCCTAACGAATTCCTGGAACATCGATCAGCTCCAGAAGTTTTACGTGTAAAGCTAATCGACTGACCACTCGAGAGCATCCCTCGAGTAGACAGTCGGGGGCTAGTCCAAAGACTTAAAACTCAGAAGTCATTCATTAGAAAAAAACAGAAGTTCTATACATGTCTGACGTACATACGAAGGCTATGCATTTACAAGGCGGGCAAGCGTAGACGCCCAGAGAAATCTTGAGCAGCTCGGTCCAATTCCGCCAAGCGATCAGGAAAGTTCTCCGTGGCTCGGACAGACACGCCGACCGTGGTAAGCACCAGCTCTAGGCGGTCCGCCATCTTTAACAGATTCTCCTCGGCGAACGAGGCTCGCGCATTCTCTCGGGAAAGGGCATCTTTCTCCCGAGAAAGGGCATCGGAAAGCCGCGCCGATTGGTCTCGGATCTCCTCTAGAAGTCCCGAACCATCCAACCAAACCGTCCAATCCGACTGTCCCGGACAGTCCAAACGGATCGTCCCGAACAAACCAACGTATCCGACTGTCCTGCATAGTCCAAACAGACCTTTCCGAATCATCCAAACGGAACATCCTGAACCCTCCAAACGGTGCGTCCA
Organism: Stipa capillata; assembly: GCA_019208055.1. Classification (NCBI taxonomy): domain Eukaryota; kingdom Viridiplantae; phylum Streptophyta; class Magnoliopsida; order Poales; family Poaceae; genus Stipa; species Stipa capillata. The sequence goes on from JAGXJF010003375.1 coordinate 350,187, forward strand.
GAAGAAGGTCCGGATCTACTCTACATGTCCCGAACCACCGACCAAACCGTCCAACCCGACCGTCCCTGACCGTCCAAAAGGTTCATCCGGAAGAAGGTTATGGTCTCCTCTAGAAGTCCCAAACCATCCGACCAAACCGTCCAACCCGACTGTCCCGGACCGTCCAACCCGACCGTCCCGAACCTCCAAACGGAATGTCCCGAACCTTCCAAACGGTCCGTCCAGAAGAAGGTGCCGTTCTCCTCTTGAAGTCACCAACCATCCGACCAAAACGACCAACCCGACCGTCCCGAACCGTCCACACGGTCCGTCTGGAAGAAGGTCCGGATCTTCTCTAGAGGCCCTGAACCATCCGACTGAAACGTCCAACCCGACCGTCCCGGATTGTCCCGAACCCTCCACACGGTCTGTCCAGAAAAAGGTCCGGATTTCCTCTAGAAGTCCCGAACCATCCGAATAAACCGTCCTACTCGATTGTCCCGGACAGTCCAAAGGGACCTTTCCGTACCATTAAAACGGAACGTCCCGAACCCTCCAAATGGTCCGTCCGGAAGAAAGTCCGGATCTTCTCTAGAAGTCCCAAACCATCTGACCAAACCGTCCAACCCAACTGTCCCGGACAGTCCAAACGGAGCGTCCCTAACCATCCACACGGCCCATCCGGAAGAACGTCCGGATCTCCTCTAGAAGCCCCGAACAATCTGACCAAACCGTCGAACCCGACCGTCCCGGACCGTCCAAACCGACCGTCCTGAACCTCCAAACAGAACGTCCCGAACCTTCCAAACGGTCTGTCTGGAAGGTCCGGATATCCTCTAGAAGTGCCGAACAATCCGACCAAAACGTCCAACCCGACCGTCCCGGATTGTCCCGAACCCTCCACACGGTCTGTCCAAAAAAGGTTCGGATCCCCTCTAGATGTCCCAAACCATCCGACCAAACCGTCCAACCCGACCGTCCCGAACTGTCCTGAACCCTCCACATGGTCCGTTCGGAAGAAGGTCCGGATCTCCTCTAGAAGTCCCGAACCATCTGCCCAAACCGTCCTACCTGACTGTCCCGGACAGTCCATTGGGACCTTTGCGAACCAACCAAACGGAACATCCTGAACCCCACAAACGGTCCGTCCGGAAGAAGGACCGGATGTCCTCTAGAAGTCCCGAACCCTCCACATGGCTCGTCCAGAAGAACGTCCAGATCTTCTCTAGAAGCCCCAAACAATCTGACCAAACCGTCCAACCCGACCGTCCTGGACCGGCCAAACCGACCGTCCCGAACCTCCAAACGGAACGTCCCGAACCTTCCAAACGGTCCGTCTGGAAGAAGGTCCCAATCTCCTCTAGATGTCCCGAACAATCCGACCTTGCCGACCAACCCGACCGTCCCGAACCGTCCACACGGTCCGTCCGGAAGAAGGTCCGGATCTCCTCTAGAAGTCCCGAACCATCCGACCGAACCATCCAACCCGACCGTCCCAGACTGTCCCGAACACTCCACACGGTCCGTCCGGAAGAAGGTTCAGATCACCTCTAGAAGTCCTGAAACAACCGACCCAACCGTCCTACCCAACTGTACCGGACAGTCCAAAGGGACCTTTCGGAACCATCCAAACGGAAGGTCCTGAACCCTCCAAACAGTCCCGAAACATCCGACCAAACCTTCCAACCCGACCATTTCGGATCGTCCAAACCGACCGTTCTAGACCGTCCAAATGGTCCGTCCGGAAGAAGGTCCGGATCTCCTCTAGAAGTCCCGAACCATCCGGCCAAACCGTCCAACTCGATCGTCCCGGACTATCCAAAGCGACCGTCCCGAACCCTCTAAACAGAACGTGTCGAATCATCCAAACGGTCTGTCCAGAAGAATGTCCCGATCTCCTCTAGAAGTCCCGAACGATCCGACCAAACCGTCCAAGATGACCGTCCCAGACAATCGCGAACCGTCCATACTGTCCGTCCAGAAGAAGGTCCGGATGTCGTCTAGAAGTCCCAAACCATCCGACCCAATCGTCCGATCCAACCATCCCAGACTGTCCCGAAGCCTCCAAACGGTCCGTCTGGAAGATGGTCCGGATCTCCTCTAGAAGTCCCGAACCATCCGACCAAACCGTCCAATCTGACTGTCCCGGATAGTCCAAACGGACCATCCCGAACCATCCAAATCGACCTACCCGACTATTCCGGACAGTCCACACGGACCTTTCCAAACCATCCGAATGGTCTGCCCGGAAGAACGTCCTGATGTCCTCGAGAGGTCCAGAAACATCCGACCAAATTGACCTACCCGACTATCCCGAACAGTCCACACGGAACTCGAAACGGACCGTCCGGAAGAACGTCCGGATCTGCTCTAGAAGTCCCGAACCATCCGACCAGGCCGTCTAACCCGATCGTCCCGGACCGTCCAAATGGACCGTCCCGAACCATCCAAACGGTCTGTCTGGAAGAACGTCATGATATCCTCTAGAAGTCCCAAACCATCCGACCAAACCAACCTACCCAACTGTCCCAGACAGTCCAATTGGACCTTTCCGAACAATCCAAATAGAATGTCCCGAACCCTCCAAACCGTCCAACCCGACCGTCCCGGACCGTCCAAACGGGACCGCTATAGACCATCCAAACGGTCCGTCCGGAAGAAGGTCCGGATCTCCTCTAGAAGTCCCGAACCATCCGACCAAACCGTCCAACCCGACCGTCCCGGATTGTCTCGAACCCTCCACACGTTCCGTCTGGTAGAAGGTCCGGATCTCGTCTAGAAGTCCTGAACCATCCGACCAAACCGTCCTACCTGACTGTCCCGGACAGTCCAAAGGCACCTTTCGGAACCATCCAGACGGAACGTCCTGAACCCTCCAAACGGTCCGTCCGGAAAAAGGTCCGGATCGCCTTTAGATCTCCAGAACCAGCCGACCAAACAGTCCAAACGGATCGTCCCGAACCATCCAAACGGTCCGTCCGGAACAATGTCGTGATGTCCTCGAGAAGTCCCGAACCATCCGACCAAATCTGTCCGGAAGAAGGTCCGGATCTCCTCTAGAAGTACCGAACCATCCGACCCAACCATCCAACCCAACCATCCCGGACTGTCCCGAACCCTCCAAACGGTCCGTCCGGAAGAAGATCCGGATCTCCTCTAGAAGTCCCGAATCATCCGACCCAACTGTCAAACCCAACCGTCTCGGACTGTCCTGGACCCTCCAAACGGTCCGTCCGGAAGAAGCTCCGAATCTCCTCTAGAAGTCTCGAACCATCCGACCAAACCGTCCAATCCGACTGTCCCGGATAGTCCAAACGGACCGTCCCGAACCATCCACACGATCCGTCCGGAGGAAGGTCCCGATCTCCTCTAGAAGTCCCGAACCATCTCACCAATCCGCCCAACCCGACCGTCCCAGACAGTCCCGAACCATCCAACCCAACCGTCCAACCCAACCGTCCCGGACTGTCCCGAACCTTCCAAACGGTCAGTCCGGAAGAAGCTCCGGATCTCCTCTAGAAGTCCCGAACCATCCGACCAAACCCACCAATCCGACTGTCCCGGATAGTCCAATCGGACCGTCCCGAACCATGCAAACGGTCGGTCCGAAAGAACATCCCTGAGGTCCTCTAGAAGTCCCGAACCATCCGACTAAACCAACCTACCCGACTATCCCGGACAGTCCAAACGGACCTTTTCGAACCATCCGAACGGAACGTCTCGAACCCTACAAACGGTCCGTCCGGAAGACGGTCTGGATCTCCTCTAGAAGTCCCGAAACTACCAACCAAACCGTCCAACCATACCTTCCCAGACAGTCAAAACGGACAGTCCCGAACCGTACAATAGATCTGTTCCGCACCATCCGAACGGACTGTCCAAACGGACCATTCCGAACCCCCCAAACAGTTCGTTCGGAAGAAGGTCCGGATGTCGTGAAGAAGTCCCGAACCATCTGACCAAATCGACCTACCCGACTATCCCGGACAGTCCACACGGACCTTTCTGAACCATCCAGACGATCCGTCCGGAATAACGTCGCGATGTCGCCTAGAAGTCCAGAACCGTCCGACCAAACCAACGTACCCGACTATCCCGGAGAGTCCACACGGACCTTTCCGAACCGTCCAAACGGAATGTCCCGAACCCTCCAAACGGTCCGTCCGGAAGAAGGTCCGGATCTCCTCTTGGAGTCTCGAACCGCCGACCAAACCGTCCAACCCGACCATCCCGGACCGTCCAAACGGACCGCTCTAGACCGTCCAAACGGTCTGTCCCGAAGAAGGTCTGGATCTCCTCTAGAAAGTCCCGACCCATCCGACTGAACCGACCAACATGACTGTTCCGCACCATCCGAACGGACTGTCCAAACGGACCGTTCCGAACCCCCCAAACAGTTCGTTCGGAAGAAGGTCCGGATGTTGTGAAGAAGTCCCGAACCATCTGACCAAATCGACCTACCCGACTATCCCGGACAGTCCACACGGACCTTTCTGAACCATCCAGACGGTCCGTCCGGAATAACATCGCGCTGTCGCCTAGAAGTCCAGAACCGTCCGACCAAACCAACGTACCCGACTATCCCGGAGAGTCCACACGGACCTTTCCGAACCGTCCAAACGGAACGTCCTGAACCCTCCAAGCGGTCCGTCCGGAAGAAAGTCCGGATCTCCTCTTGGAGTCCCGAACCGCTGACCAAACCGTCCAACCCGACCGTCCCGGACCGTCCAAACGGACCGCTCTAGACTGTCTAAACGGTCCGTCCCGAAGAAGGTCTGCATCTCCTCTAGAAAGTCCCGACCCATCCGACTGAACCGACCAACATGACTGTTCCGCACCATCCGAACGGACTGTCCAAACGGACCGTCCCGAACCCTCCACACGGTCCGTCCGGAAGAAGGTCCAGATCTGCTCTTGAATTCGCGAACCATCCGATCAAACCGTCCAACAGGAGCGTTTCGCACCATCCGAACGGACCGTTCCGAACCCTCCAAACGGTCCTTCCGGAAGAAGGTCTGGATTTCCTCTAGAAGTCCCAAACCATCTGAGCAAACTGTCCAACCAGATTGTCCCGGACCGTCCAAACGGGACCGTCCCGAACCCACCAAACGGTCCGCCCGGACGAAGGTCCTGATGTCCTCTAGATGTCCCGAATCCTCCAAACGGTCCGTCGGGAAGAAAGTCCGGATCTCCTCTAGAAGTCCTGAACCATCCCACCAAACCAACCTACCCGACTGTTCCGGACAGTACAAACGGACCTTTCCGAACAATCCGACTGTCCCGGATAGTCCAATCGGACCGTCCCGAAACATGCAAACGGTCGGTCCGAAAGAACATCCCTGATGTCCTCTAGAAGTCCCAACCATCCGACCAAACCAACCTACCCGACTGTTCTGGACAGTCCAAACGGACGTTTTCCAACCATCCGAACGGAACGTCTCGAACCCTACAAACGGTCCGTCCGGAAGACGGTCCGGATCTCCTCTAGAAGTCCCGAAACTACCGACCAAACCGTCCAAACATACCTTCCCAGACAGTCAAAACGGACAGTCCCGAACCGTCCAATAGATCTGTTCCGCACCATCCGAACGGACTGTCCAAACGGACTGTTCCGAACCCCCCAAACAGTTCGTTCGGAAGAAGGTCCGGATGTCGTGAAGAAGTCCCGAACCATCTGACCAAATCGACCTACCCGACAATCCCGGACAGTCCACACGGACCTTTCTGAACCATCCAGACGGTCCGTCCGGAATAACGTCGCGATGTCGCCTAGAAGTCCAGAACCGTCCGACCAAACCAACGTACCCGACTATCCCGGAGAGTCCACACGGACCTTTCCGAACCGTCCAAACGGAACGTCCTGAACCCTCCAAACGGTCCGTCCGGAAGAAGGTCCGGATCTCCTCTTGGAGTCCCGAACCGCCGACCAAACCGTCCAACCAAATTGTCCCGGACCGTCCAAACGGATCGTCCCGAACCCACCAAACGGTCCGCCCGGACGAAGGTCCTGATGTCCTCTAGATGTCCTGAACCCTCCAAACGGTTCCTCGGGAAGAAAGTCCAGATCTCCTCTAGAAGTCCTGAACCATCCCACCAAACCAACCTACCCGACTGTTCCGGACAGTACAAATGGACCTTTCCAAACAATCCAAACCGAACATCCCGAACCCTCCAAACGGTCCGTCTGGAAGAAGGTCCGGATCTCTTCTAGAAGTCCCGAACCACCGACCAAACCATCCAACCCGACCGTCCCGGAACGTCCAAACGGACCGCTATAAATCGTCCAAACGGTCCGTTCAGATGAAGGTTTGGATGTCCTCTAGAAGTCCTGAACTATCTGAAAAAACCGTCCAACCCGACCGTCCCGGACCGTCGAAACCGACCGCCCCGAACCTCCAAACGGAATGTCTCGAACCATCCAAACGGTCCGTCCGAAAGAAGGTCCGGATCTCCTCTAGAAGTCCCGAACCATCCGACCAAACCGTCCAACCCGACCGTCCCGGATTGTCCCGAACCCTTCACATGGTCCGTCCGGAAGAAGGTCCGGATCTCCCCTAGAAATCCTGAACCATCCGACCGTACCGTCGGACCAAACCATCCTGAACCCTCCAAACGGAACGTGCGGAATCATCCAAACGGTCCGACCGGAAGAAGGTCCCGATCTCCTTTAGAAGTCCCGAACCATCCGGCCAAACTGTCCAACCCGACCGTAGCAGACAGTCTCGAACCGTCCACACTGTCCATCCGGATCTCCTCTAGAAGTACCGAACCATCCGACCCAACCGTCCCGGACTGTCCCGAACCATCCAAACGGTCCGTCCGGAGGAAGCTCCGGTTCTCCTCTAGAAGTCCCGAACCATCCGACCAAACCATCCAATCCGACTGTCCCGGACAGTCCAAACGGACCGTCCCGAACAATCCAAACGGTCCGTCCGGAAGAATGTTGTGATGCCCTCTAGAAGTCCCGAACCATCCGACCAAACCGACCTACCCGACTGTCCCGGACAGTCCAAACGGACCTTTCTGAACCATCCGTACGGAACGTCCCGAACCCTAGAAACGGTCCGTCCGGAAAAATGTCCGGATCTCCTCTAGAAGTCCCGAAACTACCGACCAAACCGTCCAACCATACCTTCCCGGACCGTCAAAGCGGACAGTCCCGAACCGCCCAACAGGACTGTTCCGCACCATTCGAACGGACTGTCCAAACGGACCGTCCCGAACCCTCCAAACGGTTCCTCCGGAAAAGGTCCGGATGTCATGAAGAAGTCCCGAACCATCTGACCAAATCGACCTGCCCGACTATCCCGGATAGTCCACACAGACCTTTCCGAACCATCCAGACGGTCCGTCCGGAAGAACGTCGCGATATCCCCTAGAAGTCCTAAACCATCCGACCAAACCAACATACCCGACTGTCCCGGAGAGTCCACACGGACCTTTCCGAACCGTCCAAACGAAACGTCCCGAACCCTCCAAACGGTCCGTCCGGAAGAAGGTCCGGATCTCCTCTAGGAGTCCCGAACCGCCGACAAAAACCGTGCAACCCGACCGTCCCGGACCGTGCAAACGGACCGCTCTAGACCGTCCAAACGAGCCGTCCCGAAAAAGGTCTGGATCTCCTCTAGAAAGTACCGATCCATCCGACTGAACCGACCAACATGACTGTTCCGCACCATCCGAACGGACTGTCCAAACGGACCGTCCCGAACCATCCACACGGTCCGTCCGGAAGAAGGTCTGGATCTGCTCTAGAATTCCTGAACCATCTGATCAAACCGTCCAACAGGAGCATTCCGCACCATCCAAATCGACCGTCTCGAACCCTCCAAACGGTCCTTCCGGAAGAAGGTCCGGATCTCCTCTAGAATTCCCGAACCATCTGACCAAGCCGTCCAACCAGACTGTCCCGGACCGTTCAAACGGACCGTCCCGGACCTTCCAAACGGTCCGTCCGGACGAAGGTCCTGATGTCCTCTAGATCTCCCGAACCCTCCAAACGGTCCGTCAGGAAGAAAGTCTGAATCTCCTCTAGAAGTCCCGAACCATCCCACCAAACCAACCTACCCGACTGTCCCGGACGGTCCAAATGGACCTTTCCGAACAATCCAAACGGAACGTCCCGAACCCTCCAAACGGTCCGTCCGGAAGAAGGTCCGGATCTCCTCTAGAAGTCCCGAACCACCGTTCAAACCGTCCAACCCGACCGTCCCGGACCGTCCAAACGGTCCGTCCAGAAGATGGTTTGGATGTCGTCTAGAAGTCCCGAACCATCTGACCAAACCGTCCAACCCTATCGTCCCGGACCGTCCAAACTGACCGTCCCGAACCACCAAAAGGAACGCCCCAACCATCCAAATGGTCCGTCCGGAAGAAGGTCCGGATCTCCTCTAGAAGTCCCGAACCATCCGACCAAACCGTCCAACCCAACAGTCCCGGATTGTCCCGAACCCTCCACACAGTCCGTCCGGAAGAAGGTCCGGATCTCCTCTAGAAGTCCTGAACCATCGGACCATACCATCGGACCTAACCGTCCGGAACCCTCCAAACGGAACGTGCCGAATCGTCCAATCGGTCCGTCTGGAAGAAGGTCCCGATCTCCTCTAGAAGTCCCGAACCATCCGACCAAACCGTCCAACCCGACCGTCCCAGACAGTCCCGAACCGTCCACACTGTCCATCCAGATCTCCTCTAGAATTACCGAACCATCCGACCGAACCGTCCCGGACTGTCCCGAACCATCCAAACGGTCCGTCCGGTAGAAGCTCCGGTTCTCCTCTAGAAGTCCCGAACCATCCCACCAAACCGTCCAATCCGACTGTCCCGGACAGTCCAAACAGACCGTCCCGAACAATCCAAACGGTTCATCCGGATGAACGTCGTGATGTCCTCTAGAAGTCCCAAACCATCAAACCAAACCAACATACCCGACTGTCCAAACGGACCTTTCCGAACCATCCGAACGAAACGTCCAGAACCCTACAAACGGTCCGTCCGGAAGAATGTCCGGATCTCCTCTAGAAGTCTCGAAACTACCGACCAAACCGTCCAACCATACCTTCCCGGACCGTCAAAACGGACAATCCCGAACCGTCCAACAGGACTGTTCCGCACCATCCGAACGGACTGTCCAAACGGACCGTCTCGAACCCTCCAAATGGTTCGTCCGGAAGAAGGTCCGGATCTCCGCTAGAAGTCCCGAACCACCAACCAAACCGTCCAACCTGACAGTCCCGGACCGTCCAAACGGACCGCTATTGATCGTCCAAACGGTCCGTCCGGAAGAAGGTTTGGATGTCCTCTAGAAGTCCCGAGCCATCTGACCAAACCGTCCAACCCGACCGTCCCGGACCGTCCAAACCGACCGTCCCGAACCTCCAAACGGAACGTCCCGAACCATCCAAACGGTCCGTCAGGAAGAAAGCCCGGATCTCCTCTAGAACTCCCGAACCATCCCACCAATCGTCCCGGACTGTCCCGAACCATCCAAACGGTCCGTCCGGAAGAAGCTCCGGTTCTCCTCTAGAAGTCCCGAACCATCCGTCCAAACCGTCCAATCCGACTGTCCCGGACGGTCCAAATGGACCGTCCCGAACAAACCAACGTATCCGACTGTCCTGCACAGTCCAAACGGACCTGTCCGAACCATCCAAACGGAACGTCCCGAACCCTTGAACCGGTCCGTCCGGAAGAAGGTCCGGATCTCGTCTAGAAGTCCTGAACCACCGACCAAACCGTCCAACCCGACCGTCCCGGACCGTCCAAACGGTTCGTCGGTAGAAGGTCGAGATCTCCTCTAGAAGTCCCAAACCATCCGACCAAACCGTCCAACCCGACCGTCCCGAACCTCCAAACGGAATGTCCGAACCTTCCAAATGGTCCGTCCGGAAGAAGGTGTCGTTCTCCTCTTGAAGTCAGGAACCATTCGACCAAGCCAACCAACCCGACCGTCCCGAACCGTCCACATGGTCCGTCTGGAAGAAGGTCCGGATCTCCTCTAGAAGTCCTGAACCATCCGACCGAAACGTCCAACCCGACCATCCCGGATTGTCCCGAAACCTCGATACGGTCCGTCCAGAAAAAGGTTCGGATCTCCTCTAGAAGTCCCGAACCATCCGAATAAATCGTCCTACCCGACTGTCCCGGACAGTCCAAAGGGACCTTTCCGTACCATTCAAACGGAACGTCCCGAACCCTCCAAACGGTTCGTTTCGGAAGAAGGTCCTGAACCATCTGACCAAACCATCCAACCCGACTGTCCCGGACAGTCCAAATGGAGCGTCCCTAACCATCCACACGGCCCGTCTGGAAGAACGTCCGGATCTCCTCTAGAAGCCCCAAAAAATCTGACCAAACCGTCGAACCCGACCGTCCCGGACCGTCCAAAACCGACCGTCCTGAACCTCCAAACAGAACGTCGCGAACCATCCAAACGGTCCGTCTGGAAGTACTGGATATCCTCTAGAAGTCCCGAACCATCCGACCAAAACGTCCAACCCGACCGTCCCGGATTGTCCCGAACCCTCCACACGGTACGTCCAGAAAAAGGTCCGGATCCCCTCTAGATGTCCCGAACCACCCGACCAAACAGTCCAACCCGACCGTCCCGGACTGTCCCAAACCCTCCACACGGTCCGTCCGGAAGAAGGTCCGGGTCTCCTCTAGAAGTCCTGAACCATCCGCCTAAACCGTCCTACCTGATTGTCCCGGACAGTCCAATGGGACCTTTGCGAACCAACCAAATGGAACATCCTGAACCCCACAAACGGTCCGTCCGGAAGAAGGACCGGATGTCCTCTAGAAGTCCCGAACCATCCGACCAAACCGTCCAACCCGACTGTCCTGGACCGTCCAAAGCGACCATCCTGAACCCTCGAAACGGAACATGCCGAACCGTCCAAACGATCCGACCCGAAGAAGGTCCCGAACCATCCGACCAAACCGTCCAACCCGACCGTCCCAGACTATCCCGAACCGTCCACACTTTCTCTCCGGAAGAAGGTCCGGATGTCCTCTAGAAGTCCCGAACCATCCGGCCAAGCCGTCCAACCCGAGTACCGTTCAAAGCGACCATCCCGAACCCTCAAAATGAACATGCCGAACCGTCCAAACGATCCGACCCGAAGAAGGTCCCGAACCATCTGACCAAACAATCCCGAACCGTCCACACTTTCCGTCTGGAAGATGGTCCGGATCTCCTCTAGAAGTCCCGAACCATCCGACCCAACCGTCCAACCCGACCGTCCCAAACCTCCAAACGGAACATCCCGAAAAAGGTCCCTATCTCCTCCAGAAGTCCCGAACAATCCGACCAAGCCGATCGACCCGACTGTCCCGAACCGACCACACGGTCCGTCCAGAAGAAGGTCCGGATCTCCTCTAGAAGTGCCGAACCATCTGACCAAACCGTCCAACCCGACCGTTCCGGACTGTCCCGAACCCTCCGACCAAACTGTCCTACCTGACCGTCCCGGACTGTCCCGAACCCTCCACACCGTCTGTCCGAAAGAATGTCCGGATCTCCTCCACAAGCCCCGAACCATCCGGCCAAACCGTCCTACCGGACTATCCCCGACAGTCCAAAGGGACATTTCCGAACCATCCAAACTGAACATCCTGAACCCTCCAAACGGTCCGTCCGGAAGAAGGTCCAGATCTCCTTTAAAAGTCCCGAACCCAAAAAACGGTCCGTCCGGAAGAAGGTCCGGATCTGATGTAGAAGTCCCGAACCATCCGGCAAAACCGTCCAACCCGACCGTCTTGGACCATCCAAAGCGACCCTCCCAAACCCTCGAAACGGAACTTGCCGAACCGTCCAAACGATCCGTCCGGAAGAAGGTCCCGATCTCCTCCTGAAGTCCCGAACCATCCGACCAAACCGTCCGACCTGACCTTCCCGGACAGTCCCGAACCGTCCGCACTGTCCGTCCGGAAGAATGTCCTGATCTCCTCTGGAAGTCCCGAACCATCCGACCAAACCGTCCAATCCGACTGTCCCGGACAGTCCAAACAGACGGTCCCGAACCATCCAAACGGTCCGTTCGGAAGAATGTCTGGATCTCCTCTAGTAGTCCCGAACCATCCGACCAAACCGTCCGATCGGACCGTCCCGAACCTCCAAACCTAACGTCCCAAACCTTCCAAACAGTCCGTCCGGAAGAAGGCCCCGATCTCCTCTAGAAGTGCAGAACCATCCGACTAAGCCGACCAACCCGACCGCGCCGAACCCTCCACACGGTCCATCCGGAAGAATGTCCGGATCTCACCTAGAAGTCCCGAACCATCCGACCAAACAGTCCCGAACCGTCAAAACTTTCCATCCGGAAGAAGGTCCGGATCTCCTCTAGAAGTCCCGAACCATCCGACCCAACCGTCCAACCCGACCGTCCCGGACCATCCAAACCGACCGTCCCGAACCTCCAAACGGAACATCCCGAAGAAGGTCCCAATCTCCTCCAGAAGTCCCGAACCATCCGACCAAGCCGATCGACCCGACCGTCCCGAACCGTCCACACGGTCCGTCCGGAAGAAGGTCCGGATCTCCTCTAGACTTGCCGAACCATCTGACCAAACTGTCCATCCCGACCGTCTCGGACTATCCCGAACCCTCCGACCAAACCGTCCAACCTGACCGTCCCGGACTGTCCCGAACCCTCCACACGGTCCGTCCGGAAGAAGGACTGGATCTCCTCTAGAAGCCCTGAACCATCCGGCCAAAACCGTCCTACCCAACTGTCCTGGAAAGTCCAAAGGGACCTTTCCGAACCATCCAAACTGAACGTCCTGAACCCTCCAACGGTCCGTCCGGAAGAAGGTCCGGATCTCGTTTAGAAGTCCCGAACCATCCGACCACACTGTTCAACCCGACCGTCCCGAACCCAAGAAACGGTCCGTCCGGAAGAAGGTCCGGATCTGATGTAGAAGTCCCGAACCATCCGGCAAAACCGTCCAACCCGACCGTCCTGGACCGTCCAAAGCGACCCTCCCACACCCTCGAAACGGAACTTGCCGAACCGTCCAAACCATCCGTCCGGAAGAAGGTCCCGATCTCCTCCTGAAGTCCCGAACCATCCGACCAAACCGTCCAACCCGACCGTCCCGGACAGTCCCGAACCGTCCGCACTGTCCGTCCGGAAGAAGGTCCTGATCTCCTCTGGAAGTCCCGAACCATCCGACCCAACCGTCCCAACCCAACCGTCCCGGACTGTTCCGAACCCTGCAAACAGTCCGTCCGGAAGAAGGTCTGGATCTCCTCTAGAAGTCTCGAACCATCGACCAAACCGTCCAACCCAACCATCCCGGACCGTATAAACGGACCGCACTAGACCGTCGAAACGGTCCGTCCGGAAGAAGGTGCGGATCTCCAGTAGAAGTTTCGAACCATCCAACCAAATCGTCCAATCCCGGACCGTCCCGGACCGTCCAAATCGGCCGTCCCGAACCTCCAAACGGAACGTCCCGAACCATACAAGCGGTCCGTCTAGAAGAAGGTCCCAATCTCTGTTAGAAGTCCCGAACCATCCGACCGAGCCGACCAACCCGACCGTCCCGGACTGTCCCGAACTGTCCACACGGTCAGTCCGGAAGAATGTTCGGATCTCCTCTAGAAGTCCCGAACCATCCGACCAAACTGGCTAATCCGACTGTCCCGCACAGTCCAAACAGACGGTCCTGCACAGTCCAAACAGACGGTCCCGCACAGTCCAAACAGACAGTCCCGAACCATCCAAACGGTCCGTCTGGAAGAATGTCCGGATCTCCTCTAGTAGTCCCGAACCATCCGACCAAACCGTCCGATCGAACCGTCCCGAACCTCCAAACGTAACGTCCCAAACCTTCCAAACGGTCCGTCCGGAAGAAGGCCCCGATCTCCTCTAGCCGAACCATCCGACCAAGCCGACCAACCCGACCGCGCCGAACCCTCCACACGGTCCATCCGGAAGAAAGTCCGGATCTCACCTAGAAGTCCCGAACCATCCGACCAAACAGTCCCGAACCGTCCACACTTTCCGTCCGGAACAAGGTCCCGATCTCCTCTAGAAGTCCCGAACCATCCGACCCAACCATCCAACCCGACCGTCCCGAACCTCCAAACGGAAAATCCCGAAGAAGGTCCCGATCTCCTCCAGAAGTCCCGAACCATCCGACCAAGCCGATCGACCCGACCGTCCCGAACCGTCCACACGGTCCGTCCGGAAGAAGGTCTGGATCTCCTCTAGAAGTGCCGAACCATCTGACCAAACCGTCCAACCCGACCGTCTCGGACTGTCCCGAACCCTCCGACCAAACCGTCCAACCTGACCGTCCCGAACTGTCCCAAACCCTACACACAGTCCGTCCGGAAGAAAGACCGGATCTCCTCTAGAAGCCTCGAACCACCCGGCCAAACCGTCCTACCCGACTGTCCCGGACAGTCCAAAGGGACCTTTCCGAACCATCCAAACTGAACGTCCTGAACCCTCCAACCGGTCCGTCCGGAAGAAGGTCCGGATCTCCTTTAGAAGTCCCGAACCATCCGACCACACCGTTCAACCCGACCATCCCGAACCCAAGAAACGGTCCGTCCGGAAGAAGGTCCGGATCTGATGTAGAAGTCCCGAACCATCCGGCAAAACCGTCGAACCCGACCGTCCTGGACCGTCCAAAGCGACCCTCCCAAACCCTCGAAACGGAACTTGCCGAACCGTCCAAACGATCCGTCCGGAAGAAGGTCCCTGTCTCCTCCTGAAGTCCCGAACCATCCAACCAAACCGTCCAACCAGACCGTCCCAGACTATCTCGAACCCTCCACACGGACAGTCCAGAAGAAGGTCCGGATCTCCTCTGGATGTCCCGAACCATCCGACCAAACCGTCCAACCAGACCGTCCCGGACTATCCCGAACCCTCCACACAGACAGTCCGGAAGAAGGTCTGGATCTCCTCTAGAAGTCCCGAACCAGCAGACCAAACCGTCCTACCCGACCGTCCCGTATCGTCCAAACCGACCGTTCTAGACCGTCCAAATGGTCCTTCCGGAAGAAGGTCCGGATCTCCTCTCGAATTCCCGAACCATCCAGCCAAACCGTCCAACCCGACCGTCCCGGACCGTCCAAAGCGACCGTCCCGAACCCTTCAAACGGAATGCGCCGAATCGTCCAAACGGTCCGTCCGGAAGAAGGTCCCGATCTCCTCCTGCAGTCCCGAACCATGCGACCAAACTGTCCAAACCGACCGTCCCGGATTGTCCCGAACCATCCAGACGGTCCGTCCGGAAGAAGGTCCGGATCTCCTCTATAAGTCCCGAACCATCGGACAAAACCGTCCTACCAGACTGTCCCGGACAGTCCAAAGGGACCTTTTCGAACCGTCCAAACGGAAAGTCCTGAACCCTCCAAACGGTCCGTCCGGCAGAAGGTCCGGATTGCCTCTAGATGTCTTGAACCAACCGACCAAATAGTCCAATCCAACTGTCCCACGCAGTCCAAACGGACCGTCCCGAACCAATCTAAACGGTCCGTCCGGAAGAACGTCGTGATGTCCTCTAGAAGTCCTGAACCATCCCACCAAACCAACCTACCCGACTGTCCCGTACAGTCCAAACGGACCTTTCCGAACCATCCAAACGGAAAGTCCCGAACCCTACAAATGGTTCGTCCGGAAGATGGTCCGGATCTCCTCTAGAAGTCCCGAAACAACCGACCAAACTATCCAACTGTACTGTTCCGCACCCGTCATATGGACCGTCCAACCCTACCGTCCCGGACAATCAAAATGGAAAGTCCCCAACCCTCCAAACGGACCGTCCGGAAGAATGTTTGGATCTGCTCTACAACTCCCGAACCATCCGACGAAGCCGTCTAACCCGACCGTCCTGGACCGTCCAAAGCGACCCTCCCAAACCCTCGAAACGGAACTTGCCGAACCGTCCAAACCATCCGTCCGGAAGAAGGTCCCGATCTCCTCCTGAAGTCCCGAACCATCCGACCAAACCGTCCAACCCGACCGTCCCGGACAGTCCCGAACCACCTCTTCCAACCAGTCAACGAGATGCTGCTTCTTCAGCACCACCTCTTCCAACCAGTCAACGAGCTGCCCCTTTTCGCGTCTACCGCAATGATGCATACCAACAAAGACGCCATGATGATCATCAACAAGAAGAAAAATTTGGCAGACTCAAATTCACCATCCCCAAATTTGAAGGCAATTCAGACCCTGATGCCTATCTCACATGGGAATTGAAGGTGGATAAGATCTTTCGAATGCACAACTATTCGGAAGAGAAGAAGCTTGCAATGGCCTCCTTGGAATTTGATGGCTATGCCCTCATTTGGTGGGAGCAAGTACAAAACCAAAGAGAAGAGTATGGCGAACCATCAATTTCTTCATGGGTTGAAATGAAGAAAGAAATGAAAGCAAGGTTTGTGCCATTACATTATAAGCGTGATTTATTCGACAAATTGCAAGCTTTGAAACAGGGAACTAGAAATGTGGAAGAGTACTATCAAGAGATGGAGCAAGCCATGATTAGAGCATGTGTTCGGGAAGATGAAGAGCAAACCATGTCACGCTTCTTGCATGGTCTTCGCCACGATATCAAGTGCATTGTGATCTACCAACCCTACCACACTGTGGTTGAGTTAGTCCATCAAGCGGGAAAGGCCGAAAGGCAATTGCAAGAGGATGCCAAGTTTGCCAAGTCTAGATCAACACCATCTTTTAGTTTGAAGGCTCCATCATATACACCCAAACCTCGATTTAATTTGGGTAGAGGTACGTCTTCTTCTAGTCATTCGTATGCTACTAATAATAGTCCCTCTTCTATGGCAAAATCAGTGCCATCCTCAAATAAGGAAAAGCCAACAACTTCAACAGCGTCATCAAGTGGCTCTACTACTCGATCAAGAGAGATTGTATGCTTCAAATGTCAAGGACAAGGACACATCTCAAGAGAGTGTCCCAACAATAGAGCCATGTTGATAACTGAAGATGGAGAGTACATTTTGGGAGATGAAGAAATGGAACCTATTGCAAATGAAGAAAGATTTGATGATGCTCAAGACGAAAGGCAAGACTACGCCGACTGTACCTTTGAGACCGGAAGTGCGCTTGTTGTCACTAAGGTCCTTAGCGTGCAGCAAAAGGAAGATGAGCACGCACAAAGTTTCAATCTTTTTGAAACACAAGCCAAGGTAAATGACAAGGTAATCAAGCTTATTATTGATGGAGGTAGTTGTCATAACCTTGCTAGTAAAGAAATGTGTGATAAACTTGGATTGAAATTGATCAAGCATCCCCATCCGTAGAATGTTCAATGGCTTGGTGATTTTGGCAGTGTCAAAATATAACACATGGTTAATGTCACATTTAAAATTAAAGATTATGTTGAAACCATTACTTGTGATGTTGTACCTATGACTGTATGCCATATGCTTTTGGGAAGGCCTTGGTTTTATGATAGATATGTCACACATGATGGAAGAGCCAATACTTACATGTTTAAGATAGGAGAAAGAAATATGAAATTGTTTCCTATGACTCCTAATCAAATTCTTGCTCAAAACATGCAAAAGAAAGTGGAAGCAAAATTGGGAGATGACAAAATTAATTTGAAGGGAAGAAAAGATAAGGAAGAAAAGAAGTTAGTCATGATCACCAATAAATTGGATATAAAGGAGATGAGAAGTAACCCTGAAACCATGTGTATTGTTCTCATCTACAAGGATACCTTGATTACGACTAATGATCTCACTAGCCTTCCTAGAGTTGTCTCAAAGGTTTTGCAGGATTATCAAGATGTGTTTCCTAAAGAGATACCTGCAGGACTTCCTCCCATTAGAGGCATTGAGCATCAAATTGACCTTATTCCGGGTGCCTCTCTTCCAAACCGTCCTCCATACCGAGTCAATCCGGAGGAAACAAAGGAAATTCAAAGTCAAGTACAAGGTCTACTCGAAAAAGGGTATGTTCGAGAAAGCCTAAGTCCTTGTGCTGTTCCCGTAATCTTAGTACCTAAAAAGGATGGAACATGGAGAATGTGCGTCGATTGTCGTGCCATTAATAACATAACTGTTAGATATCGTCACCCTATTCCTAGGCTTGATGATATGCTAGATGAACTTAGTGGTTCTAATATATTCTCCAAAATTGATTTAAAAAGTGGCTACCATCAAATTAGAGTTAAACTTGGAGATGAATGGAAAACAGCTTTTAAGACTAAATTTGGTTTGTATGAATGGTTGGTTATGCCATTTGGCTTGACTAATGCCCCTAGTACATTCATGAGATTAATGAATCATGTTTTAAGAGCTTTCATTGGTTGATTTGTGGTGGTATACTTTGATGACATATTAATCTATAGCAAATCCATGGATGAGCATGTTAAACATATGACACAAGTACTAGAAGTGCTAAGAAAAGAACATTTGTATGCTAACCTTGAAAAGTGCACTTTTTGTACAAATAAAGTTGTCTTCTTAGGCTTTGTTGTTTCAAGTCAAGGAGTTGAGGTTCATGAATCTAAAATAGTGGCTATTAAGAATTGGCCTACTCCTTTGAATGTTAGCCAAGTAAGAAGCTTTCATGGATTAGCTGGGTTTTATCGCCGCTTTGTAAAGGATTTTAGCACTATTGCTGCTCCATTAAATGAATTAACTAGAAAGGGACTTCATTTCCAATGCGGTAATTCTCAAGAAAAAGCTTTTCAAGCATTAAAGAAGCGGTTGACTGAAGCACTTTTGCTTGCTTTGCCTGATTTCACTAGGAGCGTTCCGTACCATCCAAACGGACCGTCCCGAACCCTCCAAACGGTCCGTACGGAAGAAGGTCCGGATCTCCTCTAGAAGTCCCGAACCATCCGACCAAACCGTCCAACCCGACCGTCCTGGATCGTCCAAACCGACCGTTCTAGACCGTCCAAACAGTCCGTCAGAAAGAAGGTCCGGATCTCCTCTAGAAGTCCCGAACCATCCGACCAATCCACCTTGCCTGACTGTCCTGGACAGTCCAAAGGGACCTTTCCGAACCATCCAAACAGAACGTCCTGAACCCTCCAAATGGTCCGTCTGGAAGAAGGTCCGGATCTCCTCGAGAAATCCCGAACCATCCGACCAAACCGTCCAACCCGACCATCCCGGATCGTCCAAACCGACCGTTCTTGACCGTCCAAACGGTCCGTCCGAAAGAAGGTCCGGATCTCTCCTAGAAATCCCGAACCATCCGACCAAACCATCCAAGCAGACCATCCTGGATTGTCCCGAACCCTGCACACGGTCCGTCCGGAAGAAGGTCCGGATCTCCTTTAGAAGTCCTGAACCATCCGACCAATCCGTCCTGCCCGACTATCCCGGACAGTCCAATGGGATCTTTCTGAACCATCCAAACGGAACGTCCTGAACCCTCCAAACGGTCCGTCCCGGAAGAAGGTCCGGATCTCCTCTAGAAGTCCCGAACCATCCGACCAAACCGTCCAACCCGACCATCCCGGATCGTCCAAACCGACCGTTCTAGACCGTCCAAACGGTCCGTCAGAAAGAAGGTCCGGATCTCCTCTAGAAGTCCCGAACCATCCGACCATACTGTTCAACCCGACCGTCCCGGACTGTCCAAACAGACCGTTCTAGATCGTACGAATTTTCCGTTCGGAAAAAGGTCCGGATCTCTTCTAGAAGCCCTGAACCATCCGACCAAACCGTCTAACCTGACCATCCCAGACCGTCCAAACCGACCGTCCCGAACCCTCCAACAGAACGTCCCAAACCCTCCAAACGGTCGTTCCGGAAGAAGTTCCGGATCTCCTCTAGAAGTGCCGAACCATCTGACCAAACCGTCCAACAGGTGTGTTCCGCACCATCCGAACGGACCGTCCAAACGGAACGTCCCGAACCATCCAACCGGTCCGTCCGGAAGAAGGTCCGGATCTCCTCTAGAAGTCCCGAACCATCCAAACGGTCCGTCCGGAAGAACATCCTGATATCCTCTAGAAGTCCCGAATCATCCGACCAAACCGACCTACCCGACTGCCCGGACAGTCCAAATAGACCTTTCCGAACCATCCAAACGGTTCATCCGGGAGAAGGTCCGGATCTCCTCTAGAAGTCCCGAACCACCGACCAAACCGTCCAAACTGACCGTCCCAAACCCTCAAAGCCGAACGGCCCGAACTTCCAAACGATCCGTCCGGAAGAAGGTCCGGATCTCCTCTAGAAGTGCCGAACCATCTGACCAAACCGTCCAACAGGAGCGTTCCGCACGATCCGAACGGACCGTCCCGAACCCTCCAACCGGTCCGTCCGCAAGAAGGTCCGGATCTCCTCTAGAAGTCCCGAGCCATCCAAACGGTCCGTTCAGAAGAACGCCCTGAAATCCTCGGGAAGTCCCGAACCATCCGACCAGACCACCTACCCGACCGTCCCCGGACAGTCCAAACGGACCTTTCCGTACCATCCAAACAGAACGTCCTGAACCCTCAAAACTGTCCGTCCGGAAGAAGGTCCGGATCTCCTCAAGAGGTCCCGAACCCCGGGCCAAACCGTCCAAGCCGACCGTCCTGGACTGTCCAAACCGACCGTCCCGAACCTCCAAACGGAATGTCCCAAACCTTCCAACCGGTCCATCCGGAAGAAGGTCCCGATCTCCTCTAGAAGTCTCGAACCCTCCGACCAAGCCGACCAACCCGACCGTCCCGAACCGTCCACACGGTCCGTCCGGAAGAAGGTCCGGATCTTCTCTAGAAGTCCCCGCACCATACGACCAAACCGTCCAACCCGACCATCCCGGATTGTCCCCGAACCCTCCATGCGGCCCATCCGGAAGAAGGTCCGGATCTCCTCTAGAAGTCCCGGACCGTCCAAAATGACCGTCCCGAACCCTCCAAACGGAACGTGTCGAACCGTCCAAACAGTCCGTCCGGAAGAAGGTCCCGATCTCCTCTACAGTCCCGAACCCTCTAAACGGTCCGCCGGGAGGAAGGTCCTGATGTCCCCTAGAAGTCCCAAACCATCCGTCCAAACCGTCCTACCCGACTGTTTCCGGACAGTCCACACGGACCGTTCCGAACCATCCAAACGGAACGTCCTGAACCCTCCAAACAGTCCGTCTGGAAGAAGGTCCAGATCTCCTCTTGAAGTCCCGAACCATCCGACCCAACCGTCTCGGACTGTCCCGAACCCTCCAACGTGGTGATGTCCTCTTGAAGTCCCGAACGATCCGACCAAACCAACCTACCCAACTATCCACGATAGTCCAAATGGACCTTTCCGAACCATCCAAAGGGAACGTCCCAACCCTCCAAACGGTCCGTCCGGAATAGGGTCCGGATCTCTCTAGAAGTCTCAAACCATCCGACCAAACCGTGCAACCCGACCTTCCCAACGGACCGCTCTAGACCGTCCAAACGGTCCGTCCGGAAGAAGGTCCGAAACTCCTCTAGAAGTCCCGAACCATCCGACCAAACCGTCCAACCCGACCGTCCCGGACGGTACAAACCGACCGTCCCGAACCTGCAAATGAAATGTCCCGAACGTTCCAAACGATCCGTCCGGAAGAAGGTCCAGATCGCCCCTAGATGTCCCGAACCATCCCAACAAGTCGAACAACCCGACCGTCCCGAACCGTCCACACAGTCCGTCCGGAAGAAGGTCCGGATCTCCTCTAGATGCCCCGAACCATCCGACCAACCGTCCAACAGGAGCGTTCTGCACCATCCGGCTGGATCGTCCAAACGGACCGTCCCGAACCCTCCAACCAGTCCGTCCGGAAGAAGGTTCGGATCTCCTCTAGAAGTCCCGAACCATCCGAACAAACCGCCAAGCCGACCGTCCTGAACCATCTAAACGGTCCATCCGGAAGAACGTCGCGATGTACTCTAGAAGCCCCCTAACCATCCGACCAAATCGACCAACCCAACTGTCTCGGACAGTCCAAACGGACCTTTCCGAACCATCCAAAAGGAACGTCCCGAACCGTCCAAACGTTCGGCCGGAAGAAGTTCCGGATCTCGTCTAGAAGTCCCGAACCACCCGACCAAACCGTCCAACCCGACCGTCCCGGATCGTCCAAACCGACCGTCCCGAACCTCCAAACGGAACGTCCCGAACCTTCCAAACTGTCCCTCCGGAAGAAGTTCCTGATCTCCTCTAGAAGTCCCGAACCATCCGACCAAACCTGCCAAACCGACTATCCTGGACTATCCAAACGGACCGTCCCGAACCCTACAAATGGTCCGTCCGGAAGAAGGTCCGAATGTCCTCTAGAAGCCTTGAACCATCCGACCAAACTGTCCAACACAACCATCCCGGACAATCTCGAAACCCTCAAACAGTCCGTCCAGAAGAAGGTCTGATAGGAGCGTTCCGCACCATCCGAACAGACTGTCTCGAACCCTCCAACCTGTCCGTCTGGAAAAAGATCTGGATCTCGTGTAGAAGTCACGAACCATCCAACCAAGCTGTCCGACCCGACCATCCTGAACCGTCCAAACAGACCGCTCTAGATGGTCCAAACGGTCCATTCGAAGAAGGTCCGGATCTCCTCTGGAAGTCCCGAACAATCCGACCAAACCGTCCAAACCGACCGTCCCGAACCTCCAAACGGAACGTCCCGAACCTTCCAAATGGTCCGTCTGGAAGAATATCCCGATCTCCACTAGAAGTCCGGAACCATCTGACCAAGCCGACCAACCCGATCGTCCCGAACCGTCCACACGGTCCATGCGGAAGAAGGTCCGGATCTCCGCTAGAAGTCTCGAACCATCTGAGCAAACCATCCAACCCAACCGTCCCAGACTATCCCGAACCCACCACACGGTCCGTCCGGAAGAAGTTCCGGATCTCCTCTATAAGTCCCGAACCATCCGACCAAACCGTCCTACCCGACTGTCCCAGACAGTCCAAATGGACCTTTCCGAACCATCCAACTGGAAAGTCTTGAACCCTCCAAACGGTCCGTCCAGAAGTAGGTCCGGATCTCCTCTAGAAGTCCCGAACCATCCGACCAAACCATCCAACCTGACCATCCCGGATCGTCCAAACCACCATTCTAGACCGTCCAAACAGACCGTTCGGAAGAACGTCCAGACTCCTCTAGAAGTCCCAAATGATCCGGCCAAACCGTCCAATCCGATGTCCCGGACTGTCCAAAGCGACTGTCCCGAACCCTCCAAACGGAACGTGCCGAATCGTCCAAACAGACCGTCCGGAAGAAGGTCCCGATCTCCTCAAGAAGTCCCGAACCATCCGACCAAACCGTCCAACCGGACCGTCCCAGACAGTCCCGAACCGTCCACACTGTCCGTCCGGAAGAAGGTCTGGATCTCCTCTAGAGGTCCCGAACCATCTGACCAAACCGTCCAACCCGACCCTCCCGGACCGTCCAAACGGACTGTTCTGGGCCATCCAAACGGTCCATCCGGAAGAAGGTCCGGATCTCCTCTAGAAGTCCCAAACCATCTGACCAAACGGCCAATAGGACTGTTCCGCACCATCCGAACGGACCGTCCAAACAGACCGTCCCAAACCTTCCAAACGATCCGTCCGGAAGAAGATCCGGATCTCCTCTAGAAGTCCCGAACCATCCGACCAAACCGTCCAATCCGACTGTCCCGGATAGTCCAAACGGACCGTCCCGAACCATCCAAATGGTTTGATACGGGGTGGTCCGATCTTCTCAGCGAGGAACCGTGGATAAATGGTATGAATAGATGATCTCGCTAGCTGAACACTCGCGCAAATGCATGAACCCTCAATTCTTCGGAAAACGCCCAAACACACCGGTAGATGATCGTCGCGAGACCACGAGCAACGATCGCCAAGTCCCCAATTCCCAACAGAATGACGGCTTGACCTTGAATTGCAGAAGAAACACGATCGCCTAATTCTCTCTCAGTTATCCTCGCATAAACGCTGGTTTCAAAGAACAAGCAATAGCTATGTTTTAATCTTATGCATAAAGTGGTCTGAGGCTAAAAAGCCACGAGTACATTAGTATATATAGACTCTAGGACGTCCACCCTAGTGTTAGGGTCGAAATCCAACCTAACTCTAACTTCCCTAACTTATATGACTCTATTTGGAAAAGAACAGAAACAACCTCCGAGTTGTTTTTATGATTGCGGACAGACCAGTAGGAATCTGTGGATGGGGATATACCCGTTGGAAAGTACTCGGAGTTATCTTTCCAACAAGTACTTATTTTCCTATTTGGAGTTCGTATGAGGAAACCACGGCCGTTTTAGTTTCGGACCTCTGCCTGTCCCGAACCGAATCTGAACGGAGCCCAACCCTTTCCATCTTCTATTTCCTTGCCCTTTTGGCCCCAAATCCGTGTGGAATCATCTAAGGAAGTTATGGGGAACCTTAGGATGGTCATGTAGGAGTTGGATCCCACCAATACTTGACGCACAAGTCCCGGACTCTTCAAGTATAGCGTTTTATTTCCGTTGTCCGACTACCTTGTGCAGCCTTCACTTTTAAAGTCATACCTTTCTCTAGAGAGCTCCAAATCATGCACCGTTTGAATCATTGGAAAGTAGAATCGATCTCCTATTGCCCTTTCTCCTCAAGTGGCATATTTTCTACCCTCACCTCCCACTGGAACTCCACACTTGTTGAATCAGCAAACACTTAAGAACCGCATCAACATCTCCTTTTAACTCTTGAGCTGAATACCTGAGTATCATTAAACAATTGGATTTAGGTAGTATAAGGCTCTCATGAATAATATTAGCATGTGCATTAAGGAGTGAATTCACATGCTCATTAAGTAGCATTACTTTAGCGCTGGTAATTGGACCTTGTGGCAGCTCTATGTGTATCTCCTCATTGGCATCATCATCAGCGACGGGTGAAGAAGAATATGAGCTATGGATGCCCGCCTCGCGATCTATCAAGAAGAACGTCCTGATGTCCTCTAGAAATCCCGAATCATCCGACCAAACCGACCTACCTGACTGTCCTGGACAGTCCAAACGGACCTTTCCAAACCAGCCAATCGGAACGTCCTAAACCCTCCAACGGTCCGTCCGGAAGAAGGTCCAGATCTACTCTAGAAGTCCCGAACCATCCGACCAAACCCTCCAAAACCAACCGTCCCGGACCGTCCAAACGGACCGCTCTAGACCGTCCAAACGGTCCATCCGGAAGAAGATCCGGATCTCCTCTAGAAGTCCCGAACCATCCGACCAAACCGTCCAACCCGACCGTCCCGGACCGTCCAAACCGACCGTCCCGAACCCTCCAAATGGAACGTCCCGAACCTTCCAAACGATCCGTCCAGAAGAAGGTCCCGATCTCCTCTAGAAGTCCCGAACCATCCGACCAAGCCGCCAACCCGACCGTCCTGGACCCTCCAACGGTCTGTCCGGAAGAAGGTCCGGATCTGCTCTAGAACTCCCGAACCATCCGACCAACCGTCCAACATGACCGCTCCGCGTCATCCGAACGGACCGTTCCGAACCCTCCAAACGGTCCGTGCGGAAGAAGGTCGGGATCTGCTCTAGAACTCCTGAACCATCTGACAAAACCGTCCAACCGAACTGTCCGGACCGTCTCGAACCGTCCACACGGTCCGTCCGGAAGAAGGTCCGGATCTCCTCTAGAAGTACCAAAACCATCCGATCAAACAGTCCAACAGGAGCGTTACGCACCATCCGAACGTACCGTTCTGAACCTTCCAAACGGTCCTTCCGAAAGAAGGTCCGGATCTCCCCTAGAAGTCCTAAACCATTCGACCAAAACCGTTCAACCCAACCGTCTCGAACTGTCCCGAACCCTCCAAACGGTCCGTCCGAAGAAGGTCCGGATCTCCTCTAGAAGTCCCGAACCAACCGACCAAAACCGTCCAACTGGACTGTTCCACACCCTTCGAACGGACCGTCCAACCCTACCATCCCGGACCGTCAGAACGGACCATCCCGAACCATCCGACCAAACCGTCTAACCCGACCGTCCCGGACCGTCCAATCAGACCGTTCCGAACCATCGAAACGGACCGTCCGGGAAGAAGGTCTGGATCTCCTCTAGAAAGTCCCGACCCATCCGACCGAACCGTTCAACAGGACTGTTCCACACCATCCGAACGGACTGCCCACATCGACCGTCCCAAACCCAACAAACGGTCCGTCCGGAAGAAGGTATGGATCTCCTTAAGAAGTCCCGAACCATCCGACCAAACCGTCTAACCCGATCGTCCCGGACCGACCCAATCGGACCGTTCTGAACCCTCCAAATGGACCGTCCGGAAGAAAGTCCGGATCTCCTCTAGAAATTCCCGACCCATCCGACCGAAACCGTCCAACAGTATTGTTTCGCACCATCAGAACGGACCGTCCCGAACCCTCCAAATGGTCCGTCTGGAAGATGGTCTGGATCTCCTCCAGAAGTCCCGAGCCGTACGACCAAACCGTCCAACCCGACCGCCCCCGGACTGTCCCGAACCCTCCACACGGTCCGTCCGGAAGAAGGTCCGGATGTCCTCTAGAAGTCCCGAACCATCCGACCAAACCGACCTACCCGACTGTCCCAGGCTGTCCAAAAGGACCGCTCTAGACCGTCAAACGAAACGTCCCGAACCCTCCAAACGGTCCGTCCGGAAGAAGGTTCGGATCTCCTCTAGAAGTTCCGAACCATCCGACGAAAACCGTCGAACTCGACCGTCCCGGACAGTCCAAACGGACCGATCTAGGCCGTCAAAACGGTCCGTCCGGAAAAACGCCCGGATCTCCTCTAGAAGTCTCGAACCATCCGACCAAACCGTCCAACCCGACCGTCCCGGACCGTCCAAACAAACAATCCCGAACCCTCCGAACGATCCGTCCAGAAGAAAGTCCCGATCTCCTCTAGAAGTTCCGAACCATCCGACGAAGCAGACCAACCTGACCGTTTCGAATCCTCCAAACGGTCCGTCTGGAAAAACGTCCTTATGTCCTCTAGAACTCCCGAACTATCCGACCAAAACCGTCCAACTCGACCTTCCCGGACAGTCCAAACGGACCGATCTAGACCGTCAAAACAGTCCATCCGAAGAAGGCCCGAATCTCCTCTAGAAGTCCCGAACCATCCGACCAGGCCGTCCAACCCGACCGTCCCGGACCGTCCAAACTGACCGTCCCGAACCCTCCGACCGATCCGTCCGGAAGAAGGTCCCGATCTCCTCTAGAAGTCCCGAACCATCTGACCAAGCCGACCAACCCGACCGTTCTGAACACGCCAAACGGTCCATCCGACCGTCCCGGACCGTCCCAAACCGTCCGCACGGTCCGTCCGGAAGAATGTCCGGACCTCCTCTAGAAGTACCGAACCATCGATCAAACCGTCCAACAGGAGCGTTCCACACCATCTGAACATATCGTCCTGGACCCTCCAAACGGTCCTTCTGGAAGAAGGACCGGATCTCATCTAGAAGTCCCAAACCATTCGAACAAGCCGACCAAACGGAC
Source organism: Stipa capillata (assembly GCA_019208055.1). NCBI lineage: Eukaryota > Viridiplantae > Streptophyta > Magnoliopsida > Poales > Poaceae > Stipa > Stipa capillata. Next base: position 377,577 of record JAGXJF010003375.1, read on the forward strand.
CGTTCTTGACCATCCAAACGGTCCGTCCGAAAGAAGGTCCGAATCGCTTCTGGAAGACCCAAACCATCCGACCAAACCGTCCAACCCGACCGTCCCGGATTGTCCCGAACCCTCCACACGGTCCGTCCGGAAGAAGGTCCGGATCTCCTCTAGAAGTCCCGAACCATCCGAGCAATCCGTCCTGCCCGACTGTCCCGGACAGTCCAAAGGGACCTTTCCGAACCATCCAAACGGAACGTCATGAACCCTCCAAACGGTCCGTCCGGAAAAAGGTCCGGATCTCCTCAAGAAGTCCCGAACCATCCAACCAAACCGTCCAACCCGACCATCCCGGATCGTCCAAACCGAGCGTTCTTGACCGTCCAAACGGTCCGTCCGAAAGAAGGTCCGGATCTCTTCTAGAAGTCCCAAACCATCCGACCAAACCGTCCAACCCGACCGTCCCGGATTGTCCCGAACCCTCCACACGGTTCGTCCGGAAGAAGGTCCAGATCTCCTCTAGAAGTCCCAAACCATCCGACCAATCCGTCTTGCCCGACTGTCCCGGAGAGTCCAAAGGGACCTTTCCGAACATCCAAACGGAACGTCCTGAACCCTCCAAACGGTCCGTCTGGAAGAAGGTGGGATCTCCTCTAGAAGTCCCAAACCATCCGACCAAACTGTCCAACAGGTCGTTCCACACCATCCGAACGGACTGTCCAAACTGACCATCCCGAACCCTCCAAACGGTTTATCCGAAAGAAGGTCCAGATGTCCTTAAGAAGTCCCGAACCATCCGATCAAACCGTCCAACCCGACCGTCCAAACGGACAGTTCTGGACTGTCCAACCGATCCGTCCAGAAGAAGATCCGGATCTCCTCTAGAAGTCCCGGCCCATCCGACCAAACCGTCCAATCCGAATGTCCCGGACAGGCCAAACGGACCGTCCCGAACCCTCCAAACGGTGTGTCCGGACGAACGTCCTGATGTTCTCTAGACGTCTCGAACCATCCGACCAAACCGTCCAACAGGAGCGTTCCGCACCACCCAAACAGACCTTGCCGAACCCATGAACCAGTCCGTCCGGACGAAGGTCCGGTTGTCCGCTAGAAGTCCCGAAACATCCGACCAAACCGTCCAATCCGACTGTGCCGGACAGTCCAAACGGACCGTCCCGAACCATCCAAACGGTCCGTCCGGAAGAACGTCCGGATCTCCTCTAGAAGCCCCAAAAAATCTGACCAAACCGTCCAACCCGACTGTCCAAACCGACCGTCCTGAACCTCCAAATGGAACGTGTCGAATCTTCCAAACGGTCCGTCTAGAAGAAGGTCCGGATCTCCTCTAGAAGTCCCGAACCATGCGACCAAACCGTCCATCCCGACCGTCCTGGATTGTCCTGAACCCTCTAGACGGTCCGTCCGGAAGAAGGTCCGGATCTCCTCTATAAGTCCCGAACCATCCGACCAAACCGTTCTACCAGACTGTCCCAGACAGTCCAAAGGGACCTTTCCGAACCATACAAATGGAATGTCCTGAACCCTCCAAACGGTCCGTCCGGAGGAAGGTCCGGATCGCCTCTAGATGTCTCGAACCAGCCGACCAAATAGTCCAATCCAACTTTCCCGCGCAGTCTAAACAGACCGTCCCGAACCATCCAAACGGACCGTCCCGAACCATCCAAACGGTCCGTCCGGAAGAACGTCGTGATGTCCTCTAGAAGTCCTGAACCATCCCACCAAAGCAACCTATTCGACTGTCCTGGACAGTCCAAACGGACCTTTACGAACCATCCAAACGGAACGTCCCGAACCCTACAAACGGTCCGTCTGGAAGAAGGCCCGAATCTCCTTTAGAAGTCCCGAAACAACCAACCAAACCGTCCAACTGTACTGTTCCACACCCTTCGTATGGACCGTCCAACCCTACCGTCCCGGACCATCAAAACGGAAAGTCCCGAACCCTCCAAACGGACCGTCCGGAAGAACGTTCGGATCAGCTCTACAACTCCCGAACCATCCGACCAAACCGTCTAACCCAACCGTCCCGGACTATCCAAACGGACCGTTCCAAACCCTCCGAATGAACCGTCCAGAAGAAAGTCCAGATCTCCTCTAGAAAGTCCCAATCCATCCGACCGAACTGTCCAACAGGTTGTTCCGCACCATCCGAACAGACTGTCCAAACGGACGATCCTGAACCCTCCAAACGGTTTGTCCAGAAGAAGGTCCAGATGTCCTTAAGAAGTCCCGAACCATCCGATCAAACCGTCCAACCCGACCGTCCAATCGGATAGTTCTGGACCGTCCAACCGGTCCGTCCGGAAGAAGATCCGGATCTCCTCTAGAAGTCCCGAACCATCCGACCAAACCATCTAATCCGAATGTCCCGGACAGTCCAAACGGACCGTCCTGAACCGTCCAAACGGTCCAACCGGACAAACGTACTGATGTTCTCTAGAAGTCCCGAACCATCCGACCAAACCGTCCAATCCGAGTGCCCCGGGCATTCCAAACGGTTCGTCCCGAACCATCCAAACGGTCCGTCCAGACAAACGTCCTGATGTTCTCTAGAAGTCCCGAACCATCCGACCAAATCGTCCAACAGGAGTGTTCCGCACCACCCAAACGGACCGTCCAAATGGACCTTGCCGAACCCACGAACCGGTCCGTCCGGAAGAAGGTCCGGATGTACGCTAGAAGTCCCGAAACATCCGACCAAGCCGTCCAATCCGACTGTCCCGGACAGTCCAAACGGACCGTCCCGAACCATCCAAACGGTCCGTCCGGAAGAACGTCCGGTCCTCTAGAAGTCCCAAAAAATCTGACCAAACCGTCCAACCCAACCGTCCCGGACCGTCCAAACCGACCATCTTGAACCTCCAAATAGAACGTCCCGAATCTTCCAAATGGTCCATTCGGAAGAAGGTCCCGAGCCCCTCTAGAAGTCCCGAACCATCCGACCAAACTATCGAACCCGACCGTCCCGGACTATCCCGAACACTCCACACGGTCCGTCCGGAAGAAGGTCTGGATCTCCTCTAGAAGTCCCGAACCATCCGAGCAAACCGTCCAATAGGAGCGTTCCGTAGCACCCAACCGGACCGTCCAAACGGACCGTCCCAAACCCCCGAACCGGTCCGTCTGGATGAAGGTCCGGATCTACTCTAGAAGTCCCGAACCATCCGACCAAACCGTCCAATCAGACTGTCCCGGATAGTCCAAATGGATCATCCCGAACAATCCAAACGGTCCGTCCGGAAGAACGTCTGGATACCTTCTAGAAGTCCCGAACAATCTGACCAAGCCGTCCAACCCAACCGTCCCGGACCGTCCAAACCGACCGTCCTGAACTTCCAAACGGAACGTCCCGAACCTTCCAAACGGTCAGTCCAGAAGAAGGTCCCGATCCCCTCTAGAAGTCCCGAACCATCCGACCAAACCGTCCAACCCGACCGTCCCGGACTGCCCTGAACCCTCCACACGGTTCGTCCGGAAGAAGTTCTGGATCTCCTCTAGAAGTCCTGAACCATCCGACCATACCGTCCTACCCGACTGTCCCGGGCAGTCCAAAGGGACCTTTCCGAACCATCAAAACGGAAGGTACTGAACCGTCCAAACGGTCCGTCCAGAAGAAGGTCCGGATGATGAGAATGGCCCTAGGAGTCACACAAGTCCATCCTCTTCAATTGACATTCCAATACCCCAGGCTCAACAAGGACCCATGACAAGGGCAAGAACTCGACAAATCGCTCAACAGGTGAATCTTTTCCTTAATGAATGCCCACTAGATTTGAGCTTGAATGGTGTGCTACCTAATGCCTTGATCATTTGCACACTTAGGTTTGAGGAAAGGGACTTGGCGGAAGCTTCAGAAGACAATCCCAGTGCTACCGATTTCCAAAACCGGAGTCACCGACTTGTCAGCCTTAAAAGTCTTCAACTTCTGGCTTGAGTCCTTAAGACAGAAGCCAATCCGGGTACTGCCGACTTCCAAACCCGGAGTCACCGAGTTCCCAGAAGCCGCTTCAGAAGACAATCCCGGTGCTGCCGACTTCCAAACCCGGAGTCACCGAGTTCCTAGACGAAGCCGCTTCGGAAGACAATCCCGGTGCTACCGACTTCTAAACACAGAGTCACCGACTTGTTAGCCTTAAAAGTCTTCAACTTTCGGCTTGAGTACTCAAGACAGAAGGCAATCCCGGAACTACCGATTTCCAAACCGGAGCTTCCGACTTTTCTGTCTGTACTCAGATATTTGGGCTTCTTTTTGCTATAGCACGCGTACTGTAACACCTATGTACTGTAGCTGCCCGTGTGCTGTAGCCACCATCGTACTGTAGCAGCTAGTTGATATTTTGGTTTTTGTTAACTTAAGCCTTAAGTTATCAACCTCTATATATATGAGGTTGCTTCCTATGTAAAAAACTAGTGAAGAATTTCAGAATTGAAGAGAACTCTTGTTCCTCTAGAGTGTGAGCTATTTCCACCTCAACCAGGGATTGGGAGTTTATCTGAGATTGTTTCTCCGTTGTTCTCGTGATTACTTCGGGATTACTTGAACACGTTGCTCCATGTCAGTGAGTAACAAAGGGCCGAAGTGTGTGGTTGGGTGAATCGAGTGCTGCAGGCTTCCGTAATCAAGACGGATCTCCTCTAGAAGTGCCAGACCATCCGACCAAACCGTCCAATCCGACTGTCCCGGACAGTCCAAACGGACCATCCCGAACCATCCAAATGGTCCGTCTGGAAGAACGCCGTGATGTTCTCTGGAAGTCCCGAACCAGCCGACCAAACCGACCTACCCGATTGTCCCGGACTGTCCAAACGGACCTTTCCGAACCATCCAAACGGAACGTCCCGAACCCTCCAAACGGTCCTTCCGGAAGAAGGTCCGGATCTCATCTAGAAGTCCCAAACCACCGACCAAACCGTCCAACCCGACCGTCCCGGATCGTCCAAACCGATCGTCCCGAACATCCAAACGGAACATCCCGAACTTTGCAAACGGTCCGTCCGGAAGAATGTCCCGATCTTCTCTAGAAGTCCAGAACCATCCGACCAAGCCGACCAACCTGGCCGTCCCGAACCGTCCACACGGTCCGTCCGGAAGAAAGTCCGGATCTCCACTAGAAGTCCCGAACCATCCGACCAAACCGTCCAACCCGACCGTCCCGGATTGTCCCAAACCATCCAGATGGTCCGCCCGGAAGAAGGCCCGGATCTCCCCTAGAAGTCCCGAACCATTCGACCAAACCGTCCAACAGGAGTGTTCCGCACCATCCGAACGGACCGTCCAAACGGACCGTCCCGAACCCTCCAACCGGTCCGTCCGGAAGAAGGTCCGGATCTCCTCTAGAAGTCCCGAACCATCCAAACGGTCCGTCCAGAAGAACGTCCTGATATCCTCTAGAAGTCCCGAACCATCCGACCAAACCGACCTACCCGACTGCCCGGACATTCCAAACAGACCTTTTCGAACCATCCAAACAGTTCATCTGGAAGAAGGTCCGGATCTCCTCTAGAAGTCCCGAACCACCGACCAAACCGTCAAAACCGACCGTCCCGAACCCTCCAAATGATCCGTCCGGAAGAAGGTCCGGATCTCCTCCAGAAGTGCTGAACCATCCGACCAAACTGTCCAACAAGAGCATTCCGCACCATCCGAACGGACCGTCCAAACGGACCGTCCCAAGCCCTCCAACCGGTTCGTCCGGAAGAAGGTCCGGATCTCCTCTAGAAGTCCTGAACCATCCAAACGGTCCGTCCGGAAGAACGTCCTGATATCCTCGAGAAGTCCCGAACCATCCGACCAAACCAACCTACCCGACTATCCCGGACAATCCAAACGAACCTTATCGAACCATCCAAACGGAGCGTCCCGAACGGTACAAACGGTCCGTCCAGAAGAAGGTCCGGATCTCCTCAAGAAGTCCTGAACCACCGACCAAACCGTCCAAGCCAACCGTCCCGGACTGTCCGAACAGACCGTCCCGAACCTCCAAACGGAACGTCCTGAACCTTCCAAACGGTCCGTCCGGAAGAAGGTCCCGATCTCCACTAGAAGTCCCGAACCCTCCGACCAAGCCGACCAACCCGACCGTCCCGAACCATCCAAACGGTCCGTCCAGAAGAAGGTCCGGATCTTCTCCAGAAGTGCCGCACCATACGACCAAGCCGTCCAACCCGACAGTCCCGGATTGTCCCGAACCCTCCACACGGTCCGTCCAATAGGAGCGTTCCGCACCATCCGAACGGACCCTCCAACCGGTTCGTTCGGAAGAAGTTCCAGATCTCCTACAGAAGTCCTGAACAATCCAAACAGTACGTCCGGAAGAATGTCCTGATATACTCGAGAAGTCCCGAACCATCCGACCAAACCAACCTACCCGACTATCCCGGACAGTCCAAACGGACCTGTCCGAACCATCCAAACGGAACGTCCAGAACCCTACAAACGGTCCGTCCGGAAGAAGGTCCGGATCTCCTCTAGAAGTCCCGAACCATACGACCAAACCGTCCAACCCGACCATCCCGGATCGTCCAAACCGACTGTTCTTGACCGTCCAAACGGTCCGTCCGAAAGAAGGTCCGGATCTCTTCCAAACCGTCCGACCGGACCGTCCCGGATTGTCCCGAACCCTCCACACGGTCCATCCGAAAGAAGGTCCGGATCTCCTCTAGAAGTCCCAAACCACCTACCAAAACGTCCAAACCGACCGTCCCGAACCCTCCAAATGATCTGTCCGAAAGAAGGTCCGGATCTCCTCTAGAAGTGCCGAACCATCCGACCAAACCGTCCAACAGGAGCGTTCCGCACCATTCGAACGGACCGTCCAAACGGACCGTCCCGAACCCTCCAACCGGTCCGTCCGGAAGAACGTCGTGATATCCTCGAGAAGTCCCGAACCATCTGACCAAACCAACCTACCTGACTATACCGGACAGTCCAAACGGACCTTTCCGAACCATCCAAACGGAACGTCCCGAACCCTCCAAGCGGTCCGTCCGGAAGAAGGTCCGGATCTCCTCAAGAAGTCCCGAACCACCGACCGTCCAAGCCGACCGCCCCGGATAGTCCAAACCGACCATCCCGAACCTCCAAACGGATCGTCCCGAACCTTCCAACCGGTCCGTCCGGAAGAAGGTCCCGATCTCCCCTAGAAGTCCCGAACCCTCCGACCAAGCCGACCAACCCGACCGTCCCGAACCGTCCACACGGTCCGTCCGGAAGAAGGTCCGGATCTTCTCTAGAAGTCCCGTACCATACGACCAAACCGTCCAACCCGACCATCCTGGATTGTCCCGAACCCTCCATGCGGCCCATCCGGAAGAAGGTCCGGATCTCCTCTAGAAGTCCCGAACCATCCGACCAAACCGTCCAACCCGACCATCCCGGATTGTCCAAACCGACCGTTCTTGACCGTCCAAACGGTCCGTCCGAAAGAAGGTCCGGATCTCTTCTAGAAGTCCCGAACCATCCGACCAAACCGTCCAACCCGATCGTCCCGGATTGTCCCGAACCCTCCACACGGTCCATCCGGACGAAGGTCCGGATCTCCTCTAGAAGTCCCGAACCATCCGACCAATCCGTCCTGCCCGACTGTCCCGGACAGTCCAAAGGGGCCTTTCCAAACCATCCAAACGGAACATCCTGAACCCTCCAAACGGTCCGTCTGGAAGAAGGTCCGGATCTCCTCGAGAAGTCCCGAACCATCTGACCAAACCGTCCAACCCGACCATCCCGGATCGTCCAAACCGACCGTTCTTGACCGTCCAAATGGTCCGTCCAAAAGAAGGTCCGGATCTCTTCTAGAAGTCCCGAACCATCCGACGAAACCGCCCAACCCGACCGTCCAGGACTGTCCCGAACCCTCCACACGGTCCGTCCGGAAGAAGGTCTGGATCTCCTCTAGAAGTCCCGAAGCATGCGACCAATCCGTCCTTCCCGATTGTCCCGGACAGTCCAAAGGGACCTTTCCGAACCATCCAAACGGAACGTCCTAAACCCTCCAAACGGTCCGTCCGGAAAAATGTCTGGATCTCCTCTAGAAGTCCCGAACCATCCGACCAAATCGTCCAACCCGACCGTACCGGATCGTCCAAATCGACCGTTCTAGACGTCCAAACGGTGCGTCCCAAAGAAGGTCCGGATCTCCTCTAGAAGTCCCGAACCATCCGACCAATCCGTCCTGCCCGACTGTCCCGGACAGTCCAAAGGGACCTTTTCCGAACAATCCAAACGGAACATCCGGAACCCTCCAAACGGTCCATCCGGAAGAAGGTCCGGATGTCTTCGAGAAATCCCGAACCATCCAACCAAACCGTCCAACCCGACCATCCCGGATCGTCCAAACCGACCGTACTTGACCGTCCAAACGGTCCGTCCGAAAGAAGGTCTGGATCTCTTCTAGAAGTCCCAAACCCTCCAAACGGTCCGTCCGGAAGAAGGTCCGGATCTCTTGTAGAAGTCCCGAACCCCCCAAACGGTCTGTCCGAAAGAAGGTCCGGATCTGCTCTAGAACTCCCGAACCATCCGACCAAACCGTCCAATATGGCCGCTCCGCGTCGTCCGAACGGACCGTTCCGAACCCTCCAAATGGTCCGTGCGGAAGAAGGTCCGGATCTGCTCTAGAACTCCTGAACCATCTGACGAAACCATCCAACCGGACTGTCCCGGACCGTCCCGAACCGTCCAGACGGTCCGTCCGGAAGAAGGTCCGGATCTCCTCTAGAAGTACCGAAGCATCAGATCAAACCGTCCAACAGGAGCGTTACGCACCATCCGAACGTACCGTCCTGAACCTTCCAAACGGTCGTTCCGAAAGAAGGTCCGGATCTCCTCTAGAAGTCCTGAGCCATTCGACCAAACCGTTCAACCCAACCGTCTCGAACTGTCCCGAAACCTCCAAACGGTCCGTCCGGAAGAAGGTCCGGATCTCCTCTAGAAGTCCCGAACCAACCGACCAAACCGTCCAACTGGACTGTTCTGCACCCTTCGAACGGACCGTCCAACCCTACCATCCCGGACCATCAGAACGGACCGTCCCGAACCCTCCAAACGGACCATCCGGAAGAACGTCCGGATCTACTCTAGAACTCCCGAACCATCTGACCAAACAGTCTAACCCGACCGTCCCGGACCGTCCAATCAGACCGTTCCGAACCCTCCAAACGGACCGTCCGGAAGAAGGTCTAGATCTCTTCTAGAAAGTCACGACCCATCCGACCGAACTATTCAACAGGACTGTTCCGCACCATCCGAACGGACTGCCCACATGGACCGTCCCGAACCCAACAAACGGTCCGTCCGGAAGAACGCCCGGATCTACTCTAGAACTCCCGAACCATCCGACCAAACCGTCTAACCAGACCGTCCCGGACCGACCAATCGGACCATTCTGAACCCTCCAAACGGACCGTCCGGAAAAAAGTCCGGATCTCCTCTAGAAATTCCCGACCCATTCGACCGAACCGTCCAACAGTATTGTTTCGCACCATCCGAACGGACCGTCCCGAACCCTCCAAAGGGTCCGTCTGGAAGAAGGTCCGGATCTCCTCTAGAAGTCCCGAGCCGTCCGACCAAACCGTCCAACCCGACCGCCCCGGACTGTCCCGAACCCTCCACACGGTCCGTCCAGAACAAGGTCGGATGTCCTCTAGAAGTCCCAAACCATCCGACCAAACCGACCTACCCGACTGTCCCAGACTGTCCAAAAGGACCGCTCTAGACCGTCAAACGAAACGTTCCGAACCCTCCAAACAGTCCGTCTGGAAGAAGGTCCGGATCTCTTCTAGAAGTTCCGAACCATCCGACCAAAACCGTCGAACTCGACCGTCCCGGACAGTCCAAACGGACCGATCTAGGCTGTCAAAACGGTCCATCCGGAAGAAGGCCCGGATCTCCTCTAGAAGTCTCGAACCATCCGACCAAACCTCCAACCCGACCGTCCCGGACCGTCCAAACAGACCGTCCCGAACTCTCCAAACAGTCCGTCCGGAAGAAGGTCCGGATCTCTCCTAAAAGTCCCGAACCCTCCAAACGGTCTGTCCGAAAGAAGGTCCGGATCTGCTCTAGAACTCCTGAATCATCTGACGAAACCATCCAACCGGACTGTCCCGGACCGTCCCGAACCGTCCACACGGTCCGTCCGGAAGAAGGTCCGGATCTCCTCTAGAAGTACCGAACCATCTGATCAAACCGTCCAACAGGAGCGTTACGCACCATCCGAACGTACCGTCCTGAACCTTCCAAACGGTCCTTCCGAAAGAAGGTTCGGATCTCCTCTAGAAGTCCTGAACCATTCGACCAAACCGTTCAACCCAACCGTCTCGAACTGTCCCGAACCCTTCAAACGGTTCGTCCGGAAGAAGGTCCGGATCTCCTCTAGAAGTCCCGAACCAACCGACCAAACCGTCCAACTGGACTGTTCTGTACCCTTCGAACGGACCGTCCAAACCCTACCATCCCGGACCATCAGAACGGACCGTCCCGAACCCTCCAAACGGACCATCCGGAAGAACGTCCGGATCTACTCTAGAACTCCCGAACCATCCGACCAAACCGTCTAACCCGACCATCCCGGACCGTCCAATCAGACCGTTCCAAACCCTCCAAACGGACCGTCCGGACGAAGGTCTAGATCTCTTCTAGAAAGTCTCGACCCATCCGATCGAACCATTCAACAGGACTGTTCCGCACCATCCGAACGGACTGCCCACATGGACCGTCCCGAACCCAACAAACGGTCCGTCCGGAAGAACGTCCGGATCTACTCTAGAACTCCCGAACCATCCAACCAAACCGTCTAACCCGACCGTCCCGGACCGACCAATCGGACCGTTCCGAACCCTCCAAACGGACCGTCCGGAAGA